>OY804601.1:26490540-26837546 GCA_963680895.1 Fragum sueziense
GATGTAACCCCCGGAATACCTTCAAATGTCTCGTCTATCTTTTTATTGAAGATGTCTTGTGACGATCTTATCCCCATTGGTAATCTTAAATACCTATATCGTCCAAATGGCGTATTGAACGTTGTCAGAAGGGATGATTCCTGGTCTAGTTTTATCGACCAATAACCCTTCGTAGCATCAAGTACACTAAAGTACTTTGCACCGATCAATTTTGACGTAATGTCATCTAACGTTCTCATAGGATAGTGTGGTCTACATATGTTGTCATTCAACGCTTTGGGGTCTAGACAAACGCGAATTTTCCCATTTGGCTTCTCAACACAAACTAATGAATTTACCCAGTTTGTTGGTTCTTTTACTTTGCAAATGACACCCTTTGATTCCATTGAATCAAGTTCTTTCTTTAAGCTATCTTGCAGACCAAAGGGTACCTTTCTAGGTGGACATACTACTGGCACAGCATTTTCTTTCAAGTGTATTGAACATGTCCCTGGCAATAAACCTATTCCATTGAATAATTGTTTATAGTCATGCAGTATGGTCTGTTTATCTAGTACATCAGCTGCGTGCCCCGACGACTGACACATTTTTGGGTCCTCTGACTCAACCGTGTGTGTTAGTTTTAACAATTTTAACTTGATGGAGGTTTGGAGGCCTAGAATTGCAGGTGCACGAGTATCTACAACGTAGAATTCTATATCATGCAACGTTACATTTTTGTAGGTGCAATTTGACACTAACTTGCCAAGTACTGGAAGATTGTTTCCTGAATAAGATGTGAGTTTGATTGCAGTTTCTTGTAACGTTTTTGATACATTCATTTGTTTAAATGCGTGTTTTGGAATGCAATTGATCTGAGAACCAGTATCGACTTTGCAATTCATTACGTCTGCACCAATCTGAATTTTGACGAAAATTTGGTCAGTTTGTGATAAAGAACAAGCCTTACTCACCGTATCAACGTAAAAATTGGGTTCATCGTATCCTCCACAAGCTTCATCGCTGCCGTATAGTTCATGTATTGTTTTAGATTTACACATTTTCTTAAAGTGATCCAGTTTGTGGCACTTATAGCACTTATGTCCCTTTGCCGGACAGTCCCGTTTGTCTTTATGTTTCCGATTCCCGCATTGTTGACACGTCATCGTCTTCTCATCGTTACGCCGATCACGTTCGTTTGTTCCTCGAGCTTGACGTCGGCCCCGGTGACGGTTTGTTACAGCGTCCACATTTGATGTTACAGGCTGCGAAACTCGACCTATCGCTTCAGCCTGTGTCTGTCCCAATTCGTGTGTGTGTGCGCAATGTCCATGCACTTGGCAAGGGTAAGGTCTGACCCTTCCATGATAAGTTTTTCCCTTATCTTTTTTGTATTCACCCCAAACACAATTTGGTCCCTTATCAGCTCGTCACGGATATCCTGGGGATAATCACAATCCTTAATCAGCGTCCGCACTTCAGTCACGAACTGCTCAAATGTCTCATCGTCTTTTTGGGTTCTTATTTTGAACACATATCTGTTGTAAATAATGTTCGACTTTGGTTTACAGTACTCTCCGAACTTCGTGTAATAGGTATTAAGCGATTTTCTTTGTTCCTCCATTAAGTCCCATGTCTCGTATATTTGACGTCCAGTGTCGCCTACCCACAACATTAGATAGTTGCACTTCACTGCTTCCGATTTTCCAGCTAGAGGTCCACAAAACATGAAATCCGCATGTGTTTTGAACTTTTTGAATTCGGAATGTATGCTTCTCGCATCCCAGTTCATTTTCGGCTGTGTTTGATTTAAATCCATTTTGAACAAATTTTTTGAAAGATTTTTCTCAAAATAGAATCAGTTGTAAATCACTTCTGACACCATGTTGTAACTTTTGTTGATACGGAGTTTATAGTTTAACTCAAAATGAGTAATCACATAATGTGGTATAGAACAGATCACTAAGCGTGTTGACTCTACAAACTTTTATTATAAACTGCTCCTAGGTAAAGGATGGTTCCAAGTAAATACATACATGTATATGAGCATGCGCAGTAAAGATAATTACAATCTTAACAATATTACAACAGAGAGAGAGAGAGAGAGAGAGAGAGAGAGAGTGAACAAATGAACGAATGAATAAATGAATGAATGAATGAACGACTTAATGAATGGATGAGCGAGAGAGAGGGAACGACTGAATGAATAGATTAGCGAGTGATGGAACAAATGAATGAATGAAGGAAGGAAAGAACGAATGAATGAATATGTGGATGAACCAATGCATGAACGAATGGATGAATAAATCATCGAAAGAATCATATGAATGAAGGAATGACGGAAAGAAAGAAGGAAAAATACATACAGGGTATCTGTAATGATTTCAATCAGCATCAAATTAAAATATTGTGTGTAGATATTTACAAAACTAGAATTTTCAATAGCATTTCACTACAATCCAAAGTCTTTTCGGTCCTTTTCGCAACGGTCAAGGGTCTTTTCGGTCCTTTTCTCAATGTAAACGGTCTTTTCGGTCCTTTGCGCAAAATTATGGGATCTTTTCGTATTTTAGTTGAACTCCTATTAAAAATTAGTAAATCTTAAGATGTTCTTTTTTCAAAAGCTTTAAACGACAAACTACTATGATATAGGGCCTAATTTTTTTTAAGTTTACGTACATACATTTTTTATTAATTTAAGAGATAGATGGACAGATAAATTGTGGCTTTCAAAAGTCCTTTTCTCAAAACCGATGGTCTTTCTGTCCTTTTCGCAAATAATTTGGTATTTTCAAAAGCTTTAAACGACAAACTACTTTGATAGGGCTTAAGTTTTTTTTTGTTTTGTTTTTTTTTTTTTTTTTTTCAAGTTTACGTACGTACATTTTTTATTAATTTAAGAGATAGATGGACAGATAAATTGTGGCTTTTAAAAGTCCTTTTCGCAAAACCGATAGTCTTTCTGTCCTTTTCGCAATTAAATTGGTATTTTCAAAATTCGGATCTTTTCGTAAAAAATAGGTCTTTTCGTATTTAAGTTGGGAGGTAATTTTCCCAAGGGAGATAATAACTCATGGCGACCGCGTCAACCCTAGAGTAAACAACAAATTTTGCTTTTGTGTTCGAGAAGTTACAATTTAGTTCGTATGCTTGGATTTATAACTTCCTGGAACGGTGCTCCTATAAAAAGTTAACAACAATTTTTAACTATACATATAGATTCTCTAATTGTCATTGATTGTTAGAACTTTCCAATTTTATGTACAAGACTTCTTTCTGCTCTATTAATCAATAGGTTGGAATAATTGTACGCAATGGAGATGTTGTGACGCAAAGGACGCAATCGAGTTGTTATGACGAAACGGACGCAATGGATTATAACTCTATAATCGCATGAAACTGCAATGTTTTTCTTAATTAATATTTTATCAAGACAATTTAATCGTTTTCTAAAAATCATTTTGAAGAAAAATGCTTATTTCGATTTCAATAGATAAATTACATGCGAAATTGGCCTGAGGGCGACGAAATGGAGATTTATATTGGTTTAAACTTGATTATTTTAATATAAATTCGCCCAAAACTTTCGTTTAATTTATCTCAAACCATATTTATACACAATGTGATCATTTCGTGCTAAAGAATCAATGAACAAATGACCCAATTTGCGGTTTTTGTACGGGCCCGACGAAATGGAGCTGACCAGTGCAAAAAAAAACATGAAAAAGTCAATTTTTCGATTTTCATAATTATGATAACCACGGGCCGGACGAAATAAAGCTGGTGCCGACGCAATGGAGATTTTGATTGACTTTAACTTAGTAATCATGACATTTCGCATGAAATTGCAACATTTATTTCTTAATTAACATTTCGTAAAGACAGTTGAATCGTTTCTCGAAACATGTTAACCGGATAACTACAATTTAAACGGAGCGTGCGGCACAGCAATGGATTTATGTCAATACATACTTCTTATTCATGATTTGTTTCGTGTTGAACATTGTACTATTCATAGTCTTTAAGATCGTATTAGTCAATTATGTTAGTTTTAGGGGGAAATCGGTATTTCGACGTTTGTTCCGATTTCGCAATGGAGATTCAATTTTCCCGAAATGAAATGCAAAATTCTACTTGAACATTCTGATCCTTCCTTCTTTTCATTTAATGAACGAATCAATTCGGAATATGTGTCAGTTCTTATTTTCAGAGTCTACTCAAAGGCAAAGGGGGGCTCAAGGCGGTGTAACTCAGATAAAAAAGATCGACGAAGTGTGTTCGTAAACGCCTGATCGATTTTGAAACAATTCATACATTTGCAATGGGGCTGACGAGGGGGAAAAGGAGATTCATTTTTTGTAAAAGTCCCAAATTCATGATTTGTTTCACATTCAATTGTATATTAAGTAACAGTCCATCTTACCTTAGAGAGCTATGTATTTATTCCATCTTGCGGGTATTTTTTTATGATTTACGATCACTATGATAAGAGGTGGTTATTTCTTGAGGACATGCAGGCTCTTCTTATGCCCAATCACTTTTTCGATTATTTTATAAGGAAATAATTTGTGATCCATCACGCTAAAAGGGACCTTATCGGATGTGTGAAAAATATCGACCCTAGTCAGTCTGCGCAGTCAGCGCAGCCAGACTAGGGCCGACACTTTCCACTTT
This sequence comes from Fragum sueziense, assembly GCA_963680895.1. Classification (NCBI taxonomy): domain Eukaryota; kingdom Metazoa; phylum Mollusca; class Bivalvia; order Cardiida; family Cardiidae; genus Fragum; species Fragum sueziense. Next base: position 26,495,194 of record OY804601.1, read on the forward strand.
TATTTAATTTCATAAATCTTGAATGTTTTCCTTATGTTACTATATCTTATTTTTTTGCATACGGGATCTGGTTGACCTGTGATGGGTCTGACAAGTTTGTCAAAATTTGGATTTTTGGAGTTCGGATAAGGTCCCTTTTAGCATGACGGGTCACATTTATATTATCTTCTCCACTACGGCTAAATTGTATACTTGTTAAATTGTTGTCAAGAATTGAATAGATAATCAAAGTATGACACAGACGACAAAATGAAGTTTGGAAAAGTATCGGAAAAGTATATGCTCCCTAGGTAGGGGTAAGCCGTTTTCAAAACATGTAAAATCGCAAAATCGATCTTCTATTAGTCCCCCACCGGTTACCGGTTGGGGGACTATAGGTTTGCTCGATTCCGTCTGTCCGTCTGTCTGTCCGTCTGTCCATCACACTTTTGTCCGGGCCATATCTTCTAAGCCATATGTGCTAGCAACTTTAAACTTGGTACAGTTATAGATCTCATTGAGGAGAAGTGTCATGTTCAAGAACCATAACTATGCCACGCCCACTGTTTGAGCCATTGTCCTTTGTTGTTTTTACCTTTACATTATTGTCCGGAATATATCTCCTAATGCATAAGTGCTAGAAACTTTGTACACTTATAGATCTCATTGCGGAAAAGTGTCATCTTTAAGAACCGTATCTCTGCCACGCCCACTTTTTGAGTCATTGCCCTTTGTTGTTTTTACCCTTACATTTTTATCCGGAACATATCTCCTAAGTCACAAGTGCTAGCAACTTTAAACTTTGTACACTGATAGATCTCATTGATGAGAAGTTAAATGCTCAAGAATTGTTACTCTGCCACGCCCACTTTTTGAGTTATTGCCCTTTCTTGTGTTTACCCTAACATTTTTGTCGGGAACACATCTCCTAAACTATAAGTGCTAGTAACTTCAAACTTGTGTCTACCCTTACATTTTTGTCGGGAACACATCACCTAAACCATAAGTGCTAGCAACTTCAAATTTTGTACACCTATAGATCTCATTAAGGGCAAGTGTCATGTTTAGCAACTTTATACTTTGTACACTGATAAATCTCATTGAGGAGAAATTACATACTAAAGAACTGTTATTTTACCACGCCAACCTTTTGGATTATTGTACTTTGTTGTGTTTTATTATTGTCCTCTGTTGTGTTTACACTTACACTTTTCTCCTAAACCATTAATGTTAGCAACATCAAACTTTGTACACTTATAGATCTCATTAAGGACAAGTGCCATGTTTAATAACCGCTACACTGCCATGCTCACTTTGAGTTATTGCCCTTTATTGTTTTTACCCTTTCATTTTTGTACGGAACATAATTCTTAAAGTGCTAGCAATTTTATACTTTGTACACTGATAGATCTCATTGAGGACAAGTTACATGCTCAAGAATTGTTACTCTGCCACGCCCACTTTTTGAGTTATTGCCTTTTCTTGTGTTTACCCTTACATTTTTGTCGGGAACACATCTCCTGAACCATAAGTGATAACATTTTTATACTTTGTATACTGATATATCTCATTGAGGACAAGTTACATGCTTAAGAATTGTTACTCTACCACGCCCATTTTTGAGTTATTGTCCTTTCTTGTGTTTACCTTTACATTTTTGTCCAGAACACATCTCCTAAACCATAAGTGCTAGCAACTTTAAACTTTGTACACTTATAGATCTTATTGTGGAGAAGTTACATGCTTACGATTTTTTACTTGCCACGCCCAGTTTTTGAGTAATTGCCCTTTGTAGTTTTTATCCTTACATTTTTGTCCGGACCGTATCTCCTAAGCCACAAGTGCTAGCAACTTTAAACTTTGTTCACTTATAGATCCCATTAAGGAGAAGTGTCACTTTCCAGAACTGTTATTGCCAGGCCCATATGTTGAGGTATTGCCCTTGGTTGTTTTTACCCTTATATTTTTGTTCGGGACCTAAAAAACCTAAAGTGCTAGCAACTTCAAACTTTTTATACAGTTATAGATCTAGTTAGTAGGAGATATATTATAAAGAAGGGACCTTTTGTTATCGGTGGGGAGACTACTGTATTGCATCGCAATACGACATGCGCTTGTTCATTAATATTTGTACAAAAGGATAATTTTATTCTGTGAAGAAAGTTAGAGATAAATAATAAAACAAGAGTCTATTGTGGATTTATATGAAAATAGTCAATATATAGCAAATACAAATCTCCATTTTGTCGCCGTGAGCTCCACTTTGCCTGTGATTATCATACAGAAAGATAAAATAAACACGTTTTTTACTAAATATTTTTTCACAAAAGGATTAAACTGTCTAGATGAAATATTGATTTAGACAAATGTTGAGATTTCATGCGAATTAATGTTAAGATTTTTAAGTTATAGTCAATCTAAATCTCCATTGTGTCGACACCAGTTCCATTTCGTCGGGCCCGTACTAAAATCTAAAAATTGACTTTTTCTTCGTTGTTTCTTCATTGTTTCTTCATTGTTTCTTTTGCACGGAACTAATCACATTAAGTATAAATAAAGTTAAAGATAAATGAAACGAAAATTTAGGGCGAATTTATTTGAAAATGATAAAATTATAACCAATTTAAATCTCCATTTGCCGCCATCAGCTCCACTTAGCCTGAGATTATCTCATTGAAATATCGGAATTAACACATGTTACTTTTTACATCTCCATTGCGTCGCCACTAGCTCCATTTCGTCGGGCCCGTGGTCATCATATAAAGAATCGACATTTTCTTCAATGTTTCTTTTGCACAGACTGATCACATTGTCTATAGATAAAGTAAAAGATGAATAAAACAAAAGTTTATGGTGAATTTATATGAAACTTATCAAGTTATAGCCAATTTAAATCTCCATTTCGTCGCCCTCAGCTCCATTTCGCCTGCGAATTTCTTATTGAAATCGGGAGAAGCATTTTTCTTCAAAATATTTTTTCAAAACGATTAAATTGTCTCGATAAAATATTAATTAAGATAGATTTTGCAGTTATATGCGAATAAATATCAAGATTATTGATTTATAATCAATATTAATCTCCATTGCTCCATTGTGTTCTTTAGTTTAACCTCAAATCCATCGTAGGTCCGAATGTAGAATATGATAAAATGATCTAGTGCCTATAAATAAGGAGAGACATTGAGAGTGTAGAAAGAATACAAAGACGGACTACAAGACAAATTCCTCAGCTAAAGGATCTTACCTGTATTGAAAAAACTGAAAAAATCTTTACGTTACCCACATTAGCACACCGTAAAAGGAGAGGGGACATGCTTCAAACTTACAAAATTCAACACAGACTAGAAGATATCCCACCAGAGAGATTTTTACAAGAACACAAAACCAAACAACTCTTGGACATAATTTCAAGTTAGGGAAGCCTCGTTGTAGAGCATCGTTTAGATTACAACATTTTCCGCAACGAATCATCAATGATTGGAATGCTCTTCCTTCACATGTTGTCCAGGCAAAAGATGATAACGATTTTTAATCGAAACTAGCCAAACACGGAAATCATGAAGTGATGTATGAGATTAACTTTAACAGAAGTATTCAAATTGCATATTTTAACAAGTGTGTGAATATTTATCATAAACCTGTACCGGTAATTGGATGTCCAATACGACTCAAGAAAATCGCCGAAAAGATAGTGACTTACGGATTCCTGAAAGACACCGGGCTTAAAAAGGATATAGATCCTTACTTCAGAGTCGAAAAATCATCATAGAGGTATCATAGAGGTATTGAACCGGGCCATAACCATGGCATGTTGGACTTCATTTGCCGGAGTTGTTTCACTATTGTATCTAACTTCTCTGTCTCTGTGTAGCACAGTTAAAGTTGAGACTGGTATAGGAACGATCATAGGCTCAGAAATGACAGTCACGGTTAACAATGTAGAATACACAGTAAGGAAGTTTCTGGGTATTCCTTACGCTGTACCGCCTGTAGGAGAGAGAAGATTTGAGAAACCAGAACCTAGGCCAGCCTTCCAGGAACCATTCCATGCTAGTGCGTTTGGTGCTGCATGTCCCCAGCATGACGAACCGGATATGCCCAATTATGACAAGAAATCAGAGGACTGTTTGTTTCTGAACATCTACGTGCCAGACCAGACTCCGGACAGACAGACACACGGACATCCCGTCATGGTGTTGATACATGGCGGCGGATTTATAATGTGTGCAGGTGAGACATATGCTGGAGAAAACTTGGCTGCATTCGGTAATGTTATAGTTGTGACCATGAACTACAGATTAGGTGTGTTTGGATTTATGAACACTGGGGATGGGAAAATTCGCGGTAACGCTGGACTTTTTGATCAACACCTCGCATTAAAATGGGTCAATCAACATATAGGGTCATTTGGTGGCGACAAAGACCGTGTGACGATATTTGGTGATTCTGCTGGGGGCTCTAGTGTCGTGTTTCAGGGTCTATACCCGGCCAATAAGGGCCTCATACACAGGATCATATCAGAGAGCGGGGTAGCCACGGTTGACTCAATATTCATGCAGGATCCTAAAACTAACTTTCTGACTCTGATAACAGACCTAGGTTGTGATCAAGATGCAGAAAATGCTATCGCATGTTTGAAGAACACCGAAACTGACAAGATTATGGACACTTTACTGGAAATGACGAAAGTTCCAGAAAAGGAGATGGCTAGTTTATATTTTCCTAGTGTCGATGGAGACTTTATCAAATTCATTCCTTCATCACTAACTAAACGGTCTGAAACTGAGAGGATAGAACAAGTTGAGTTTTTCCGATCTTTAGATGTAATATCAGGCTTTAATGACAAAGAAGGCGCTGCATATCTGCTTGCTCCTGTCTATCCCATAGAAGATCTCGAATCCTTCGGTATTCCTAGAGAAGAATTTATAACAAAAGCAGCCCCGACCGCGATCGATATTGGGGCAGGTGAAGTGCATGATGCCATCAAATCTGTGATTATAGCTGAATACACAAACTGGACGGATCCTGACTCGCCCGAAAACAATAGAGATCAGTATTTGAAAATAATCGGGGATTCCGTCTTCTGTGCTCCTTCTATAGAAATATCTCGTCTACACACAAACATTACAGACCTATCTCAAAATTCCTATGTTTATTTCTTCACTGCCACCCCTGGAACACATGCCTTGAAGACGCCATCTTGGCTAAAGGGAGCGAATCATGGAGACGAGGTTAACTACGTATTTCTGTTTGCGGACGAGATTGTGTCAATGTATGAGGAGATGAAAGGCCACGAGTTCGTGGTCAATGACTGGGAATATGAATTGTCATACAAAATGGCCACTTATTGGACAAACTTCGCCAAAACAGGGTAACGTATCTGTCATCGCACAGTTAATCTTTTAGAACTGTACATGTACTAGTATATCGCTGCTTTTCAACGAGAAACTCGTTACTGCAGCTTAAAACAAACTGCAGTTACGCGGTTTTTATACGCCACCGGAGGCGATCATATATTGGTGTCATCTTCTCTGTCTGTCCATCAGTCCGCTTTTCTTGTGAGCACACCTTCTAAGTTTCTGGCTTTCTGGCTTTTTGAAACTTGGTCAATGTTATTACCCTAATTGGTAGATGTGCGTGAAGTAATGATTTTTATTGTTCATTGATTTTTCCCTGAGTTATGCCCCTTAAAACTTAGTTTCTGGGCCTTAATGAAATTGCATCCTTGTGAAAACAACTCCTCTTTTTTTTTGTCTTGGCTTAAAAGAAACTTGGTCAATACCATCATCATAATTTGTTGGTGTACCTGGATTTATGGTTCATTGATTTTTACAAGGGCTATGCCCCTTGACACTTGGTGTCTTTGGATAAATGGTATTTCAGCCTTGTGAATGCAGTTCCGTCCAAGTTTTTGACTGGTTATTTATAAAACCTTGTGAACAAAACTTTTTAATTTCATGGAACAGCAGCAAAGTGGCGGCGTATATTGTTACTATGGAACTTTTGTTGTTGAAAATGGCGATTTCTTTATGCTGAAGATATCTCATCAGTTGAGCATTATTACTTACATGGATAATATTTCAGTTACGTATTTTTAGCTCCACTGGCCTTTCAGGCCAGCGGGCTATTGTCATGGCGGTGTGTCCGTCGTGCGTGCGTGCGTTCGTCCGTCCGTGCGTGCGTCCGTAAACTTTTTCTTTAAAAATCTTCTCCTCAGAAACTACTAGATGGATTTCAACCAAACTTCACAGGAATGATCCTTGGGTGACCCTCTCTCAGATTCCTACAAAGAGTTTGGATTGAACCAGAATAACATGAGTTATCTGCCCTTGAACATAAAAAAAAACTGGTTTTGACCTTATTTCTACTCTAAAATCTACAAATATAAACCAATCAAGACAAAACTTGGACAGAATATATATAAGCATGATATCCTGCCTGGGGTCAATTTTCAGCTTGATCGGAATTTCACATCATGAGTTATAGGCCCTTGAATTTGACAAAATTTCCATTTTCGACTTTGTTTTCACTCTAACAACCATAATTGTTAACCAATCAAGATGATATTTGGAGAGAATCTTGTTGACAACAAGATCTTGCTTTTGTGTAATTTTCAGGATGATTGCTTTGCTACAATCTGAGTTATGTGCCCTAGAAATTGACAAAATTTCAGTTTTCAACACTTTTTTCACTTTTGTAGCCACATATATAGATTAATACTGACAAAATTTGGACAGACCATAAGATCTTGCTCGAGTTTAATATTCAGCTTGATTATTGTGGTGTTCAAGACATAAATTATCAAGTCAAAATCATATTTTTAGATCAGAATGTCTTTATTTTCATGACCACTATGTTACATGCACAATCGCAACTTCTTGAACTAATTATCATAAAGAAAAACAACTCTTACTGAACTTTAAATTGCTCATATCTAAAGTTACTTCCCTTAGTCTACCACAATTATTAACTCACATATTGAATTATGTGCCCTTGAATTTGGCATAATGACAGTTTTCAACTTTATCATCACTCTAAAAATCTCCAAACTATTAGTCAATTATTTACCTTCTTTTCGCTTGGACCACATAATTGCTTTTCTTTACTTTGTTTCTGCTCTAAGAATCACAAGAATTTAAAAATATATCAGTTTAAGCATTTAGATAAATTTGTCAATTTTTTAATGTAAACCACAAGAAATTCAGGCCTGTGGAGCGACTCAAGACCTTCAGGTCTTTCTAGTTCATAAGTGGTAGAGAATTGGGATAAGAAAAATGGAAATATGAACCATTTGCAAAGCTTTGACGTCTTAGTGTATGTAATGTATGTAGTGTATGTTGTTGCAATTTTATCTTTATATAATGTACATAATTGAATGACAAGAGTATATGAGATAGGATCTGAAAAAATGTCCCTTATGTTATTTGAGAACACCATGGATAATGAGCGGCATGTGCATATCTTTCTTTATTACCTGCAGCAACTGTTGTGGTATGACATAGATCATACACCATTTAGTCACCAGCTGATCTGGAAACACGTGTGTCTTTAATGCTGTTATGGGTAGTTTCCCCAGATCCTGGCTCAATTATTATTTTTAACTCGCCCGGGAAAAATGTCTTGGAAGAGCTATTTTCATACCGTCGATGTCGGCGTCAGCGTCCGCAAAAAACTTTTAGCTGGCCCATATCTCATGCCCTGTTCGAGACACAGCCTTAATGTTTCATCTCTTTGTACCTCTAACCAAGACCTTTAATTTCGGACCATGACCTTTGAAATTGACTTTGGAGTTTGACCTACTTTTTGATAATTTTAGCGAGTCGGGACTTAATGTCACAGCCCTAGTGTCGGCGAATGTCTTGGAAGAGCTATTTTCATACCGTCGATATCGGCGTCAGCGTCCGCAAAAACTTTAAACTGGCCTATACCTCATGCACTTTTATAGATAGAGCCTTGATATTTCACATATGGATACTTTATACCTTGACTTTGAGACTTTGACTAAGTGACCTTGGCCTTTGATCTTGGACTCCATTGTTTGCGACGAATTGTCGTATAGGCGAGCTACGTTGTCAGCGGACAACTCTTGTAAAAATATTTTAAAATGGCCTGTATCTTATGCCTATTAAAATACACATGTGGATACCTCTCAACTAAACCTTTCATTTGAGACCATAGCCTTTGACCTATGACCGTGACCTTGGAGTTAGACTTTCTTTAAAAAAAACTACAAAAACTTTAATCTAGTCTATATCTTATGCCCTTTTTACAAATACAGACTTGATATTTCACATATGCGTATCTCCTAGATTAAGACCTTTCACTTTTGACCTTGAAAAAATCTTTAAAAACTTTAACCTGGCCCGTTCACATTTGAACATGACATTGGACCGTGTGACATTGACCTTTAAGTTTGACCTATTTTTAAAAAACTTTAAACTGGCCTATATCTCATGTCCTTTTACACACACAGACTTGATATTTCACACATGGACACCTCCTACCAAGTTCTTTCACATTTGACCATGACCTTGTGACCTTGGACCTTTGAGTTTGACCTACTTTTCAAAACTTTCACTTGTCCGTTATCTTATACACATTGGTTCCTCCTGCCAAGGATTTTTGTTTTGGACCATGACCTTTTTACTTTGACCTAGGAAATGACCTTTTTTCTTTATGACAAGCTTTCGTTAGGGCGAGCTTTATTGTCTGCGATCAATTCTTGTTATATATTTAGTTTTGATACTTTGAAGACAAAACGGGTTGAATGTTCGCAACGAAAATGATTCAGAGTCCTTAGCAAATGTGATTAAATTTAAGACTAGCGAATATGCAAATGATATAATGGAGCATTGGTGGAAAAGGAAAACTTCTGGTCAAAAGTATTCAATTGTTTTCTTTAAATGTTTTACTACTTAGCAATGCATGTTACAGAGATATCGTTATTTCGAAAAATAACAATGCTTATTGTACAGCGTAGATATTAATGTATGAAAATGACATACTGAGTGTCGCGTAGTGTAGCGTTGTGTCGGTGTCGCGTCTCCCCAAAAAACTTAAACCTGGTCTATATCTCGGGCACTATTACACAAACAGCCTTAATCTTTCACTCGTGGATACTTCTCGACAAGGCCTTACATTTGGGACCATGATCTTTGACCTAGTGTCTTTGACTTTGGAGTTTGACCCATATCTCATGTACTATTACAGTGACAGCCTTGATATTTCAAATATGGATACATCCTGCCAACACCTTACATTTGGGACCATGGCCTTTGATCTATTGACCTTGACCTTGGCCTTGATATTTCACACATGGATACTGTCTGCCAAGACCTTTCATTTGGAACCATGTCCTTTGTCCTCATGACCTTTACCTTGCAATTGTTCTGTTTTGTGACAAGCTCTCGTATAGGCGAGCTATGTTGTCCATGGACAAGTCTTGTTTACTAAATAAATGCGACATCAATTTACATTTTTAAAAGATATCCTTAACTTTACACGCATACCAAACAACAACAACAAAAACAACAACAAAAATACGCTATAAATCACCAATTGTTCGTTACGGGAATCTTAATCAACCTCGAGATGTCAACATGGCACTTTAGCTGATGTGTCATTGACCTTTTTCCATTGCTTTGTTTGCGTTCTTATCTAGCCATCTCATTTCAGGAATCCTAATCAACCTCGAGATGTTAATCTTGAATGGCCGAAATACGACATTGCAGAACAACAATACATTCAATTTGACGAGACAATCGTAACCGGGAAGCATCTTTATGCAAGGGAGGCTAATCTGTGGTTAAACACTATACCGGAAATGAAGAAAGCATTGTCACGTGACCATGATCCTACATCCCCATTCGTCAAGAAGACAGACACGGACACCTGCAGTGCGGAGGGGGAATGTGAAGGTGGTTGATAAACATTCACATTGGATATTGTGCAAGTGTCGGTGTGAACAAAGGATAAAAAAAGAACAATATTATGAAATCCAGCCTTATAAGCACAAATTGAATTTGACAAAATCGCCATTTTCGACTTCGTTTTCACTCTGTTTACATACACAAATATTGACCATACAGGTCAAACTTAAACAAAATGTAGTTGAAGATAAGAAATTGTTTTAGTGTATCTCTAAGCTTGATAAGGAATCTCACCTCTGGAGTTATGTGCCAACCAATTTTACAAAATTGCTATAAATTATGACTGTTATCACTCGAACAGCCCCCACATATGAATTCACAAATGAAAACAAATGTTGTAGACCCTAATCTTTCATGAGTGTACTTCTCAGCTTTCTTGTGTTATTTCATTTTTATACGACCGAAGGGTCGTATTATGTTATGGCCCCGGTCGTCCGTCCGTCCGTCTGTCCGTCCGTTAGCAATTTCTTGTGTGCGCAACTCCTCCTACAGTTTTGATCAGAATTTGATCAAACTTGCCACAATGAATCTCCATGGTGTCTAGTTGTGCACACCGCTTACGGAATTCAGATAACTCTTTTCGTTCTTGAATTATCTGCCCTTGAATGGAAAAATGGCCAATTTTACTGACAAGCCCCTCTCGGGCGTATATGCGCCGCTCTGCGAAGCTCTTGTATCATTTTATTTTGCTACAGAACAAGTTCTAACACTTTGAATTTAGACACAAAATAGTACTGTCATTCGTATCTGGAATTGTTCAGTCCCGAAAGTGTGAAATTTAAAACTCTTAATTTCCGAAAGAATTTGAATAAGATAAAACACGAAATAATTAGAACAGTCAAAACTTGTGTTGTACATTACAAGAAATTCTGTTCTGTGGAGCGACTCAAGAGCTTTAGGTCTTTCTAGTTTCCTTTTTTCGCAATACTATGCTGAAATATCAGCTTGAACCAAGCATAAACTATAGCATTTGTTGTCGTCTGGGATTCTTCTTAGTAGACACTAATCTCTCTATATGTCGGTAACAATGAGTTACAAACACTTTATAAAATGACATTCTTTTGTTGAACATATGAAGTTTTAAATGTGTAAACTACCATAAACGATATTGTCATTCAGGACTATATGAATTGGTTTAACCCTTATCCAAACGGCAAAATTTTAGGGTTATCCACCTCAAAAACTGCCTTAAATGACAAAATGGATGTTATTTAAGATAGAATTTGTGTAAAATATGGCACAGAAAATATTGAGACAAAAGGAGAAACTGCTGGTTATCAGCAGTTTCTTCTTTTGTTTCAATGTTTTCCCAAGCCATTTCTAATGGGGACGTCAAAACCAGGTCTTGTTTTGGAAAGGGTTAAAAGCAGTGATTATCTTTGATAGGTCACTGTGTCACTTTAGATGTGATCTTTGAATTGCTTTAATTTTAGTGAAAAGAGGACTGATGCATTTTTCAAACGAAATATTTTATGCCTGCCAACATCAAACATTTCCCAAACGGCAAAATTTCAGACCGGCTCAAATTCAACGATGTTGCAGAAGACAATTTCAAGTAAATCAAATTTCGCATTTGTTTGTCTTTCCATGTAGAAAATATTGTGGGAAATGAAGAAATTGCTTGCTGCAATTAATTTCTTCATTCTCCGCAATGTTTTCTAAGGTTTTCTCTTGTAAGACGTCAAAATGCGTTCCTATTTGTAAATGGTTTAAACCGTGCTGGTTTCAGCAATTTCTTTTCTATGGAGGATACAATAGGAACGTCAGCACATGGTCTTGTGTGTTACACGCCCTTGAATGAAATAAGTATAGCATGGCCATTTTCAACTGATACTGATTAATTTCTGCTGCTATTTGCGGCGTCCGTCATTGTAGCACATTTATCATGTTAGAACAATACCAATCTTATTGGGCAAGTTTAAAAAATGTGACCATTCACTTTTTACATGCCACGGCTTTTACAGAGAAACATATTCAACCCAATCAAAGCTAAAAAGATGTGTTATTGTGTCTATATACTGGGTGCCAAGTTTGAAGAAAATCGCTTCACAAATAAAAAAAGATATGTCATTAATACATGTCAAAAATGTCAGGAGTGAAACGTTTTTGTGTGACACTTAACACTTTTACCAAGTTTCTAAGCTATGGTAAATAAAAGACAGTGACAGGATACTACAATAAGCACTTGTAATTCATAGAACAGCATGTGCATCATCATCTTAAAATTACTTTTTTATCTTATCTTCATTGGTTTAGGATGTGGAGCCTGTTTTATACAATACCCCTCTGAATTTTATGTCAGGAGTGAAACACTTTTATTTTTCAAAATGTGTTCTCATTTTTGTCTATTCAGCCAGAAATCTACCACTCAAATTTTTTTAGGAAGCCATCAACCTTGTGGGCATTCTGCACTCTACTTTTTAGTGATTCGTGGGTTACAATTTCTCATATTGTGCAATATATACTCGGCAAAACTGCTAACGCATCACTCAGATCTTTGTTAATATCTTTTCAGCGAATCAACAGAATACGTTTAAAATTTGCACATGCCTACTACCACCATTTGATAAGAAGCCCATGAAATTTCATAGTAAATGCTACAGTCTGTATTGAAATGTAGAACTTTTGACACCCTTAATTCTAAAATTCATAAAGTCTGAAATTTAATTAAAATGGGAAATTCACGCATAACTTTCAAACCGTTTGTATTGGCTGAAAGAGGTCCTGTAAAGAAAAGTTACAATTGCTTAAACAAACCGACAGCTTTAACACTTTTGTGGGCGCATAATTTATTCCCGCAGAGGTAATGTTACATTACTAGTGTCGTTGATGTCATTGTTGGGGTCGACGGCGACGTCGCTTACGTAGACAAAAACGTAACTGTCTATATCTTATGAACTGTATGAGATGCAGTCTTGATATTTCACGCATAGATAGGTCTCACCAAGTCTGAGTCTATAAAATATGACCTTCTGACCTTGACCTTGAAAGTGTGACATTTTCTTTTAAAAAGGTGCGTCTATGCGAGCTACGTTGTCCGCGAACAGCCCTTGTTACGTTAGATAAGGAATTATTTTTTTTCAGACTTCAATACAACAATAAATCAGCTTTCAAAATCAATTCAAATAAAAATGATTGAAAAAGATCACACCTTACACGAGCCGAAAAACTGTTTTGATCCCCTTTTGTTATGACACGGTCATGTAAGAAAGAAAACTTAAAAATAGTTTTATGGATGAGTGCAGAAACTTGTGGGATAAACATATGCCAAATCATGATTATAAATCTTTGAAAATAAAGAAGTTATGCAATTTTAAAAAATGATGCGTTAGCTCTTTTGCCGAGTATATATGCTGTCAGGAGTGAAACGCTTTTTTGTTGTCATTTCGCAAGATTGTGCACACAATTTTAGCTAAAAAGAAGTGAACATGAATTTAAAATGTAATTTGGGCACTACTTAACCATTTAGAATAGTTTTTAGCCACCCTGATTAAGAAATCTGGATGATATTCTGTAAAATTAGCTGTTATTCTTAACATTTAAATGTCACACTTTGGTCACATTTTTTTTTCAAACCTGCCCTATTTCAACATGCGTAGTGTTGTCATGGTTAGTGGTAGAACAGTACGCACAATGAAACCGAAGCTTGAATGACCGAGTTCGAATCCCAATCTGATTTTAGCTCCACTGGCCGAAAGCCAACGGGGCTTATGTCATGGCCCGGTGTCCGTCGCGCGTCCGTGCGTGCGTCCGTGCGTGCGTGCGTGCGTAAACTTTTTTCAAACCTCTTCTTCTCCAAAACTACTTGGCCAATTTTAACCAAACTTCACAGAAATCTTCCTTGCATGAATCTCTTCCAAGTTCCTTCAAACATATAAATTCCGTTCAGAACTGAAATGAACATTAATTGAATTAAATTAATTTTTTCGAAAAATCGGTATAAATCTTCTTCTCCAAAACTACTTGACCCATTTGAACCAAACTTCACAGGAATCATTCTCGCATAAATCTAATTCAAATTCTTTCAATGAATAAATTCTGTGAAGAACTGGAATTTTAATTAATCTAATTAAATTAAATGTTCGAAAATCTTTTAAAAATCCTCGACTCCAAAACTGCTGGATCAATTCTAATCAAACTTCACAGGAATCTTCCTTCTTTGAATCTTGTTCAAAGTTTTTCAAAAAAAAAATTAATTAATTGAATTGAATTAAAAATTTCGGAAAATCTTTAAAAATCTTCTTCTCCAAAACTACTGGACCATTTTGAACCAAACTTAAGAGGAATCTTCCTCGCATAAATCTCTTCCAATTTCCTTCAAAAGATTAAATTCTGTGAAGAACTGGAATTAGATTAATCTGATTAAAATTAAATTTTCGAAAAAAAATCTTCTCCAAAACAACTGGATAAATTTGAATCAAACTTCACATGAATCTTCCTCGCATGAATCTCGGCCTTTAAAAAAATAAATTTTGTGAAGAACTGAAATTTGAATTAATTAATTTAATGAAATTAAATTTTCGAAAAATCTTTAAAAAATCTTCTTCTCCAAAATAACTGGGTCAATTTGAACCAAACTTAACTGGAATCTTTCTAAAAGCCTAAAAGCCAGTGGAGCGATACATGGCCATCATGGTCCTCTTTTTTCAAAAACCGAATTTTCAATATTGAAACTTTCTTTCACGTGTATTTTTTTTTTTTTTTTTATCTATAGTATAGACTACGCATTTCTTTTGAAATACAATAATTGTATATTATATTTCTATGAGTTTTTAGCTCACCTGAGCACGAAGTGCTCGGTGAGCTATTGTGGTCACTCACCGTCCGTCGTCCGTCTGTCCGTCCGTCTGTCCGTCTGTCCGTCCACAATTTCTTCAAACATCTTCTTCTCCAAAACCAACTGGCCAATTTTGACCAAACTTGGCAGGAATGTTCCTTGAGTGACCCTTCTCAAAACTTGTTCGCGGATTTTTGATTCATCAAAAAATGTGGGCGTGGCAGGGCAGGGCTTATCGCACTAAGAGAAATCCTAAGAAAATTCTTTAAAAATCAACCATTGGGCCAATTTAAACCAAACTTGGCAGAATTATTCCTTGAGTGACCCTTCTCAAAACTCGTTCGCAGATTTATGATTCGTCAAAAAATATGGCCGTGGCAGGGAGAAAGGGGCTTATCAGACTTAGAGAAATCACAAGAAAATAAAGTCAAAACCAGCTTTTTTTTTGACGTTCAAGGGCAGATAACTCTGGTTATTCTGGTTCAATCCAAACTCTTTTTAGGAATCTGAGAGAGGGTCACCCAAGGATCATTCCTGTGAAGTTTGGTTGAAATCCATCCAGTAGTTTCTGAGGAGAAGATTTTTAAAGAAAAAGTTTACGGACGCACGCACGGACGGACGGACGGACGCACGACGGACACACCGCCATGACAATAGCCCGCTGGCCTGAAAGGCCAGTGGAGCTAAAAATCAACCATTGGTCCAATTTGAACCACACTTGGCAGAAATGTTCCTTGGGTGACTCTTTTCAAAATCTGTTCTCAAATTTTTTATTCGTCAGAAAAAGTGGTCGTGGCTTATCGACCTTACAGAAATCCTAAGAAAATTCTTTAAAAATCAACCATTGGCCCAATTTGAAGCAAACTTTACAGAAATGTTCCTGTAGTGACCCTTTTCAAAATATGTTTGCAAATTTTGTATTGGACAAAAAAGTGGGCGTGGCAGGGCGTGGCTTATCAGACTTAGAGAAATCATAAAAAATCAAGCATTGGGTCAATTTGAAACAAATTTGGCAACAATGTTCCTTGAGTGACCCTTTTCAAAATTTGTTTGCAAATATTTGATTCGTCAAAAAAGTGGGCGTGTCTTAAACATCTTTCAGGTGAGCGATATAGGGCCATTCTGGCCCTCTTGTTGTATCATTTTACCAATTAAAATATTTTATCAATATGTTTCGCCTAGCATTATTGTATTGACTTTTCAAGGATAAAACTCATGCGAAACCCGTCGATACTTATGTAAACAAAAGAATAAACATTTTCTATGTAAAAAACTGAAAAATAGAAATAAAATGAAAAGCCCGTGGTGTTTCCGAGACTGGAACCAATGTCTTTCGGACTTATAATATAATATCATGTTTAAATTAAACGAAAAACATTACAGTTGTTGTGATAAAACAAAACTGTATCGATTCTCGTTAATTTTGAACGTATAATGAAGCATGCTGATTTAGACGCTTGAGTTTATGATTGTTTGGCCTATGTCATAATTTTTCTCTGATAAGTCCGGTGTAATGAAGTTAAGTGACTCCCTATAAAATACTGACTCCCCGGTCATTCTTCTATATATCAGAGTGACCCCCCCCCCTTACTTGAAGTAAAGTGACTCCTCATATTGGAGACTGACCCTCTATAGCAAAGTGACTACCCAAATAGGGAACATAACGGTATGCTTATATGAAATATGATACGATTTTGCGTGTCCCATCTCGCATAAAGGGGCCATCTGAGAAGATTTGAACCCAGTCAGTCAGCGCTGACTGCAACATAGGGTCGCAATTAACCCATTACCAGACGACAAAATTTTGGACAGTTCCAATTTGAAAGGTGTTGCAGACGACAATTTCAAATTAATGAAATTTTAAAAAATCTTTGCATTTTGGGTTAGAAAACATAGTGGAAAATGAAGAAATTGCTTGTCACAAGCAATTTCTTCATTTTCTACAATGTTTTCCCAAGCCTTTTTTATATGAGGGAGTCAAAAGGCGTCACTGTGTGGTAATGGTTAACTACTTTAAAATGATTTAGGAAATCTTAAATTCATAATGTTTTCTACAACTGAAATTTTCACTTTCAACCTGGGATATCGTACCGGCCACGACTGGGTATTTTTTCTCCGTGATTATTTTATTGGTTTTCTCGACTTTCCTGTCAGCCTTTTTTTAGCTCACCTGAGTACGAAGTGCTCGAGGTGAGGTATTATGATCGGTCTGTTGTCCGGCGTCCGTCTGTCCAGGCAATTTTGAAATATCTTCTCGTCCTATAGTATTGGGCAGAATTGGATAAAACTTTACAGATATGATCCTTGTGTCATCTTTTTTTATTAAATACTTCAAAGAAATTGTATCTGTGTCAGAATGTGGTAAAAAAGTAGATCACCAGATAAAATCTTTTTTCTGTTTTAGGAGCCACAGTATTGGCTCAATCATTGTGATAATTGACCAGAATCTTTGTCTTTGTGATATCTAGGTCATATCAAAAAGTAGGTCATGTTAGATCAAAAACTAGGTCACTAGGTCAAGTGATTTAAAAATTTTCTTGTAAAAATTTCTCAAAATTTTATTTTCTTGGATATCTAGGTCAGGACAGAAATTGGGTCATATGATGTCAAAAACAAGGTCACCAGGTCAAATGTTGTAGGAGTGCCCGTTTGGGCTAAATAATTGCGAAAATTTCACACAGTTTGGGGTTGTTTTTTTTCATGTAAAAAGTTTGTCAAGCAATGTCAAAAACTAGGTCACAAGGTGATGTATCAAAAGACCCATTTATTAGTCAAGAAATGCTAATTTTGGCTCAAATCTTGTAAAAAATGTCCCAGAATGTTTTTCTTCTGGATATTTAGTTATGGTTAAAAAGTTGTTCATGTATGGTCAAAGACTAGGTCACGAGGTCAATTTTTATAGAATCCTTCTTTTTTGCTCTGGAAGTGCCCATTGTCGCTAAATTGTGAAAATTGCTCAAAGCGAAAAAAGTGGATCATCAAAAAACTAGGTCAAAAGCTAGATCACAAGGTCAAAATTGATGTAGTCAAGAAATGTCAATTTTTGCCTCTAAACTTCTAAAAATTGCTCAGAGCGTTTATCATGTGGATATCTAGATACAGTAAGTAAGTTAGTCATGCGAGGTCAAAAACTAGGTCCGGAGGTCAAATGTAATGGATTCCTTCTTTTTACTCTAGAAGTTCCAATTTTGGCTCATTTTTATTTTGAAAATTGCTCAGTATGCTTATTTTGATGATGTGAAGGTCGTTGAAAAGTTGAGCCATGAGAGGTCAAAAACTGGTTCATTGATTCAAATCTTGTTTTTGCTTAAGAATCACGATTTTACAATTTTACTCAATCGTTGTGAAAATTTGTTCAGAATGTTAACTTGGTGATATCTTTATTATGTGAAAAGTGGGTCATGCTACGTCAAAAACTAGGTCACTTGGTCAAATCTTGTATTGACTCATTAATTGTGAAATTTGTTCAAAATGTTTATCTTGATGATCTCTAATTAATGTAGTATGTCTCGAATTTCTCTCAGGTGAGCGATCTAGGGCCATCTTGGTCCTCTTGTCGTGTGATAGGACCATGAATCAGTAGTTTATTTACATTTTCGACTTCTTCTTGAGAACCAATGGGCATATTTCAACCAAACTTGACAGGAAGCATCCCCATTGGAAGGTGTTCACATTTGTACAAATCATGGCGTTATCTCCCTGTGGGGCCTCACAAGGAGCCTAAAAAGGGGTATGGAAAATCTTTAATTTTTTTTTTTTTTTTTTTTTTTTTTTTTTCATGAACCAACTATTGGATTAGATTAGTTTCGCATGTGGTATTTAGAGTCGTTATGAAAAGGATTAAAAAGTTTGTACAAGAAAAAAAAAACCTCAAGAAATTACTGTGCTGTGAGGGGATTTTGGGTTCGGGATAGGGGAGTGTCGCGTCATTAGTTTACATTTTCGATTCTTTAGCCCACCTGAGCACGAAGTGCTCGAGATGAGCTATTGTGGTCACTCATCGTCCGTTTGTCCGTTCGTCCGTCCGACCGTCAAAAATTTCTTCAAACATCTTCTCCAAAACCAATGGGCCAATTAGAACCAAACTTGGAAGGAATATTCCTTAAGTGACAATTCTTAGAACTTTTTCGCAAATATTAGATTCGTCAAAAAATGTGGGCGTGGCAGGGCGTTGCTTATCGGACTAAGAGAAATCATAAGAAAATATTTTAAAAATCAACCATTGGACCAATTTGAACCAAACTTGGCAGAATTGTTGCTTAAGTGACCTTTTTCAACATTTGTTCATATGTTTCTAGTTTCATAAAAAAAGTGGGCGCGGCAGGGCGGGGCTTATCCGACCTAGAGAAATCGTTAGAAATTCTTCAAAAATCTTCTTCTCCTTGACCATTGGGCCAATTAGAACCAAACTTGGCAGGAATGTTCCTTTGGTGCCACTCCTTTAAACTTGTTCGCAGATTTTTTATTCGGCAAAAATGTGGGCATGGCAGGGTGTGGCTTATCGGATATAAAGAAATAATTAGGAAAGTCTTTACAAATCAACCATTGGGGCAATTTGAACCAAACTTTTGCAGAATTGTTCTTTGAGTGACCCTTTTCAACATTTGTTCATGAATTTCTAGTTTCGTCAGGGAAGTGGCAGCTAGGAAGGGCTCATTCGACTAAGAGAAATCGTAGAAAATTCTTCGAAAATCTTCTTCTCCTTAACCATAGGATCAATTTGAACCTAACAAGGCAGAAGTGTTCCTTGTGTGACCCTAGTCATAACTTGTTCGCAAACATTTGTTTCGTCAAAAAATGTGGGTGAGACTGGGCGGAGCATATCGGATTTAGCGAAATCATAAGAAGGTTCTTTAAAAATCGACCATCCTGCCAATTTGAACCAAACTGGGCAGAAATGTACATAGAAGGATTCTTTTTAAAATTTAGTTACAGGTTTTTAGACTCGTAAAAAATGTGGGCCTGGCAGAGCGGGATTAATTGAACCTAGGATCATGAAACTTTACACGGTTGCTGTCCTTGACCGAAGAAAGTGCCCTGTAATTTTTGGATGGCATAGGTCTTTGTTTAAAATCCATTTCTGATCTCCAATTGAAGCTATTTTGACCTTCAGCTTTTTGCAAATGACCTTGACCCATGGAGAGGCATGAGAATACGAAACTAAATGTCAAATTTAAAACAAAAAGTCAGATGAGCGATACAGGGACATTCTGGCCCTCTTGTTATTTAGTTCCCGTGGACAGATTTCAACTAAATTTGGCATGAAGTATGCCCATAAGAAGGTACAAATCATGGTGTTATCTACCTTTGGGTCCCATAAGGGCCAAAAGGGGTTTGGGGGTATATCTTCAAAAATCTTTTCATGAACCGGCTGTTGGATTGGGTTTACTGTCTTTAGGACAAGGACTACCAAGTTTGTACAAGAAAAAAAATCTCATGAAATAACTAGGACGGGGATGGATCGGGAAGATGGTTGCGTCATTAGTTAACTCTTTCATTTCCGATTTGGACATAATTTTAGCCAAATATATACTAGGAAACGCCGGGTACATAAAATATGCAACACATATTTTATTGATTGCCCTAGAATATTGAAAATCGGTCAGATTTATGTGTTGTTCGCAGTCGAACGATACACACGTTTAAAACTGCACAATAGCTTGACTCTTCGCGCCATGAGAGGCACGTGCTCAAATGTAAAAATACCGTGCAGGGGAAGGTCATTGAGTTTGCACAAGGAAATTTTCAGTCTATTTGTTACTGTTCAAGTATTCAGATCGATTTTTCAACGTTTACTTCAAATTAAGCAATTTGCATCAATGCCGCTATTGTCGGAAGTCGAGCGGGGACAAGCTAAAGCAATGCTTGTGCAGGTTCAATGCCAAAGGCAGGTTGCTGCACATTTTGATGCGCATATTCGAACTATTGAACGTCTTGTTCAACGTCTGCGAGTGACGGGGAGGGTCAACGCCCGACCACGAAGTGGACGTCCGCGCGTCACGACGCCACGTCAGGATCGGTTTATGACACTTTCCCACTTACGTAATCGCCATCTCACAGCTAGGTAAACTGCAAATAACATTAAAGGCAGTCATAATCGCCATATTCATCCCGATGCGGTTCGAAACCGCTCACGCGAAAACGGCATAAGAGCCCGACGTCCCTATATCGGTCTGCTGCTAATTCCTGTCATCGTTAAAAGGGGGTATTTTTTCACATTATCAGCATCGGAAATCGATTGAAACTTCACCAGCTGGTTTCATGCAGGTGACAATTCTTACAAAAATGAATATAATAATACAATAATACAATTTATCCCTTAAAACAATCATTATAGGTTACCCGGCGTTTCTTTTTCGTCCTAGTATAGTATAACTATAATCCTTATCTGTAAATCCTTGTTTTCTCTACTATTTGGATCCAGGTCATATCAGCCGACCGATAGGGCCCTCTGTGCCTCTTGTATTTGATAACATTGTTTTTAAACCTTTCGAAAGAACAATTGCAAATAACGCACTATTTAATCAAGACCTCTAGATGATGTGTGTGCCCCGTTTCGTAGAAAATGGGATCATGTTGCTTTGCAAGTGTCGGTCGGACTGTCTTTAGGTCGATCGGTCGCACCTTCGGAAACCCAGCAGTCATAGCTACGCTATATGTAGCGTAGCTATGACTGCTGGGTTTCTGAGGATGTACCAAACTAGTTTTATTATAATCGTCTATCAGAAACCGTGTTGATGACGTCACACTCCCAAACGCCCCTGCTCGTAAAGTGGAGTACTCGGGGTAGATCCGAGAGTAGACCTTTGGCACTTGGGGTTTAGATTAACAGGTGTACTCCAAGAAAAATGGAGTGGCCCAATCTGCACCACCTCCGCCCCTACACAGGAGACCAGTATTTGACACCATTCTCGACACAGAGTTATCGTTCGTTGCTATCATACTATACCCTATAATGGATTATTGACCTGAATCTTTATCAGCCAAAGGAATTGTGTTGTATCGCTGTTGAATTTCTTTATTTGAAACGTTAGTTTAGGCCAGACGGAACCAATTCTTTTCCCTCAGACGACCATGATAACGTTTTAGAATGTATCTCAGCCCATGAGTCTGCAACAATGTTGAGTCATTCCTCAAATCCAATACTTTATACACCCCAAAACAATCAATTTTGACTTGGCTTGAACCCTTTTGACGCTCATATTTTGTCCCTTTTTCGACATGACCCTCCGCGGTCAGTTAACTTCACTGACCTTTTCACAATATTCACCTACTTTTTTTTAAAATGGCTCTGGAACTGCCAAAATGTCTCAAATTGTTACTGCAATTGTTTGTCATATTTTTTTATAAAAAGTAGTATCAAGTCTCAAGTATTTTATTAATCTATTGACCAATCACTGAACTCTAATTATGGTGCGGACCTTCCATAAACAAAATCATTGACAGATGCCGGGAAAATATATTGGTTCCCTCAAACCATAAAGTAGGTAGTGAAAATGTGATTTCGGAAGCAATATTATTCCGGACACATAATAGATCTGCCATCAAACTAATGAAACTTGAACCGGAACACATTAAGGTACCGCGATCCAGAAACAGTTCCATTTTGGAGTGTCTCCTTTTCGGCGTGTCAGGTAACCATCGCTCTGCTGTGGTAGAAAGGGTTTGACTTGGAGAATTTTCGTAAAGTACATTTCGGTGGTAGATCTATATAGACTCTTATCAATAATGAACAGAGACGTTCCCGCGTTATCTGCCGTCAGTAGGTGAATAGTGGACTAATTCCGTAGAGCGTTCACACATTGTATGTCAAAGTAACTAGAATGGCACATCGTCGCTTTTCAACAATGACATCGCCACTGCAGCTTGTTTTAAGCTACAGTTACGATGTTTTTGTTAAAAAGCAGCGATATACATGTACGTTATCTGCCGTCAGTGAGTGAGCATTCAGTATTGAACTTATTCAGTAGAGCGTTAACACGTTATATGTGAAAGTAACTAGAATGGCATATACATATTGTGTTCTGTATATCTGTGCCGTGTTATGTATGTCAAATGGAGATGATGTAAGCGTGAAGACTACGATCGGGACTATTATTGGAAGGGAGATAGAAGTGACAGTGAAAGGTGTCAAATATACCGTTAAAACTTTTTTCGGTATACCGTACGCTCAACCCCCTGTCGGTTTACGTAGATTCGAGAAACCCGAGATAAGGGCGAGTTTTGATTCAGCGTATATTGCTAAACACTTCAGGCCAGCATGTCCCCAGCCTGTACTCCCAACCATGCCGGCCATGGAGGAAACTTCTGAGGACTGCCTGTACCTAAACATATACGTGCCGGGTCAGACTCCGGACAGACAGACACACGGACATCCCGTCATGGTGTTTATACATGGTGGAGGATTTGTTATAGGTGCTGGGGATACATACCCTGGAGAAAATCTGGCTGCTTTTGGTAATGTTATAGTCGTGACTATAAACTATAGACTAGGTGTGTTTGGATTTATGAACATTGGGGATGGGAAGATACGCGGTAACGCAGGACTTTTTGATCAACATCTCGCATTGAAATGGGTTAATCAACATATAGGATCATTTGGTGGAGACAAAGACCGCGTGACGATATTTGGTGAATCAGCAGGCGGCTCTAGTGCCGTGTTTCAGGGTCTATACCCGGCCAATAAGGGCCTCGTACACAGGGTCATATCAGAGAGTGGGATTATAACTACTCATGCGCTCATGATGCCAAATCCTAGACAAAGCTGTCTAACCTTGGCTACAGAAATGGGATGTGACACAACAAACTCGGAGAAAATTGTCGAGTGTTTGAAAGCCGCGGAAACTGATCAGCTTTTAAATTCAGTAGTTGAGCTTACAAAGGATCCAGAGAAAATGGAAGTTGCGTCTTTTTTACCATCGATAGATGGAGAAATCATAAGAGTAAATCCATCCAGATTGTCTGAAGTAGCCGAAACCGATGCTCGACAACAAGTCGAGTTTTTCCGCTCCCTAGATTTTATGTCCGGATTCAATGATAAAGACGGTGGTGTTTTTCTTCATGCAGCAGTATATCCGATAGCAGACATAGAAGAATTCACCCTACAACGGGAAGACTTTATGACAAAAGCAGCTCCTGTCGGCATCTACTTGACTGCTGGCCATGTTCCTGATCCGGTAAAATCTATCTTAATATCTGAATATACCAACTGGACAGATCCAAATTCTCCGGTAAATAACAGAGATGAGTATGTAAGACTGTTAGGGGACGGCTATTTTGTCTCTGGATCGATCGCTATGTCTCGCATACATACAGACAAAACTGCACACAACACGTACACATATCTTTTCTCGGCCACACCAGAAACCCACGCACTCAAGACCCCGACATGGCTGACAGGGGCTAATCATGGAGACGAGATAGGTTACGTTTTCTTGTTTCCAGAAGCGTTTCGTCATTATGTGAAGAAGATTCATGGAACTAAGCATGTCATCAAAGATTGGGAGTACGAGTTGTCCTATCAAATAGCCACATACTGGACAAACTTCGCAAAAACTGGGTAAGTATACTTATTCCGTCAAATAGAAAGAATGAAACATTGCTTTGAAATAGTGATAAAATAATCGTGTTATTCGCAATTTCTAACTGAAAGAACATGCAAATGGTTATTGATTCAGATAATTAACATGAATGAAAAAATCATAACAGTAATATTCTGTGACTTCTGAATATTTACAAAATATCATTTTTAAGATATCCCCCTCCCATGGTAACGGCATTAATTTTCTTAGTAGCCCACACATAAACATTGCCATGACAGTGTAACCCGGTCTGGTTTCACAAAACCCATTTTGTAATGCCGCGTTCTATTGGTCAGATTTGAGGATTAGTTTTGGCGCACAATTATCACGTGTTTTCTTTGTCCGGGCATTCCGCTCTTTGATTTCATTCAGAAAGGTTGTACAATTTGATTGATCTTTGAATTTCACAATTCTTTGACTATCGGAGATTTAGATCTAGTAAGATTTAACAGAATGAGAGATAATATGAGATAAGATGGTGAAGATGGTGTAGAGATGCTTTCAATTCCTAAAATTGATTGCTGGAAAATTGTACATTGAGGATGGACGGATAATAGATTTGGAAAAATGGGAAAAGTCTTTTGTCTATATTGATCCTTCTCCGGACGAACCGAAACCCACACCCTCAACCCTGTGGTCGTAGATAGCTGTACGACCATCTGGTTATAAATGGCGCCCACCGAGTTGTGAGTAAGGATCGATCTTGTAGTAAAGTCGTCGTTGGAGATCGCCAGCGTTGGATTAAGATCGGACGCGAACAGTGTTAACGCGATTGTGCATTTACTGTGATAAATGGAGTAAAGTGTTAATATTGTGTATTTAGGAAAGGATTTAGGATATTTTGCACTGTGAGTAGAATGGTTTATTTTACATTGTGATTTTTATGTAATTTGCTGATCCCTAATTTTCTGCTTCAATTATTCCAAGTTTGACCAGTCTATACCCAAAATGAGATTGCCAGTCCTTCTTTTCCCGTGATGTTTGAGTCGTATTGACTAGTTCGGAGTATTTTTTTTGCCTGTGTTAAAAGTGCTACGAGCCTATCAATCCGAAAAGTAAAAGATCGATACTTTTCCCGCACCAAGTGTTTATTATAGCTAGAGTTGATTTGTCCGTTAGATTGTTGAATAGTTGTACCTATTGCTGTAATAGACCAAACATGTATTTTTGTGCGAGAGCTATTTTTTAACGTGAGAGAGAGCTATTTTTGGTATGTGTGAGATGCACTTTTCACTATTCACTGCACATTAACAATTGGTGAGCTGGATATTAACCCCTAACCTTGCCTCGTTTTCAGAAGCCCCCCCCCCCCCGCCCAGTCCTATGTTGTAGATTTTCTGTCTAGGCATATTTTCTAAATCTGGTTTAAATCGTTTTTGAGTAATTCATTTCCGTCTAACTACTCGTTTTCTCGTCCAAAAAAAAGCAGAAATTTATCAGTTTGTCAGTCTTTTCAAAATTTTCTCATTTTTCTAAAAACGTTTTGAAAGTTTGTTTGGTAAAAAAGTTGACCTTTGACCCTAGCATGGATTCAACGATTTTCATTGGACGCGGCATCCCTTCAGATGACGTCACACGGAGTTTCCCCGCTTGGTGAATTTTCATTGGATAACAGCGTTTCCTGTTTGGGTCGTGACCAATCAGCTGACAGGTAACCTCATTAATATTCATTTCAGCCCTTATTGGATCGTATTTTTGTCTTTTTTCGATTCATTGGTCGTCCTCCATTTATATTTAGATCGAAAATTTTGTTTGACCTTTGACATAAGACTTACCTGACTAGACCTAGTAGTGTAGAGTAGATTGTAGTAATTATCGATAGAGCCCGTGCATTGTGTATTTCATTTTGATATTGCTTTTCAGGTTTATGTCTATACTTGCAGTAAAGATGTCTGTCAATTTTACGTAGTAGATAAACCCTGCCCCTGTACATTTTATAATTGCTTAGCATTTGCAAATTATTTTTTGAAGTTACAGCTTTAGAAGACATTGATTGAAAAGAAGTACTTTGTCTTGAGAAGTTTGCATTACTAAATAGAAAACATTGAACAAAATGGATTAAATTTACGCTACCATTTCCAAACGCAATTAGCTTTTGAAAACATTGAGAAAAAAAGGAATACAAGATTTAAATAAACATTGTCGGAAAAGGAGTTTATATTTTTTTCAGCTTGTTGCACATAACTTGCAGGTAGATGCTCCAGATACAATTAATAATTCATATTTAGACCGAATGTTCCAGATAAGTCCAACACTCTGATTTTACATTAAATGATCCAGGTATAATTTGAACTTTGGCTCCAGATACATCAAAGCTTCATCATGGCTCCGGATAATAGTAACATTTACTGACGATGTTCCAGATAACAGCTTACATTTGTGTAGCTCCAGGTAACATTGAATAATTATTGATGATGTTCCAGATAACAGTTTACATTCTTGTAGCTCCAGGTAACATTGAATAATTTCAGCTGCTCCTGATACTCGCTTATTTGCTCCAGGTTATTACAGGTAATTTATTACAGGTAAATTAGATGTTCAACTGTTTACAATGTTTTCAGGTACCTTTGTCGTGATTGACGGCGTGTAACCAATAATTCCAACACTTTAATAGTCCTTGGTTATTCCCCTTTATTTAATTTCAGAAATCTTTTGTTGTGAAAATAGAAGTTCTACTTTCATAAGAAAAGCGTATTTAGCTTTTGATGTTTGAATAATAGTTTTCAAACACCATATAAACTTGTTTGTTTTTCGACTTGTCATAAACGTTTTGTGACAAAGCGACTTCAATTTTCCATAGCCCAATTATACCCATGCTTGTTTTACTTTGAACATTAATGTCCTTATTTCTTGTTCAATATTTTATATGTGTATAGTGCTTAGCCAATCAATGTGTGAAGAGATATTTTCATTTTTCAGAAGTGTTTGATATCGCATTGCGTATCTTTCTCACACTATAGTGATAGATAATTACTAGTACTTTAGTTCTACTTGCAATTTGAGCTGTTCGTGTTGAGCTTTTTGAGGATAAGACTTGAATAGTCTATTGAAGAGAGGCCTTATATTTCATTAGGCAAACATGGCCACAGGAGGAAAAGAGTCTGTGCCTTCAGGCATTACAGAGGATGAAGTTAAGATGCTTCAAGCATTACACTTGCTTGGTATTGAGCCAACACTTAAGACGCCAGAGGATGTGGCGAAAGTGTTTCATGCTTTTGGGGGCATTAAGTCAGAGCCAGTTGCTCATAAGGAGGAAACAACCCCCGGTAGTTTTCACTACCCGAAGCTGTCCATATTTTTCGGAGAGGAGGGAAAAGGAGATGTAACATGGACTGCCTTCAAGTATGAACTCGAGTCATTAATTGAACAGAAGGTGTTCAGTCATGAACAAATTTTATTAGGATTACGGAGATCCTGTAAGGGCAAAGCCGCCGATAGACTACGTAGACTTGGAACCAAAGTGAACTTGTTAGAAATTATCGACAAATTCGACAGCGATTATGGATCTGTAGAATCCAGAGAGGCTGTGATGAGAAAGTTTTACAGTTGTCGCCAGATAGATGAAGAGAGTATTCTCTCCTATACATCCCGTTTGGAGGATATATTTGATAGAGCTGTTCAGTTGAAAGCTCTAAAGAGGAGTGATACCCAGATATTAAAAGAAGTATTTCACGCAGGACTAAGAAGGGATTTAAAGTTGATGTCAGTGTACCAGTTTGATAAGATAGTTGATTATGATGAGCTGAAGAGAGAGGTCAGGAAGTTGGAGTCAAGTATGACAGAGAATGAGTTTGAAGAGAATAGAGCCAAGCCGTGCAAACCGGCTGTAGCTAATAGTGGTCAAAGCAAAGAGTTGGCAGAAATGAAAGAGCTGTTAGTAAGCATTAACAAGAGGATCGAAAGATTGGAGCAGGATAAGAATACAGGAAGTGATCAGAATGGAAGTTTTAGAGGTAGAGGAAGAGGGTTTAGAGGCAGAGGCCAAGGATTTAGAGGAAGAGGTGGTAGAAATGACTACCAGCCTCAACGGCCATTAGGTGGCAGGAACTTCCAGCCAACATGCTGGACTTGTGGTCAGAAGGGCCATTTCCAGCGAGAGTGCCCATCGTCGACCAAGGCAGTTTGTTACAACTGCAACGAACCGGGGCACAAGCAGTATGCTTGCCCAAAAGAGTAGGCGCTCATTTTGTGGGGTCTAACGTGAGCGGCCAGAATAATAAGGATCCCAAATTAGTTGGACAACCTAATGAGGCTCCAGTTATTATAGATGGAATTTTATCCACAGCTTTGCTAGATACTGGCAGCTGTGTGAGCGTAGTGTCGAAGTCCTTTGTGGAAAAGAACCTTCAAGACATAAAATTACAAGAAATCGGACGAATGTTAAATATAGAGTGTGCCGATGGTAACCAATTACCGTATCTAGGATATATAGAAGTTGACTTGGAGATTCCTTCAGGAATTCCAGGTTCAGTAGTCAAGAGATGTTTACTTCTAGTAGTACCTGATACACCATATTCAGAGAGAACCCCTATTATACTTGGTACAAACATTCTCAAAGAGTACCTAGAGGACTTTAAATCAAGTTTTGGTGATAACTTTCTGCAGAAACCTGAACTCAACACACCTTGGTACCTCTGTTTTAGGACCATTGTAGTTAGAGAGAGGGAGATAAAGAAGAACAATAACGTCATTGCATTGATAAGATGTGCAGAAGCGGAGAAGATCACCCTGCGACCGAACCAAAGTATCACCATTAAGGGACAAACTGATAAAGAGATGAACTATCCTAATACAACTGCCATAGTTCAAGAAACGAAAGAGAGTGGAATCCCTGATTTCATCGACGTAACCCCTACAGCCATACAGTTTGAAAATGGCAGGAGAAAGTTTGTCGACGTAACACTGAGCAACCTCACTACAAACACTGTAACGATTGCTCCAAGGGCTGTTTTATGTGAGGTTCAGCCAGTCAGTGTGACAGAAGAAGTGTTTCAAGATATAGCCGACACTACAGACAAGAAACATGATCTGATTGACTCATTAGCTATGGATCAGAATGATCTACTTACTACCGAAAAGAAGAAAGAACTCAGAGAGTTGCTTTTAAAACATGAAGATATTTTCTCAAAACATGATGAGGATATTGGTCATTGTGACCTTATCAAACACAGAATTGACCTTCTACCTGAGAAGCAGGCACCGTTCAAGCAGCCTCACAGAAGAATTCCACCGATGATGATAGAAGAAGTTAGACAACATCTAGAGCAACTTCTATCAGCCGGAATAATTAGAAAGTCCAAGTCCCCATGGGCTAGTAATATAGTTTTAGTCCGAAAGAAGAATGGGTCACTTCGGATGTGTGTCGACTACCGGTGCCTGAACAAAAGAACGATAAAGGACGCGTACGCTTTACCCAGGATAGAAGAGATGTTTGATGTCCTGAAGGGAAGCAAGTACTTCAGCACCATTGACATGAAGAGTGGATACCATCAGGTAGAGTTGGAGGAAGGTCACAAAGAAAGGACTGCTTTCACCGTTGGGCCACTCGGATTTTACGAATATAACCGAATGCCTTTCGGATTATCGAATTCTCCCGCAACGTACCAGAGGCTAATGGAAGAGTGTCTGGGAGACTATAATATGACCATATGTGTCATATATCTAGATGATCTTATAGTCTTTGCAGATTCTTTCGAGGAACATCTGCACAGATTAGATTTAGTCCTCACCCGATTAGCCCAGTGCAACATCAAGCTCTCTCCTGAAAAGTGTATATTCATTCAAGAGAAGGTTAAGTTTCTAGGACATGTGGTCAGCGCAGAAGGAATAGAGACAGATCCTGAGAAGATCGAAAAGATTAAGAACTGGCCAACACCCAAAACCGCTGAAGAGCTAAGATCGTTTTTGGCGTTTGCGGGATATTACCGTAGATTTATTGCTAATTTTAGCAAGGTAACTAGACCGCTGTCGGAGTTGCTTCCGCCGACATCGAAGAAGAGAGGAAAGAGTAAGACAGAAGAAGATTTTAAGTGGACAGAGAAGGAGCAGGAAGTATTCGAAGAGATGAAAGTCAAGCTGTCTTCTCCACCAGTCCTGGCATATCCAGATTTCTCCATTCCTTTTGAGTTGCACACAGATGCTTCTTGTAAAGGTTTAGGAGCGGTACTATACCAAGAGCAGGATGGAAGCAAGCGAGTTATCGCATATGCCAGTCGGTGTTTGACAAAGTCGGAGAAGAACTACAGTGCCTTCAAGTTGGAATTTCTTGCTTTGAAGTGGGCTATTACCGAAAAGTTTTCGGATTACCTTTTGTTAAACCATTTCAAAGTTTTAACAGACAACAATCCACTGACTTATGTTCTAACCTCTGCGAAGTTAGATGCTACTGGACATCGTTGGGCTTCAGCCCTCGGGGAGTATTCTTTCGATCTTTACTACAGACCAGGCCTCAAGAATACGGATGCCGACACCATGAGTCGCTACCCCTTTAGCAACAATGAGAAGTTAGAAGAGGTCAATACGGATACTATTAAGGCAGTATGCAACTCTATCGTCCCATCTCCTTACATAGAGACACTTCCGGCTTGTAGTATAGATATCGTTGAAGCCACGGATGTTCCAGGGGAAACGTTAGCACTGAAAGAGTTAAGAGAGATTAGGAGGATACAAAGGCAAGACCCGATGACAGAAAAATGGAGAAGAGCAGTTATAGACAATGTAATGCCGAAGAAAGTTTGGAATAATGAAGATCTGTCCATGAAAAAGCAGTTTAGAAATTTTAAGATGGAGAGAGGTCTGCTGTTCAGGATGATCAAGGAAGAAGACAAAGAGATAAAGCAGCTGGTCATTCCGTCTGGTCAAAGGGAGGAGATTTTGAAAGGGTTGCACAATGACGTGGGACACCCAGGAAGAGAGAGAACTCTTAGATTACTGAGAGACCGATTTTATTGGCCAGGAATGACGACATCTGTGGACAAGTGGGTCTCAAAGTGTGAGAGATGCCTAAGGAGGAAATCGGCGACTAACGAGAGAGCTCCGTTAGTAAGCATCTCCACTACCTACCCATTAGAATTGGTATGTTTCGACTACCTAACGCTAGAACCAGCTAAAGGAGGTATATCGAACATATTGGTGATCACGGACCACTTCACCAAGTATGCGATGGCTATACCCACACGCAATCAAACAGCGAAGACTACTGCCGAAGCGTTCTTCAACAACTTTGTTGTCAACTTTGGGATACCGACACGTCTTCATTCGGATCAAGGGGCCAACTTTGAAAGCGACATCATCAAGGAGTTGTGCCACCTAATGAACACCAAGAAGACACATACAACGCCGTACCATCCCCAAGGGAACGCTGGTCCAGAACGTTTCAACAGGACGCTTCTGAACATGTTGGGTACTCTAGAGCCATCACAGAAGGAGGATTGGAAGAAGTACATCCATTCATTGGTTTATTTCTACAATTGTACTCCTCATGAGTCTACCAAGTACAGTCCGTATGAACTGATGTTTGGGAGAACGCCAAGATTGCCCATAGATTTAGAGTATGCTGCTATTCTAGACGAAACCACCAGCAAAAGTACAAGAGAGTATATTGACGACCTCAAAGATAGGATTGAGACAACTAGAAAAGTAGTAGAGGCGCACGTAGGAAAGGCGAAAGAGAAGCAGAAAACACAGTACGACAAGAGAGTTAGAGGAGCAAAACTGTGTACCGGAGATAAAGTCCTTGTCAAAATCGTGTCCTTTGAAGGAAAACACAAAATCGCAGATAAATTTGAACAAGAGACATACACGATAGTAGACCAACCACGACCAGAGATCCCTGTGTTTAAGATCAGGTCAGAAGAATCGGCAATGGAGAAAACATTGCACAGAAATCTTTTAGTGAAGATAGAAGATAGTGATGGAGCTGAGGAGCTAGACAGAGCTGAAGTAGATGACAGTGAAGATAAGAACGTAGCTACGGAAGATGGAAATGGAGAAATTGAAGAGGTAATGCATGACGTCATGAGAGAGGAGGCCGATGAAGATGACAGTGAAAGTGTTTTAGGAACACATTTGTATGGGGACGCCCATGAGTCAGCTGTCATCGGTGCTGAAGAGGAATTGGCTGTAGAGCCAGAAGAGACTCAGCAAGGAAGTCTTGAAGAGGACCCGGATATAGATGAAGATGAAGAAAATGTAGATAAAGAAGAAGAAATTGTGACAGGTGGCTTGGATGCAGATCATCCAGTGGTGGAAGATAAAGTGACAGATATGCAGGGATCGATAGAAGGTCAGGAAGAGACAGAAACACCTGAGGTGGTGATAGAGGTGAATGACACAGAAGAAGCTGCAGGGATAACAGTTCCCGATGTACCGACACCAGCCCCAAGACGGTCAACTAGATCCAGAAAGCCACCAGACAGATACGGGGAGTATGTGGCAAAAGATAGAGGTGAATGACACAGAAGAAGCTGCAGGGATAACAGTTCCCGATGTACCGACACCAGCCCCAAGACGGTCAACTAGATCCAGAAAGCCACCAGACAGATACGGGGAGTATGTGGCAAAGTCCATGAGCCAACGGCCATTTGACAATAGATTGCATGCGCTCGGGGAGCTGATGAAATCCGGGATAGTGAATAATGTTGATTCAGACACTGCACATAGGTTGATTGCTGCTATAATGGACAAATAATGTTTTACTTTTTAGATATCTTATCGTTTTATTGTTGCAGATCCTGTATTTATCCATTTAATTTTTTTTCGTAGGTTGTTGCTGCGAAGTTTGAAGTTGTAGACCAGAAGCTGCGAGGACGCATCACTGAAGAGGGGGAGGAGTACTGCAAATTGTTTATAGAATTTGTAGATGTGATGGTCATTGTTTAGTTACATAAGTTTATTTAATAATGTTTTTCTTGAGTTGCAGGAAATGATGTATTGGGGAAATGATCTGTTACTAATATTTTTCTTGAGTTTCAGGAAGGATTTATGTAGAAAATAATTCTGAATTTGTCTTTCCAGTTGAAGACATTCAGGAACAGATAATTTTGAAATATTAATGAATCAATTTTGCATTTCAGATGTGTATGCTGCAATGATGTTGTTTTTAGATGATTTGCCTATTTTAGAATAACGGTAGATTGATAGGAACGTAGTTTAGTGATAGTGTTAGGTACGGACAGACGCATGACCATAGACACAGACATTGTGACAATGACGGGACGTCATTTCTGACAGAGGGGGAGTGTGTAACCCGGTCTGGTTTCACAAAACCCATTTTGTAATGCCGCGTTCTATTGGTCAGATTTGAGGATTAGTTTTGGCGCACAATTATCACGTGTTTTCTTTGTCCGGGCATTCCGCTCTTTGATTTCATTCAGAAAGGTTGTACAATTTGATTGATCTTTGAATTTCACAATTCTTTGACTATCGGAGATTTAGATCTAGTAAGATTTAACAGAATGAGAGATAATATGAGATAAGATGGTGAAGATGGTGTAGAGATGCTTTCAATTCCTAAAATTGATTGCTGGAAAATTGTACATTGAGGATGGACGGATAATAGATTTGGAAAAATGGGAAAAGTCTTTTGTCTATATTGATCCTTCTCCGGACGAACCGAAACCCACACCCTCAACCCTGTGGTCGTAGATAGCTGTACGACCATCTGGTTATAACAGTACCATTACAAAAATTTAAGGAAAAGAGTATTTGCCCCAAAATAACAGAAACTTTCTCTGGGTGGCGTTTTCCAATTTTCAATCGTATTTTTTTTCTTTTTTTTATTATTTATTTTTGCTTAATTTTAAATGTTTCTGTCATGCATCTCCTTCAACATTAGATCAGTCTAAATTGTTGCTGCGTAGTAAAACGTTAACGTTGAATTGAGTTTCATGCCACGATTAAGCACACGTTTTAAATTGCAAAATAATGACATTTATTCTTCTAATACGTGTAGAACAGATTGGCCAGTTGGCATCCTCTTAACACGAATGTCAATATTTGACCGAAATATGTCATTTGACATGTATTGATAAATGTATTTTAATAATTGTTCATACTGTCTTGTCATTTATTTTCCTTTTTTCTAGAAATCCTAATAAACCCGTGGGCGTGTCCCTAGAATGGCCAAACTACGATATAGAAGACCAACGCTACGTTAACCTTAATAAGGAGAGTTCGACTGGGAAGTTTTTTTATGCAAGGGAGGCTAATCTGTGGTTAAACACTATACCGGAAATGAAGAAAGCCTTGTCACGTGATCACGATCCTACGTCCCCATTCGTTAAGAAGACAGACACGGACACCTGCAGCGCCGATGGTGTGTGTGATGGCGAGTGACGAATCTCCGCTTAAAAGCATTACTTAAATTGACCAATCAAATGATTGATACCACTGACTCTGGTTATATCAATTGCCAACTTGCGAATTACATGTATTTTGCTCGTTTTTGCATGGAGTGTGATTTGAGCTATTGCGTCCTTTAAAGAGATATGTGCACATGTGACTTTTCAATGGATTCCTAATAAAACCTTTGAAAAGAATGATGGGTCATCATGCTTGTTTCCATTAACCCTTTCCCAAACGAAACAATTTTAAGGCGATCCAATTTGAAAGCTGTCGCAGACGACAAATTAAATAATCACATAAGGCCAAAATGTTTGTTATAGCCAAGAAAATATTGAGGCAAAAGGAGAAACTTTTGTCTCGATGTTTTCCCAAACCATTCCTAATAGGGACGTCAAAACCAGGTCTTGTTTGGGAAAGGGATAATGAAGATAATTCAGTGCTATACCATAAGATTTTGGACCATATATGTTTTGCGATCATTATCTCGAAATTTCTTTCAGTTTTAGATATAATTTATTCGGTTGTTGTAAAAGATCTTAAGATCCCCATTACAAACAAAATATCCTTTTATCATTCACGGTGTTTATTCCTGTTAAAATAAGATGCGTAGCCTATAGTTCGGTTTGTTTACTCTGACTTACCGATATCAAACATATAGTAACAACATCAAAGATCGAAATCATAGAAGTTGTTTCTCTTTAGAATTTAATTTTCATCATCCCAATTTGGCATTAATTAACAAATAAAGTTGCTTCTTCGAATTTAGTTGAAGCATGCGACAATATGCTCGGTTATACATCAAGTAATAAGGCCAACAGACCAGTTTGTTTATTTCACCATCATCGGGTAACTATGCACGTCCGGTAATAGGTGCAGTTTCATTCTGCAATTTGCGGCTTTAATATTGCATTTTTCCAGAAATAACTACTTTGTGGAGACGTAGCACCGAGAATTGCTAAGAATTTCAAGAAAATCGTTGCGACAGTTTTTGGATCAAATGGCGGCTATATCCGACAACAAAAGTGATTTTCCGCCGCCCCATAAACATAATAATTTCATTTCGTAAATAGAAAATAGACATTATTTATTGATTCCAATCATTCTTCGTGAAGTATCGTCATATAAGCCGGGATTTGGAAAGGTCCCATTGAAACCAACATGGATTCAGATCAACCTGTGCATACGCACTGTCTGATCAAGACCCATATTGTACTCTAATAGCTTCTTTATTATCTGTAGAAAGTTTAAGATAGCAACATGTATTCTGGTAAAACTGTTCAAGAACCCACTGATCTGAAAACACCGGAGTCTCTAAAAGTCATAACCTGTACGAAAATAAGAGGCGGATTCCGCTTGGAAAACAGGCGTAAATGAGGCGTAAATGGCAATTTACGCTTGTAACAGTAGCGAAATCATACTTTACGCCTCAGTCACTGTGTAAAATAGTGGCGGATATTAGAGGCGTAAAATGAAATGGAGGCGAAATTTTATCATAACAGGCGTAATTTAAAACTTTAATTTTTGAACAGGCATAATTTTTGGACTTAGCCATTTTAACAAGGTGGAATGGCTGTTTCTTAAAGCGGAAAATAACTTAAACTTTCCAGGAAGGCGGAATTTTTTGGACTTAGCAATTTTATAATGACGCGATTCCAATATACTAGCCATTTTCATTTTATACTGCATAAGATATAGGCAAAGAAAAGGCCTTTGCTAAGAAGGTCAAATTCCAACTTCAAGGTCACAAGGTCAAGTTCCAAGATTGATGGTCTTGGTAGGAGGTATGCAAGAGTAAAATATCAAGGCTCCATCTGTAATAGTGATTGAAATATAGGCCAAGTTAAAGTTCTTGTAAAGTATATGCCTTAAGGTAAAGATCCTAATGCCAAAGGTCATGATTCCAAATGAAAGGTCTTAACAAGTTCTATCCTTATTTAAAATATCAAAGCTACATATCTTACAGTGTATGAGATGTAGGCCAGGTTAAACAGTAGGTCAAACTTCAAGGTCAAGGTCACAAGGTCTTAATTCCTGAATGGAAGTAAATGTCAGGTTGTATATTTGTGTGAAATATCAAGGCTCTATCTAAACAAGAAATGTTTGTAAAACATATATGCCCCCTCAAGGGCCTACCTTTAATGTAGGTCAAAGTTGAGGTCAAGAATACAAGCTCCAAGGTCATGATCAAATGTGAAAGGTCTTGGTGAAATATCAAGTCTGTTTGTGTAAAAGCACATGAAATATAGGCCAGATTAAATTTCTTTAAAGTATGTCAAGTAAGTATGTAAAGTATGTAAAGTACGCCAAGGTCATGGTAAAATGCAAACGGTCTTGGTAGGAGGTGTCCATGTGTGAGATATCAAGGCTGTACATGTAAAAGGACATGAGATAGAGGCCAGGTTAAAGTTGTTAAAAA
The DNA here is from genome assembly GCA_963680895.1 of Fragum sueziense. NCBI lineage: Eukaryota > Metazoa > Mollusca > Bivalvia > Cardiida > Cardiidae > Fragum > Fragum sueziense. The sequence goes on from OY804601.1 coordinate 26,532,220, forward strand.
GTAGGTCAAAGTCCAAGGTCAAGATCACAAGGTCAAAGGTCATGGTCAAATGTGAACAGTCTTGGTAGGAGGTGTCCATGTGTGCAATATCAAGAATGTATGTGTAAAAGGACATGAGGTAGAGGCTGGGTTAAAGTTTTAAAAATGTAGGTCAAATGCCAAGGTCAAGGTCACAAGGTCATGGTCAAATGTCAAAGGTGTTGGTGGGAGCTGTCTATGTGAGAAATATCAAGCCTGTATGTGTAAAAGGGCATGATATATCGGCCAGGTTAAAAAAAATAAAAGTAGGTCAAACTTCAAGGTCACAAGGTCCAAAGCCATGATTCCAAATGAAAGGTCTTGGCAGGAGGTATCCATGTGTGAAATATCAAGGCTCTATCAATAATAGTCAATGAGATATAGGCCAGGTTAATTTTTTTTAAAAGTAGGTCAAACTCCAAGGTCAAGATCACTAGGCAAAGGTTATGGTCTCAAATGAAAGGTATTGGCAGGAAGTATCCATGTGTGAAATATCACGGCTGTATCTCAAATAGTGCCTGAGATATATAGTTCATAATATATAGAAATAACTTTGTGAAAATAAGGCCTCCCAGTCTATTTTCTCTCAGTCTATGACGTTTCCTACTTCATGTTCAGAAAATTGGGGGGAATTTTGCTTCTCTGACTTTTTGCAAATTTAATGTTTGAGATATGAATTCAAACATTGATATTGATGAATCCAGGACATTAAGGGGCTCACTAAATTGTAAGACCAAGTGAGGCAACATTGGTGAGTGTTCTTTTGACTAAATTAAACAAATTCAAATGTTCATTTTTACCATTCCCCACCCACATGTTATATAGTTAAAGCTACTATTTCCCAGATTTTGGACCAAAATTTGACAAAAGCAAACGAAATGTACACTTTTTAAGCTTTATATGACCTGATTAAATGATTACGACAAACTATTGAAGCAACGACTCATTTTTTCGCAATTTGATACCGAATTCATGAAGCGATGTCGAAAGTAGGTCAAAAACAGTAGGATCTGCGACTTTCTCAAATGACGTCACAACATACATGATGACGTCATATTGAAATTCAAGCATGAATCTCTTTTGAATCTTGGTCTGTGCTGTATGCGCATGCGTGACAGTTAAAAAATAAATTCAACCGCATCTGAGACGGGGTTGAATTTTGGTTTGGATTCTCCCTAAATTCGGCTATCTCTCTTATAATTTCGGCTCAATCTCTGTCTGAATCGCATATAATTAACCATTCTGAGGTGGCCAACACAAAAGTTTTGCATATTTTTTTCAAAAAAAATCATTTTTAGCAATTAGACCATCTGTTACCATCACCCTTTAATATCTAGGAAGCGGAATTATGAGGCGGATTACGCCCGTAATTTCTTAAAAATTCCAAGCGGAATCCGCCTCATAATTCTATCTAGTTCCGCCTCCTAGCAATTACGCCTGTAAAAAATCCGCTTCATTTGCATATTCCGCCTCTAAAAAATCCGGTTAATTAACATTTTACGCCTCTAAATTACGCTTGGTTTCCGCTTGAGCGGATTCCGTCTCATAATTCCGTCTCCTTTACGCCTCTCTTACGGGCGTAATTTTTCGTACACGATGTCCTCTTTTTTAAAAGCCTTCAATCCTTTATGAGATCCTGACTCATTACGATCAAACGAAACTTTTTACGTTTTACTCTATTCAATCAGCCAACATCATTGAGGATAAACACCTTGTACCAAGTCATCGGGCCCGTTTTACTAACGTAAAGTACGAACTTTTTAGTGCGTGTGTAAATTTGAGCGCCCTTACACAACAACCAATCGGATTGGCCGTGATTGGCATGAGACACGTTTCTCGTTCAATCAAATGTCTTGTTATATAATTTACGCAACAATATTTGTACGTTCATAGTAAAACGGGGCCTCAATTGCAAAAACTGTTATGTTTAGCGTACATCTCCATCTAATCAGATCCTCTGCCATGGAACCTTGTCCAGTTTCATCAAACCATGTAGGACGTATTTGTGTGTTAACACAGTCTCGCCTATATTTAGGAAAAGCATAACAAAATCAGAAATCTACGTTGCTCAAAATAGTTTTAAAAAAGCCTTAAGTCTGGTTTTTTCTTACACGTTGTTTGTATGTGTGCATTTGCTAAATTATGCATTTCTGATTTTACCATGAAATAAGATTTCCTTTGTCGAAATACAAATCATTTATCATTGCCAGATTTATGCAGAGGGTTTATCGGCTTTTTCGCCAAGGCCCCATTTTTGGGAAACCAATTTAGCAAAATTTGCTTTTCTGTGCAGCCGCCTTTCTCTGCACGTTACCATTCTCTGCATACCACACAACATCTTCCGGTCCTCCTTACTATAAACAGTTCTATCAAAAGCAAAGATTTATGAGGCAACAGTCATTCGAATATTCAATATGTAAGTCTGAAGTTATACATGTAGATATTGAACTTTGTGACTGAAAATGAAACATTCAATTAATCATGTCTCTAAGACCTGGCGTCCACTAGGACGCCAAAGGCATGCGGAATCAAATAATCTTATTTCGGCATATCTTCCGCGACGAAACTATCAATTTTTAACCGTTATAAATTTATCAGCGCACTGTCGCTGAACTTGCCGCATTTATACCTAGAAGTGTCCGTGTATACAATCCGTGATGATGCCGAATAAACGGCGACATATTCCAGACAACGCAGACTAGTTTAGGACTGCATCCGGAAAGATTTCGGAAATCTAGATCAAACACGCACGAGTTGGTTGTTAAATAAAATGCCAATGTTACACGTGTTTTATTCGTTTTCATTTGATGGAGTTTCATCATGGACGCCGAATGTATACAGACTGCTTCACTAAATTGAATATTATCTTCCGACGAGGATGTCATACTTTAACAATTATAGACGTCGACGACGCCATATAAATGGTGGATTTGGCCATGGCTTACAATTGAAAGACGGCTTTAGTTCTAGCAATGCGAAACCCTTACGATTAAAGACGTATCAGAGAATAAAACTGTAGAAAACATATATAAAATCATATTGGTTACGATATTAATTTATTTCTTTCCTTTCGCTATTGTTTCTAAGCTATATAAAACACATCGCAGATTTTCGTATGGTTTCATTTTTATTTTATACCAGAATAGTAGATCTATGTTAATTTTAAAAACCATTATTATTATCGTTATTTTTCTGAATGCCCCCTGTTCTATGCATATTTATATATATGCAGTCATATATGTAATAACATGTAGTGGTTGTGGTGAATTTTACATCGGACAGACTGGCGACAAGTTAAGAACACGACGAACGATCCACGCACAACAAGTACGCGACCCATCTACACGCCAAATACCATTAAGTGCACACTTAGACGAATGTTCGACTAATGAAATAAAATTTAGAATATTTCCTTTCTTTAAAATGTTTTCTGAAAAACTTTCGGTTAGATTGTCAAAAGAAAAATACTTTATAAAATGCTTTAAGCCAAAACTCAACTCAAGTACAATAACGAGTGGTCCCCCTTAAAGACTCTTCATTAACGTTACTTCGATACGACGTCAACGTCGCGATACATAGTAACAACGTCATGTCACTGATGAGCCGAAAGGCGAAACCGGTTTGACAAATTGAATTTAGATTAAATACATACATATTGTAAAGGCACGTGAAGTCAGTTTTTTATTTCCTTTTATATTTTACTTGTGTCGGACCGGTTTCGACCGGACAATTCCGTTTTCCGTCTATATATATAATATTCTGTAACAATAGAACATATTTAGACGATGTTCCTTTCCTCCAACCAACTTTGACTTGGAACCAACTATCTTTTTAACTCTACTATATACACTTATATAATGCAAAAAGTAAACATTAAATAAGCCAACTTCAAAACGTTGTAGTGTTGCCAGAATGAACAATATCTGCGATGAGGTGGGGAATATTGAGGAAGAAAGTGTTGGTAATCTGCATAATGTCCATTTTCTTCTATTAGGTCCTTTCACTTATGTTTTAGTCTGTACCCGCAGAACACACTTCCGGAGACAAAAAAGGATTAATGGGAAATCAACATTGCATTCATGAGAATTGCTACTAAAAATAGTCACAAATCGACATTATCAAAACGAGGCTCCCTAAATATGCGGAGAAACAATGACGACGCACGTGAATTCAATATACAGCGATCAAGAGCATGTGCATTCAATATGCAGCGATAAAGCGAAGTTTTAAGTGGAACAAAAACTACAAAGTTGAATGTATTCGTTAATAGCCTGTAAGATGGTTATTCTAATGGATTTACAGTCAATCCTTCCCCGTTTCATTGTTGATTTCGTATGCACGTCATGCTTTGGGTTCGAGAGTATCGTTACTAAAACGCTTTGGGTATGAGAGTATTGCTACCAAAACGCTTTCGGATTGAGAGTATTGTTACTAAAAATAACAAATGGGCAAGTTTAAAAAAAATGTGACTGTTCACTTTTTACATGCCTCGGCTTTTTCAGAGAAACATATTTTACTCAATCAAAGCTAAAAAGATGTGTTATTGTGTGTTTATACTGGGTACCAAGTTTAAAGAAAATTGCTTTACAAATATAAAATATATGTCATTTAAACATGTCAAAAATGTCAGGAGTGAAACGCTTTTTGTGTGACACTTAACACTTTGACCAGATTTCTAAGCTATGGTAAATAAAAGATAGTGACAGGATTCTACAATAAGCAATTGTAATTTATAAAACAGCATGTGCATCATCATCTTAAAATTACCTTTTCATCTTATCTTCACTGGTTTAGGATGTGGAGCCTGTTTTATACAACAACCCTCTAAATTTTATATCAGGAGTGAAACACTTTTATTTTTTAAAATGTGTTCTCATTTTTGTCTATTCAGCCAGAAATCTACCACTCAAACTGTTTTACGAAGCCATCAACCTTGTGGACATTCTGCACGCTACTATTTGGTAATTCGTCGGTTACAATTTCTCACATTGTGCAATATATTTGCTGTCAGGAGTGAAACGATTTTTTGTTGTCATTTTGCAAGATTGTGCACACAATTTTAGCTAAAAGTTAGTGAACATGAATTCTAATTATAATTTGGACACTGCTAACCCATTTAGAATAGTTTTTAGGCATCCTAATTAAGAAATCTGGATGATATTCTGTAAAAATAGCTGTTATTAACTCGTTATTATTTAAAAACTGATTTTATTATGAAATGCACTATTTTGGTATCACTTTTGTGGGTAGTTAGACGACAATTCTCTGCAGAAATGACCAATAAAAAACAACAACATTAAGTCAGTATTTCATTTTTAATGTAAATACTATATACTACAAGTCAGTTTTACATCAAAGGGGTTGTAAATTTACAACCCCCTTCAAATAATATTGGATAAATGATGAGCTGTTTCTCATTTAAAAAAGCCTAATTCCATAAGTTTAGATTTTAAAATTTCAGGTCATCAGGGGTTGTAAATTTACAACCCCCCTGCGAATAATATTGGATATATTTTGTGCTGTTTCTTGTAAAAACAAGCCTTATTCCATGACTTTCGATTTTAACATTTCTGGTCATCGGGGGTTGTAAATTTACAACCCCCCTGCCAAAAAATATTGGATAAATAACATGCTGCTTCGCATAGAAATAAGCCTAAATTCATAAGTTTCGATTTTAAAATTTCAAGTCATAGGGGTTGTAAATTTACAACCCCCTGCGAGAAATATTGGATAAATGACATGCTGCTTCGCATAGAAATAAGCATAATTCCATAAGTTTCGATTTTAACATTTCTGGTCATCAGGGGTTTAAAATTTACACCCCCTCCCCTGCGAATAATATTGGATATATGTTGCACTGCGTCTCTTATAAAACAAGCCTAATTCTGTAAGTTTCTACTTTAAAATTTTAAGTCATAGAGGTTGTAAATTTACAACCCCCTAAAATTGATATTGGATAAATGATATTCTGCTTCTCATAAAAAACAAGCCTAAGTCCGACATAAGTTATGACTTTAAAAACTCACTAGGGGTTGTAAATTTACAACCCCCTTGATCAATGATGTGCTACTTCTCATAGAGACGAGTAAAATTCTACCTTTAATCATGATTTTAGAATTTCTGGTCATTAGGGGTCGTAAATTTACAACCCCTGCATCTTATACAAGATAAACTATATGCTACTTCTAATAGAAACTAGCCTTATTATACATAAAAGTTTTGCTTCTAAAAGTTCTGTTCATCCCCTGACAATAATATTGGATAAGTGTTGCGCTACCATTGATGGAAACAGGGCTAATTCCACAATAGTTATGATTTTAAAATTTTTGGTCATTAGGGGCTGTAAATTCACAACCCCTGCAAATGATAATGGATAAATGGTGTGCTGCTTCTCGTAGAAACAAGTGAAATTCAACAATCAGTGTTTTTTTTTTAATTTATGGTCATTAGGGGTCGTAAAGTTACAACACCTACATCTTATACAGGATAATTGGTGCACTTTTTTTCTCTAAGATTCAAGCCAAAGTACACAATAAGTTAAGATTTTAAAATTTCCGGTCATTGCGTGTTGAAAATGTTCAACCCGCTGTATCTTACAATAGAGTATAATAGATAAATGATGTGTTACTTCTCAGAGAAACAAGCCTTATTCTGTTTAGGAGATAAGCGGCCATGATTTATGCTATTCTGAGAAGAGTTATAAAACAATATGCATTAGCGTTAATCTTGCACAGAATTTGTCACTGTATATTATATAACTGAGGTCTCTGTCCGTGTATGTTCTGACGCAATGTCTCCGCAATTAGTTGGTCGTCTTATACTCGTGCATGTATACAACCTCGAGTTTCTTCTCCAAAACTCGAATCTGAAAATATAATAAGAATTCATCCTATAACTTATACCCTTTTATAAAACGGCTTAGTTTTCACATCTTAAATACTCGAGAGGAACAAGAAAGTATTTAAAGTCTAAGTTACTATGAATTGTCATTTTAACTCGTGCGAGTGTTTCATATACGTAACTTGCTTTCCTCAAAATAGTCAACAAATAGAGGGACTTTCAGGTACGCCATGTCGAAATTATTTTTAGAAAATGCATACTTGTATTTGAATTAATTTTGTAAATGTAAAATTTGTGAAAAAAGCATTAAGGAAACAAGAGGGTCATGATGGCCCTGTATCGCTCCACTGGCTTTTATATTTTAGACTTTTAGACTACGTAATTCTTCAAAGAATACAATAGATGTCAGTGTTCTCCCCAGCCCAATAAGCTGTATCGGCCCCACTACAGCTTCATGTAAATCACTATAATGCCCCTACAGCTTCAAAATTACCCCTACAGCTTAATTTCTCCAAAATGGTCACCAAATAGAGACATTTAGAGGTATTTTGTGTCAAAAACTGATAAATAATGCATTCTTATTCATTAAACAGTTACAATTCTGTATAAAACCATAGTGGGAAAAGAAGAAATTGCTCAAATTGAGCAATTTCTTCTTTTCCCATTATGTTTTTATTCACAATTATTTGCATGGACACAATTTTAATTTGCCCCTACAGCTTCAAATTATTCTGCGGAGAACCCTGGATGTCTATCCACATAAGATTCATGCTACACCAGAATGAAATCCAATAAGTGGTTATGGAAGAGAAATGTTTTTTTTTTTTCTTAAAATTACACTATGTCTCATATAGCGAAAAATAAGCCCTGCACACAGCTGCCATGATTTTCATCCCATCGAATTTTTTCATAGAATATGCTGTAGTGTACATTGAACATTCAGGCTAAATTGCAATGAAATCCAATTAAGGCGTTCTGGAGAAGATTTTTTAAAAGATTTTTGGAAAAATTAATTTCGTTAATTTCGTCGAAAGTTCTGCACATATTTTTGAGGAATTAGGAAAAGATTGATGCAGGGAAGATTCCTATGAAGTTTTGTTGAAATTGGTCGAGTAGTCTTGAAGAAGAAGGTTGTTAAAGATTTTTCGAAAATTTGATTTCATAAGTTTAATCAAAACTTTAGTACTGCGCGTTTTTTTTATGGAATTTAGAAGAGATTCATGCAAGGACGATTCCTTCGAAGTATTGTTAAAATTGGTCCAGTAGTTTTGGAGAAGAAGATTTTTAAAAATTTTCGAAATTTTGATTTAATCAAAATTTCAGTTCTACACGGAATTGATTTATTATCATTATTCTTGAATGAATTTGGAAGAGATTCAGACAAGAAAGATTCCTGTGGAGTTTGGTTGAAATTGGTCCAGTAGGTTTGAAGAAGATGTTTGAACGCATGTGCGGACGGACGCACGCAAGGACGCACGACGGACACAGGGCCATGACATAAGGCCACTGGCCTTTGGCTAGTGGAGCTAAAATTATCAGAATGAGCAATAATGATTTTTCTCCCTTGATGTGTTATTCATCATTGATTGCATAAAATGATCATTTACAGGTTTACTGATACGTATACATGTATTTATTTGCCTCTACAGCCTCAAATTATTCTGTAGAAAAGAACATTATCCTTCTTCTGTTTTCTTCTCTGTTCACATACAATCTGTAATACATCATGAATATTATGAATATAATTAGATTAACGAAAATTTCAAATGTCCACAAACAAGTGTTGATGCAGAGTATTCGACATTTTCTTCTTTGGCCACAAAACCCTCTGTGCCACTGTCTTCTTAATCAGACAGAGTAGGGGCCTATATATTCATCGCCACCAATTTTGTCATCTTTCCATTTGTAACAGTATTTTTGTCGGTTTGGAAAAGGTTTAGTAAATATCATTCCACAGAGTATCCCATAGAATGTTTATATTTTTCTTAATTCAATCAATGTTGTTTATCGCATACTATGGCGTTGAAATGAAATGTGTAAAATTGTGCAATTTTGGTAAATGATAAAATACACCGGCCTCTTTTGATTCAATAGTTTCCCATTTTGTTTGAGAAAAGAATATAAAGGTGAAATCCTTTTCTTTCCCTCAACATGGCCGATTAATTTCACGATTTCATCGACGTATCTGTGTGTAGCCTAAGATGGCTTAGGAAACAAGCAATTTCTTCCGTTTTCCACAATATTTTCTATCCTTAAAGTTAAAAAAAATTCTCCGATCTTCAACATCTTTGAAATTGAACTAGTCTAAATTTTTGCTGTTTTAGCCAGGGTTAAACAGTACTAACATATCCTAAGCCTTTCCCAACAATGACTTCTTTTGACGAAATGTAAAACCAAAGTATAGACAAGCATTTCATATCTTGCATCTAAATTTTCTATATTTTACGCATTTTCGTTCTTTAAAAACATCTATTTTTCGTCTACGGTAAGCTGCTTTCATACTTGATCTGTCCGGATCTGTCATTTTGGAAATGGTTAAGTTGGAAAAGAATTTCATCAGTTGGTTTAGATAAAGCTGTTCATCGATGGTTACGTTCGAAAATGGCGTAACTACAGGTTGATCAAGCCGAAGTTACGACCGTTTATAGGGAAAAAAGATATGACTTTAGAGTCTATAAATGAAATTACCATTTTCCCGGACGAAATCTCTTTTCCAAACAACAAAATTTTGGGGTGATCCAACTTAAACCATTTCCTAAACAAGACCTGCTTTTGGCACCCCTAACCGATATGGATTGGGAAAACATAGAGACAAAAGACGAAAATGCTGATGATCAACATTTTCTCCTTTTGTTTCAATATTATTTTTGCTAAATTATACATTAGTACACCATTGTCCTCCCCAGCCCAAAAAGCTGTATCGGCCCCACTACAGCTTCATGTAAATCAGAGTAATGTCCCTACAGCTTTAAAAGCACCCCGCACAACTTAATCCGCACAACTTAATTTCTTCAAAATAGTTGCCAAAGAGAGGTTTTAGGTATTTCATGTCAAAAACTGATAAATAATGCATTTTGATAGTTATAAAATATAACAATGTTGCGTAAAATATTATGGGAAGAGAAGAAATTGCTCAAAATAAGCAATCTCTCCTTTTCCTATAATATTTTTATTCAAAGTTAATTCATTTTTAAAACATTATGCATTTCAATGTTTACTTATTTGCCACTACAGCTTTAAATTATTCTGCTGGGACCCTGGTACATAAAACCATTATTAACATCCATTTTGCAGTCTGCAGCAGCTTTTTAAATTTTGACACCCATCTGCCGTTCGTATTAGTGCATTAATATTTTCCTTATATAGCCTAAGCATACATCTTTTTTTCTGGGGACTTAAAAAAGTTAGCCCTTTCCAAAACGGCAGGATTTCACTGTGTTCTGATGCAAAGGCTGCTTATGACGATAAAATTGGTGCCTATATAGGTCATAAAAATTGAGTTTGTGTATGAATAATAGCTTAGAAAATATTGAGACAAAACTAAAGGAGGAAATGCTGATATTTAGCTTTTTCTTCTTTTGTTTCAATGTTTCAAAATTCCTTCTTTTATTGATGTGAATAAGGATTAAAACTATCAAACTTTGTGCCGTTTGTGAAAGGGTTAATCTGATACAATTAACCCTTTCCTAAATAAGACCTGGTTTGATGTCCATAAAAGAAAAAGTCTGGGAAAACATTGAGGCAAAAGAAGAAACTGCTGATGACCAGCAGTTTCTCCTTTTGCCTCTATATTTCTGCTCTTTGTTCTACACAAATTCCTTCTTCAAAAACATGCATTTTGTTGTCTGCAGTAGCTTTCCAATTGGATCATGCTAAAATTTAGTCATTTTGGAAAGGGATAAATTACAAAGCTTATTTTTCTCGCTGTTTTTGTAAAGGAACTATGCGCATATGTTGCATGTTTTACAATTTATAGACAAATTCTAGTTAAACATGCAAAAAAGATGGGTAAAAGACGCACTAACCTGTAATGGTGTGATTCGAAACCGATTTCCTAACGTCCCCTGTGTCCTCTAACGAGTGGAACACAAAAGATTAACGGTTTAATCTATATCACACAGCAACAAGTTTATTACACAAGAACCATCACGTGACCGTGTGAAATCGGGTATCCGATTGTTGCCTAGCAACGATTTACTGGTCTACATCCTACCCTTTCTTCTCTTTGCTTTCCCAAACAAGAACTGGATTGACAGGTTTCCTTGATGGAAAAAGCTTTGGAAACAATGAGGCAAAAGAAGAAAATGCTGATGATCAGCTTTTTCTCCATTCGCCCCAATATTTCCTGGGCTATTGCATTCACAATTTGCATATCAATTTATACGAATTTTACCCTTTACAACAACTTTAATTGGTCTAAAATTTCGCTATTCATTAAAAAAATATTTTTGATAACCGTGAACGCACACCCAATTTAAGTTACTGGGAAAATAGGCATACAAAACGGATTTTGTAAATAAAATGCTAATCAATATATTTACACGTAATGACGCTTTTGACGCATCGACCGCATACTAGTTTTGGAAAACTATGGAAAATGAAGATATTGCTTACAGCTGCAGATATTTCGTAATATCCAGGCCAGTATGAAGCAATTTCATATGGGGGGGGGGCTAAAGTCCTTGTACTGAATAGGGGGGGGGGGGGGCTAATTTGGATTTTCCCAAAATTTTCAGTGTAAAATTAAGAAAATTCGGCTTTTTTGGCCAACATTGGGGGCTTAGCCCCCCCCCCCCCCCTAGCCCCCCCCCCCCCCTGTTCCTACGGGCCTGATATCACACAATGTTTTCTATTGAAAAGTACAAGAAATGTAAAATAAAATCCGTTTAATATCTTATTGTAGTCTTTTCATTACTGAATCTGGACAAGTCTAAAATTGTGCCGTTTAGTATCGTATTAAACCCAGGAAAATGATGTTCGTTTTCTCGATTAAAGAGCTTATGGTATCAAATCGAGGGCTCAGTTCAAAACTATTGTAACAAAAGATTTTCCGAAATTCTTTTATTGTATTTTCTTAATCTTTAGGAAGGTATAGGCTACGAGTCCCCATAGGCTACATTATGTGTTCTGTAAAATCAAAAATATATTTATAATTTAAAAAATATTTTATCTCTTTAACCTTTTTTGTCTCTTCTGTAAATTTCTATAAAGTGTACAAGTTTACACTATTTTTTTTCTAAGCCCTCGATTTTAATGCTCGATTGATAATATTTCCTTTTCTAATTCTCTCCAAATGACGTCTCTTGACACTAAACAAGATAAAGACATAGGATAATATTGTGGAAAATGAATAAATTGCGTTTGACAAACAATCTCTCCATTTCCCACAATGTTCGTTTTCTACCAAGAATAACAAAATAAATCATTCTCAATCTTTATTCTCATACTATAAATATTACATAAGGTCGGTTGCGTTTGAGGGCGCTATAACTAGATCTACAAGCTGTTTTCAAACTGGGGTAACGACGTTTTCGGTCGTAGAAGAGGATAAACTTTGTATTATACATGTATAATTGTACATACGACTATTGGCTGTATAACTCGAACCCGGCCTTACGGTAGAAAGCAGCAAAAAGAAGGAAGAACATTATTTTTAACCCTTTCCAAAATAGAGATGCAATTAGATGCCGTAGACAATAAAAGCTTTAACAAGCGGTTTCTTCATTTCCACATTGTTTTCTATGCCAACAATATAACTTTAAAAATATCTTTACATTGAAAGTGTCGTCTGCAACACCTTTCAGTTTGGAGCAGTCCATTTTTTGCCATTTGGGAAAGGGTTAAGCGAGAGGTCTATCCATTTCTCTCAACATTTTCTATCCATACCTTTGCACGGGGTTTGCACATTCTTATCCCAGGTGTAAAAAAGATACGATTCCAATTTTCTGCATTAAGGTATTCAATCCCTAATTATCACCAAAGGCGAAATTTGAAAAGTGCCAATAATTCCTAAACCGTGTTACATTTCCATTCCAAACATAAGCATTTCGCATGATTTAGCATTTTGAATTAATGCATACTTATGGAAATATTTGACAAAATGTTCCAAATTATCCCTCCATCACAGGAATATATCTAGTAAAATAATATTTGTAAATTATTTTCTTCTTGAAGCATAAACTTGAAATCTGGCGCGGTGAATCAACTTATGTGAAGTGTATTTACAAGTGTGTGTTATTGGATGCATTTCGTATAGCTAGAAAGTGGTGTTTTTAATTAGGTAAATGAAATACTTCTGTTGACTTTTCAACACTTTTCGTTTTCCCAAATGACAGATAAATTTTGGAATAGGCCTTTCTCGTGAAAAAAGATGAAATTTGCAGAAAGGTTACCTTGTAGTTGACAAGATCGACAAGATTGCTGTAATCTTAACCCTTTCCCAAACGACAAAAGTTTAGGGCGGTCCAAATTGAAATCTTCTGCAAGAAACAAAACATATGTTGATAAAGGTAAGTTTTGTGTAACATATAGCTCAGAAAATATTGACACAAAAATAGAAACTGCTGATGATCAGCAGTTTCTTCTTTTGTCTCAATATTTTCCCAAGCCATTTTCGATTAGGGACGTCAAAACTAGGTATTGATGGGAAAGGGTTAAACGCCTCTTACTTTTGTCACCTGGGCGTAAAGGGTTGTTCCGAATCAACATCAAGGCCGCGGCATTCCAATCAGTAGGCAAAGGGAAGCCACGTGTTACACAGCTGGCCGAATACACATTTTCTTGTGTAACTTTGATTTCAGTTTAAATGGCTACTGTATACAGACGGACGTATTTTGATGAGGTATTTATCGCTTCGTTTATTTAGATTTTTCACTCAACTAAACACAATTTTGAAACAATTACATTTTCATTATTTCAGCCTTTTTTGCTAAAATCAAACAGAAAAAAAACAACATATATCTACCCTTTAACTCCTTTCCTTCACAATTTTCAGTGAATTTTAATTTTTTTTTTTTAAACAAGAACTAGCGTTATCGTGCCTAATAAAACATTTGAGAAAACACAGAATTGTGATAAGCAGCTTGTTTCTGCCTTCGCATTCATTGATTTATGTGTTATTATAGTTCACCTTAATCCAAATTGGTGTCGTCGCCGGCATTTGTTCTTAAATTGGAATCGGACTACTTTTTCATCAAAAGTTCGTTATGTCCATGACTTAGTAGGCTATTTCTTAGCGTTTACTCGAATACAGATAGGTTATATTTTTCACCACATTAATGTTTCGCGGACGCACGAAAGGTGGAACTTTAACCCATTAGGCCTACCAGACGACAGAATTAAAAAAATGTTGCATAATTAAGAAAATTAAAAGTAAAACGAAATTTTACATTTCTAGATCTTTTTGTGTAGAAAACAATTTGGGAAATGAAAAAAAAAATGCATGTTATAAGCAATTTGTTCCTTTTCCGCAACATTCTTGTGAGGAGTCACTGTGCAGTAAGGGTTAACATTTTCCCATAGGCAAAATTTCAGGGTGGTCCAATTTCAAAGGAGATGCTGAGCCCGATGACAAAATGGATTGCTAAAGGGTATGAATTTACGTAAAAAAGGACAGAAAATATCGAGGCAAAAGGAGAAAATGCATGATAATCATCAGCCTTTTCTTCTTTTGTTTCAATGTTTTCCCAAATCTAATCTATTAGGGATGTCAAAATGAAGTCTTGTTTGGGGAAAGGGTTAAATAATAAGTACAAACAAAATATCTGTCAATTTGGCATTGTGGATAAACGAAACTGTTTACCAACAGCTTTTGCTGATTCTATCAGTTAACCCTTTCCCAAACAACAAAATGCGAACGACTAGTTTATGCCAATGCTACCAGATCTGAATGCTACTTGTATACATTATAGCCCAGAAAATATTCAGACAAAAGCATAGTTTTTTTTTTCTTTTTGTCTCAATGCTTTCTTAAAGCTTTTTAGTAAGGGCGTCAAAACCAGGCCTTGTTTCGGAAGAGTTTATTTCGATTTTAATGATGGCAACCTAATGGCCAAAAAGATGTTTTATGTCAGGAATACTAAAATAATTCCAAAAGAGGAAACCTATATTTTTCACATAATTCGAACAATGAGTCACATAACTATGGACAAAGAGTTAAGCATCGTTTTCCAAACAGCAGATGATTGCATTTCAGTGAATTTTTGCATGACAGCTGATAATGGGAAATGTCACAATATCGAAATTTGTGTATTGAATAAAAAATTAAACAAAAACATTTCTATAAACATAACGTCAAGAGCAAGGGTTTTCATGCCGAGCCCGGATAGCTCAGTCGGTTACGTCGGAGTCTGTCAATTCAGGGGTCTCGAGTTCGAACCCCGGCTCGGCCAGTATCCATTCTGACATTTGAAAAAAAGTCATTTGTCTCTCACCAATGGGTGTGAATCATCTATGTGAGAGAGCAGCTGGAGGCTCGGTTTGGATATTGTGGTTGTACTGGTGCGGGAAATACCAGGAACCCACGGTTAGGTGCTCCAGCCGCCGCGATATGACCCTGGTAGTTGAAAACGGCGTAAAACCCCAATAAACTCAAACGCAAGGGTTTTCATCATGATTTTATGAAATACCGATACCTTTTCGCGAATTTATTGAACACACAGTCACAATATCATATGATATAATAATGCTATAGTAATTATACCATTATTAAGAAGTATATTTTCATCTTTAGTTTGTCAAGAGAAAGGCAACATTCTAAAAGAATCATCAGATTGTATTAAGGTCGTGACTGAATTAGGCTTGTTTTACAAGAGACGCAGTGCAACATATATCCAATATTATTCGCAGGGGGGTGTAAATTTACAACCCCTGATGACCAGAAATGCTAAAATCGAAACTTATGGAATTAGGCTTATTTCTATGCGAAGCAGCATGTTATTTATCCAATATTTTTCGCAGGGGGTTGTAAATTTACAACCCCTGATGACCAGAAATGTTAAAATCGAAAGTTATTGAATAAGGCTTGTTTTTACAAGAAACAGCACAACATTTATCCAATATTTTTCGCAGGGGGGTTGTAAATTTACAACCCCTATGACTTGAAATTTTAAAATCGAAACTTATGAAATTAGGATTGTTTTTTATACGAGAAGCAGCACAATATTCATCCAATATTATTCGCAGGGGGGTTGTAAATTTACAACCCCTGATGACCAGAAATGCTAACATCGAAACTTATGGAATTAGGCTTATTTCTATGCGAAGCAGCATGTTATTTATCCAATATTTTTCGCACGGGGTTGTAAATTTACAACCCCTGATGACAAGAAATGTTAAAATCGAAAGTTATTGAAAAAGGCTTGTTTTTACAAGAAACAGCACAACATTTATCCAATATTTTTCGCAGGGGGGTTGTAAATTTACAACCCCTATGACTTGAAATTTTAAAATCGAAACTTATGAAATTAGGATTGTTTTTTATACGAGAAGCAGCACAATATTCATCCAATATTATTCGCAGGGGGGGTTGTAAATTTACAACCCCTGATGACCAGAAATGCTAACATCGAAACTTATGGAATTAGGCTTATTTCTATGTGAAGCAGCATGTTATTTATCCAATATTTTTCGCAGGGGGGTTGTAAATTTACAACCCCTGATGACCTGAAATTTCAAAATCTAAACTTATGGAATTAGGCTTTTTTAAATGAGAAACAGCTCATCATTTATCCAATATTATTTGAAGGGGGTTGTAAATTTACAACCCCTTTGATGTAAAACTGACTTGTAGTATATATGTATTTACATTAAAAAATGAAATACTGACTAAATGTTATTGTTTTTTATTGGTCATTTCTGCAGAGAATTGTCGTCTAACTACCCACAAAAGTGATACCAAAATAGTGCATTTCATAATAAAATCAGTTTTTAAATAATAATGAGTTATACACATTATCCAGAGTTTCTCTGAAAATTATTACTCCCGGGCGTATTGTTGTTTACCTCCTTCGATGTCAAAGTTTAATATACGAAAAGCCATCAAACTGAAGTCCTGATATTATAATCTTTCACTTAAGGGGGAATGCTCCAGTTTTTCGGAACACTCGGTCTTTACTGTAGTAAATTAAATGTTTCGTACCAATATGTTTCGTTACCATATTTTCAATAATATAACGCATTATTTCAATTTACCATTTTCGACGGTAAAAGTGTATTTCGTATGCAAAACAAATTTCCTCAAGATGGAAATCGATTATTTAGAGCAAGACAGTCGTAAGTGTGTATGCAGTTGCCACTGTTTTGCGTCATTTCATTCACATGTAGCTGGTAAAAATTGCTGTAATCCACTAATAAGTGCGCTGACCTATACATTTTCTTTTTGAATTATTACTAGGACATGTTGCTTAATACAATGACGGAGTTTTGTCAAATTCTATTATGTAGAACTTGAAATATTTCCAAAAATATGCAAATTTTGACATAAAAACTCCAGCTTCGTTGATCTAACCGAACACGTGAACATGCTGTTTTATACATTTACGCGTTTATATTAGCACATATTTTGGGTTTTCTGTTCTTATTAAATGTAAGACGTTACTTTAAATCCGTTTTCGGGACTAAACAATGAATATACAGCATTTTATTAGCATTTTAGTGACTTTGGACAGGTGCAAGAAATTGTGCATTTTTTTTAGATGTAGGGGTATGTGATACGAATGACTATGAAATTCAAACAAGATCGCTGACCATCCATTTTTATTTTATTTTTCAATTGGTAATAACATGTTATTTCAACATACAAAATAAAAATAAATTCTATTATTGGGAAAAAAATTAGGAAACTGGAGCATTCCCCCTTAAGGTTTACGAACTGAGAATGAAATGCAGAGCCAGATGAAAAGGGCCAGTAATTCCTAATCCGTGTTAGATTTCCATTCCAAATACAAATATAAACATTTCGTATGGTTTAGAATTTTGAATTAATGCATACTTATGGAAATATTTGACTAAAATGTTCAAAATTACCTCCCTTGCATATGAAAATAGAGTAAAATAATATTTGTAAATCATTTTCTTCTTGAAGCATAACACGGTACGGAAACTACAGAGACAGAGCCATTGGCTCTGCCGCTTAAATCCTCTAGGGGGCTTCCGGCCATGTGTGGCTCTGTCTCTGGGGTCGTGATTTTTGACAAAAACAGGTGAGTGTTCAACTTTGTTGTTCATTTATTTTCTTCTGGTGCTTAAAATCGAAAAACCGGAAATGTCATGCTCCCCTAAGACCATTTATCTGCCTGTTCTAATTCTATGGGCTTCAAAGTCGACAGGGTTTTCACAGGATCATTGTCGTCGTGGGTCGACCCTATGTGATTTTTTCTTGTTTACATCATGTATTCATGTACATTTCAACGGTAAATAGCTAATTGCTGCAGCCAAAACATGTGATATACTAATCGAGGGATAATCTCGATCAGACATTGCTTTCCAATGTAACAAAACCTTAGAAATGATTGGCAAACGTAAAGTTTGAGCAATTTCTATCGGTGGCTCTGTCTCTGGCGGCTGGCTCTGTCTCTGGCGGCTGGCTCTGTCTCTGGCGGCTGGCTCTGCTTTGAACTGTCGGTTAATTTTAGTCTGTTTACAAAATACTTGTCCAAAGCATATCTTTGTTTTTACCTGG
Source organism: Fragum sueziense (assembly GCA_963680895.1). Lineage (NCBI taxonomy): Eukaryota > Metazoa > Mollusca > Bivalvia > Cardiida > Cardiidae > Fragum > Fragum sueziense. Next base: position 26,550,758 of record OY804601.1, read on the forward strand.
TGATTAGACCGAGGTCAGTCATGGAAATTTAGCTCTGGATTTTTTTGCCAAAAACACGTATAATATAAAAGTGATGTTGGAATGATTTATACCGATGTAAAGGATTTATGATGGACTAAGTGATTCTGTTAGGATATTATTGGAATTATATGGATTTTATGAACTAGTAAGCAGTTTCATTTTTCCTTTGTATTTTACAAAGGTTACTAAAAATAGAAATATTTCTGCCTTTGTTGTGTGAGCAGTGATCAGACTTTAATCCGCCCCACCAGTACACCAGCACTACACAACCGTTAACCGCTATACACGAAAATATGTCGGGACGAGGTCAAACCACGAGCACTAGTACGGCTACAAAAGCTACCAAAACAAAAGAAAACAAAACAAAGGAAAAGAAGAAAAAGGCATCCCCTTGTCCAAATGACAGTCAATGTATAAGTGAATGTGACTCTTTAATGGATACAGATGATCTCCAATCCTTACATCAGAGGTTAGATACGATGTCGGAGAATATTAATAGCATGAGGGGTGAATTAAAAACCATGATGAAAAAAGACGATATCCAAGATTTAATTATAAAGACAATAGAAGAAGTAACAAAACAAATAGAACAAAAACTCTTAGATCAAATTAAAAAACAAATGGATGATAAATTTAAAAAGATGGAAGATGAAATCAAATCTCTGAGATTTGAAAATGAAGAACTTAAAGAGGCTATGAAAAACTGCGAGAGTAACACTTCTACGAAAACAGAATCTACCCGCGCAATAATTGATGAAAACAGCAGAAAGGTGAACGAGGCGATAAAAATGGGGAATCAAAATGAGCAGTATTCGAGGAAAAACAACTTCAAAATTATGAACATTAAAGATGAAACAGATGAGACTGAGGACACACTGGTCGACAAAGTCACCAATATTCTCGAAAGCCAGGGTGTTGAGCTAAAGAGACATGAAATCATGGCGATACATAGGCTGCCGTCAAAAAACGGGAATGTGAGACCGGTTATCGTAAAAGTCGTAAACAACAGCGTGAAAACGGGAATAATGCGAAAGCGAAAAGAATTGAAATCCGTTGGTCATCGTCTAGTAGACGACGTGACAAGACTGAATACCGGGCTTATCAATAGACTGAATGACCACGACATGATCGAGAGTGCCTGGTTTTTTAACGGCAGGGTTTTTGGTAAAACTCACGCGGGTAAGAGACTGCATTTTGACATTTTTGATGATATAGCCCTTGTTGTTACTACAAACCAATAAACTGTGCTGAAAACGGTGACGTTTCGACCATTTCTGTTGTGCAGCCGATCTTAAACATGTTTCATTTGTAGGCCTATTGTATCAAGTTTATATAGTTACACACATGTAAAGAAAATGCCATTGCAATTATCTGATTACTAGTATTCATACAGAAAATTAACGAGAAGGGGTGTAGACCGAGATCAGAGAGTGTGTTCTTGCATACTGGCTGATCTTCGTCTTCACTACTTCATTTTTTTTTCTAAAATGACGCCTAGTTTTGACAATTAGAATAAGATATAGTTAAGATAAGCGTTCAAAGAATAGTAGGAAATGCTGATAATCCTTTTTCATTACCTTTTCTTTTACTTTTTTCTATTTCTGAGGAATATCACCATTTCACATGATAAGCCTGTGATATGTGTTACTAATTTATTATTTCACCTTTGGTAAAGAATGATTTATATTCCTAACGATTAAACAAAATGCCAATGTAAAAATCTAAAATGTATTCCACGAAAATGTAGAGAAAAAGAGAGAAGTTGCTGACACAGTGTTTTTCTCCTTTTCCTAATTTATTTTCATTGTCTTTGGTATATTAATATCTGGTCACAATCTTTCTAAACCATATCTACTTTACTACATTCATGTTACTGTAATAAACTATGTAAACATATAAAATATATTTCAAATAAATATTGAGAGAAGGGAGGAAATTATTGATATCAATATTTTATCCTTTCCCCTCATTATTATATTTTCTGTGACACTTCCACATTAAGACACAATCTTTCTCGCATTTATCAACTATCACAGATTCAAAAAATAAACTACTTAAAAATGAAAAATATAGCCCAATGAAGTATTGAGAGAGAGGGAGTAATTGCTGACACCCAGCGCTTTCTCATTTTCCCTCATTATTTCATATTCTGTAGCATATCCATATCTAGTCCCAATCTTGAACACATGTATCAACTTTTAAAGTTTCGTTCGATAAACTATGTAAACATGTAAAATGTAGCCCTAGATACTATTGAGAGTATTTTATCCTTTCCCCTCATTATTTTATTTTCTGTGACACATCCATAGCAAGGCAGAATCTTTCTCGTCTGTTTCAACTATTGCAGATACGAGAAATAAACTATTTAGAAATGGGAAATATAGCCCGAGAAAGTATTAAGAGAATCAGAGAAAATGCTGACACTCAGCGCTTTCTCCTTTTCCCTCATTATTTCATATTCTGAGACATATCCATATCTAGTCACAATATTAAAGACATGTATCAACTTTTAAACCTTCGTCTGATAAACTATGTAAAATGTAGCCCAAGAAACTATTGAGAGAAAGACGGATATTGCCTACAGTGTATTTCTGACTTCCTCTCATTATTATATTTTCTGTGACTTTTTCATGTGTAGCCAAATTATTTCTCGCCTTTTTCAATCTTGTATCAATCTTGTTGAAGAAAGGGAGAGATTGCTGACACTCAGTGTATTTCTCCTTTCCCCTCATTATTTTGTTCTTCTGCAGTTTATCCAAATCTTAACACAACATTTCTTGCCATTATTAAACTTGAATACGTTTTTGGTAATAAACTATGTATAAATGTAAAATGTATTCACGAAAATATTGAGGGAAAGGGAGAGATTGCTGACACTCAGTGTGTTTCTCCTTTCCCCTCATTATTTTGTTCTTCTGCAGTTTATCCAAATCTAGTCACAACATTTCTCGCCTTTATTAAACTTGTATACGTTTTTGGTATTAAACTATGTATAAATGTAAAATGTAGTTTGGGAGAATATTGAGAGAGAGGGCGAAATTGCTGACACTCAGTGTATTTCTCCTTTCCCCTCATTATTTTAATTTTTCTGTAGCATATCCTAATCTAATCACAACATTTCTCGCCTTTCTTAAACTTGTATACGTTTATGCTAATAAATTATGTATAAATGTAAAATGTAGTTCAGGGAAATACTGAGAGAAAGGGAGAAATTGCTGACACTCAGTGTGTTTCTCCTTTCCCCTCACTATTTTAGTTTTCTGCAGCATATCAAAATCTAGTAACAACATTTCTCGCCTTTATTTAACTTGTATACGTTTATGCTGATAAATTATGTATAAATGTAAAATGTAGTTCAGGGAAATACTGAGAGAAAGGGAGAAATTGCTGACACTCAGTGTGTTTCTCCTTTCCCCTCATTATTTTAATTTTTCTGCAGCATATCCAAATCTAGTAACAACATTTCTCGCCTTTATAAACTTGTATACGTTTATGCTAATAAATTATGTATAAATGTAAAATGTAGTTCAGGGAAATACTGAGAGAAAGGAAGAAACTGCTGACACTCAGTCTGTTTCTCCTTTCCCCTCATTATTTTAGTTTTCTGCAGCATATCCAAATCTAGTCACAACATTTCTCGCCATTATTAAATTTGTATACGTTTATGCTTATAAACTATGTATAAATATAAAATGTAGCTCGGGAAAGTATTGAGAGAAAGGGAGAATTTGCTGACACTCAGTGTATTTCTCCTTTCCCCTCATTATTTTATTTTTTCTGTAGCATATCCTAAGCTAGTCACAACATTTCTCGCCTTTATTAAACTTGTATACGTTTATGCTAATAAATTATGTATAAATGCACAATGTAAGATATAGTTCGGGAAAGTATTGAGGGAAAGGGAGATGTTACTGACTTTCGGTGTATTTCTTCTTTCCCCTCATTATTTTGTTCTTCTGCAACATATCCAAATCTAGTCACAACCTTTTTTGCCTTTACTAAACTTGTATACGTTTTTTTTTGGTAAAAAATTATGTATAAATGTAAAATGTAGTTAAGGGAAATATTGCGAGAAAGGGAGAAGTTACTGACACTCAGTGTGTTTCTCCTTTCCCCTCACTATTTTTGTTCTTCTGCAGTTTATCCAAATCTAGTCACAACATTTCTTGCCTATGTTTAACTTGTATACATTTTTTTTTTGTTTTTGGTATAAGCTATGTATAAACGTAAAATGTAGTTCAGGGAAATACTGAGAGAAAGGGAGAAATTGCTGACATCCAGTTTATTCCTCCTTTCCTCTCATTATTTTAGTTTTCTGCAGCATATCCAAATCTAGTAATAATATTTCTCGCCTTTATTAAACTTGTATACGTTTTTCGATAAATACACTATGTATAAATGTACAATGTAGTTATGGAAATATTGAGAGAAAGAGATAAATTGCTGACACGCAGTGTATTTCTCCTTTCCCCTCACTATTCTATTTTTCTGGTTAGCTTAATTTTGTTACTGCGACACACCTATTTGTATATACTTTTTTCTCGCATGAATCATTGTTAGCTTTATTATATTGTTAATTTGAAAAAAAGGAGTTGAAACAATGAAACTAATTGAGAAATTGCTGATACCAAGCGACAGTTTTGCCCTTTTCCGTCGTACATTTACTTGATGTAAGTGTCAATGTTTGATTAACCCCATTTTTCGCCTGCATCATCTATATCTATGCTTACAGAAATTTTAATGAAAAGTAAGAAAATATTGAGAGGAAAGGAAAACATGTTTTTACCCGGTACTTTTACTCTTTTCACTCATGAATTTTAAAATAGCGGTGTCTTGTGCTAACGTGAGAATAGTTTCACCGTTGTGCTTTGATAAACCGTTGGTGTTGTTACAAAGTCTCGTAAGTACAGCTTAAATCAAACTGTGGTTACGAGATTTTTTAACAGCACCGACGAGATACTATCGTTTAGTCGAAGATAGCCTACATCAAATTCGAACTGTATTGTAAGATATCATTTTCTATTAAAAACTGTTGTCTTCAATTCTCTTTTTCTATATCTAAAACACATAGGGCTACTGTTGAATTATTGATTTTGTAGCATGATACTTTGAATATTAAGATCCCTGTATACTTTGAGAAAACAAAAAGTACACAATTTTATGAGAAATCTCGCAAAATATTTGGGGGAGAGAGAAACAATACCGTTAATCTATACTTTCACTTTTCTCTCCAAAACAAACTAAACTGTTTACAATCTTTTTTTGTCTATTTTTCTGCGTATGTTTGTGATTGTTTTGTTCGATTCAAGAATAAAAAGCAAATTGATAATGTGATCAGTACACTGAAGGTCAAACCACATCACGTGGCAGAGGCCCAGTGTTTGCAGTTGGTTCTACTTTCCAGATTATTATGATTAACATTTATTCTCTTGTTCACAAATTCCTCCTTATACTACCATGAATTTCGAACACCACTCTAGATTTCCAACCTTAGTTATGATTATTTGAATCATATATACGTTAGAACTTTGGCAAAACACATTCGTTAATTTGTTTGATTATGTTTTTTATTGTTATTTCATATAAAGCATGTTATAGTTCACTTTGTTCAGCTATTAAAGCACTTGTTTTAATTCCATACTGTAGTAATTTTGCACCAGTCTACTTAATAATTGACTCAGCAAGTAACAAATATCAAAAAACTTCATTTAATAATGAATAATTTAGAACTTTGTTCATACAATTGCCGCGGACTTAATAACTTAAAGAAACGCCAGGATCTATTTTCACTTTTTAAAGAAAAGAAGTTTGATATTATCTGTCTTCAAGAAACGCATTTCATGCAAAGTTTTGAAAAGGTTGTTTATTCAGAATGGAATGGCGAGTGCTATTTCAGTCATGGGAGGGCAAATGCGCGAGGTGTAGCAATTTTGATAAGAAAAGAGTCTGGGGTAAAAGTGAACAGTATAATTAAAGACAACGATGGTCGATTTATAATCTTGGATATTTCAGTTTCTGATTTAAATTTTTCAATCATAAACATATATGCTCCGAACATAGACGACCCACGATTTTTTAACTCTGTTTTTGATTCTATTGATGCAATTAGTAACAGTGAATATTTTATTTTATGTGGCGACTTTAACTTAGTTCTGGACCCTGCTTTAGATTATAAAAATTACAGAAATACCAATCATAACATCAATTCAAGAAATTTTTTATTATCTATGATAGCAAATAGAAATCTTAAAGACCCTTTTAGAGAAATTCATGGAGATAGTAGAAAATATACATGGAAAAGACTTACACCAATTCAGCAAGGCAGATTAGACTTTTTCCTAGTTACAAACAACCTAACTGAGTATGTACAAAATTGTGATGTAGATGTTAGTTACAAATCAGATCACTCTATCGTTGTTTTAAACTTAAAACTTTCAGAAACTAAATATGGTAAGGGCTACTGGAAATTCAACAATTCATTATTATATGACATCAATTTTATTGAGTGTATAAATGAAAAAATAAACAAAACAATATTACAATATAGTCTTCCAGTTTATGATCATGATAATATTTTGACCATTGACAAAAACGATATCCAATTTACGATAAACGACCAATTATTTTTAGAAACCCTATTGATGGAAATTAGAGGCCAAACCATATCCTACGCATCACACAGGAAAAAGGAAATACATCAACGTGAAAAATATTTATTGAAAAAAATTTGCGAGATAGAAAATACATTAGATGAATCAAATAAAATGCTGCTCTCAGACCTACAATCAGAACTACACGAAATTCGACAAACCAGACTTAAAGGGGCTTTTATTAGATCAAAATCGAAATGGATTGATGAAGGTGAAAAAGTCACAACTTTTTTTTGTAATCTTGAGAAACAACACTGCATGAATAAAAACATACCTTTCATTGAAAAAGAAGACGGCACAAAAATCTATTCCCAAGACCAGATTCTGATTGAAACAAAAAATTTTTATGAAAATCTCTATGACGTTCGTCCATGTATCGAACATTATGATTTAAAAGCTGAATTTCAGAATATTGACTACAATAAATTAAGTGATGACGAATCACAGCAATTGGAAGGTCTATTAACTTACAAAGAAGTTACAGAAACATTAAAAAACATGAAAAATGACAAAAGTCCTGGATGTGATGGATTTACTACAAATTTCTACAAAGTATTTTGGAATAAAATTGGCCATTTTGTTGTCAGATCTATAAATTTTGCCTTTACATCGGGTTCTTTTTCAAAAAGTATTAAACTTGGAAACATAACATGCATCCCAAAAGAAAATAAAGCTAAGCAATTTTTAAAAAATTGGAGACCTATAACCCTTTTGAATGTATTATACAAACTTGCATCTGGTTCCATTGCGAACAGATTGAAATTAACATTGAATAAACTAATATCGAAAGATCAAACAGGTTTCATAAAAGGTAGACATATTGGAGAGAACACTAGGTTAATATATGATATTATGCAACATTGTGACGAAAATAAGATACCAGGTTTGTTGATGCTTATAGACTTTGAGAAAGCCTTTGACTCGTTATCTTTCAAATTTATAGAAGAGACGTTGTCCTTTTTCAATTTTGGGGAAATGGTACAAAAGTGGATAAAACTCTTTTTGTATGATACAGAGGTTTCTGTACAATTAAATGGCTTCATATCGGATTATTTCCGCGTTAAAAGAGGTTGCAGACAAGGCGATCCGATTTCATCGTATATTTTTATCCTCTGTGCACAAATATTAAACCTAAAGATAAAAAATTGCAAAACTATAAATGGCATTAAAATAAAAGGAAAACATTATCTAATTTCTCAATTCGCCGATGACACAACTCTTCTTTTAGACGGATCAGACAGATCTTTACATGCCGTTCTAAAAATTCTTGACGATTTCTCAAAAGTATCTGGTTTAAAAGTTAATTTTGACAAAACGAAACTTATATGGATTGGTTCCTTGAAATACAGTACAAGGTCGATCAAAACAAGGTGGAAATTATCATGGGGAGATACACAATTTAAGTTATTGGGAATACTCTTTGACGTTGATCTTGATAAAATGGTAGCTTTAAATTTTGACACTAAATGGATTAGTATAAACAAATGTATCTCGTTCTGGAAAAGACGAAAACTTACTCCAATAGGCCGAATTGTAGTCGTTAAAACGCTTTTAATTCCATTATTAACTCACCTTTTCATAAGCTTACCGACCCCATCACCAGAATTTTTAAAGAAATTAAACGACTTATTTACAGAATTCATTTGGGATGGGCGACCAAAAATTAAAGCTTCAATTGCGATTAAAGATTATGAAGAGGGTGGGTTGAAAATACCAGATATCGTAAGCTTTATAAAGAGTATGAAATTAAAATGGTTAAAAGATTTAGTTTTAAATCCCGAGTCATCTTATTACGACTTAGCAAATACTTGTATCGATATTAACAAATTAATGAAATGTGGGAAATTATACAGTGCAATTGTTGTGAAAAGAATAAAAAATGCATTCTGGGTTGATGTTCTACAGTCTTATATAGAATACATTGAAAAGTTTAGATTCCAAAATGGGAATCAAGTACTAGATTTACCAATTTTTTACAATGAAGGAATAAAAACCGATTCTAAATATATTTTCAATAAAAATCTATTTCAACGTGGAATATTTCTAATTAAAGATATGTTCACGGAAAAAGGTGATTTTAAATCATTTGAACACTTTAAACATTTAGTTGACGGTAAATTAAACTTTCTCGAATATTATAGCATTCGTAACGCGATTAAATCATTTTAACAAAAGCTTCAGGTTCATATTGAGTTTAAATCGTTGAGTCAATGTCACAATCCTTCTATCAATAGCTATATATTTCCCATTATAACAAAAGCAAACGTTAACAAATATACTTACTCTACATTCATATATAATAACGAAACTCCGAAAAGTAAAAATAAATGGCTATCAGAGTACATTAATCTTAACAAAGACTGGAAAAAAGTTTACTCAAACGTTTTCAAAATAACCAATGATTCGTTTATTCAATGGCTACAAACTAGAATCGTCCATAGAGTATTTCCAACCAACTTACTTCTACAAAAAATGAATATTACGAATGACAACACTTGTACCTTCTGTCTCATAAATGAAGAAAGCATTACACATTTATTTTTCGAATGCAATAAAATCAAACCACTTATTAATTTCTTAAATCACAAGTTAAACGAATTTAATCACGCTAATCAACTAAACAGTATAGATTTGCTGCTTGGTTTCGAAACCAATCCTCAATTAGATATCTTATGTTTAGAGTTCAAACGTTATATTTACAATAGCAAATTAAAAAAGATAGTACCTACACGAAATGGCTTCATTCGACATCTTAAATTGGCTTTTGAAATTATTGATCAAACAACGAGAAATGAAAACAAAAAAGATAATTGGGCAATTGTTGGCAGACTGGTGCAGGATCATTAAGTGTTAAAAGTGAAAACTATTAATTTATAACATGCTTTAAAAGTTTCAACTTTTTCTTTTGTTCATTTCATTTTCTTTCAATGAACTTTATTTTTTGAATTTTACATAAACCCTTGAATTGTTTAATACATATACATGTGCATGATGTAGTCTATGAATTTAAAGATGACTGTATATTTCGAGTATAACACCCAACTCCAAAAGCTCAAAATCAAAGAGAACGTAGAAATAATGAAAGAAAACACCGTACCGTTTTTTCTTGTGCTATTTCTATAATTTCTAAAATGGCTTCACGTTTCCTCATAACCAAAATACATGTATGTTCCATACAGTCATCTGAGATCAAATGAAAGTATATTTACAATAATGATCTTGTTAAAATATTATGTATAAGCCATGCATATGATGTAATAATTTGAATAATAAAGTTTAAAAAAAAAAAAAAAAAAAAAAAAAATATCTTTGAAAGAATCGAAGCTATGATCATGAAATTTCATGGGTGGATATATCTCAATAAAGACAAGTTCTGTATCAAAGGAGCATAAATATTCCTTTCTTATTTTGTGAGTCACTGTCCTTTGTTTTCGACAAAAACACTTATCCGGACAAATGTAATGGCGGGGTATTATATCACATTAGGTGATACATAGAATTCTTATCTAGGACTGCTCCAATTCAAAATGATGTCCAGACATGCAAGGATGCAGATGCCCCCCCCCCCTCTCATAAGAGAGACATGTATGTATCTGCGCATAGCTCCGAAGTATCAAATATGTAATAGTTATCATTGAAATCTGTGAGAAAAAATATGAAAATGCTGGTTATGAGCAATTTTCTTTTCTCGCAATGCACCAGAAAAATGTCTTGCTTGGGAAGGATTAAATGGAAAGATGTCGGATATATTGGTGCAAATAAAAAAAAGAAAAAAAAAAAAAAAAAAAAACAAGGGCCAGTTTCATTTTTAAGACGTATTTTTTGTCTTTGTCTTACCGATGACTTACGACAAGTTTTGGACAAGAAACGCGTATCACCAATTTATCAAGACCTGGGGCCCGTATTATCAACGCTCGTTCGATTAATTTTTGCGTAGTTACTTGTAACAACAAACCTGATTGGTCCAATCTGATTTCTCGTGCACTCAGATGTTTTGTTACACATTTTATACAAAAACATTGTCGTAAGATCGTTGAAAATACGAGCCCCTGGATTATGCGATTGTTGTTTTAACCGATATTTAAGACATCGTTAAGTCAAAATTACTTCTTTTAAAAATGTTTTAATGAAACAGGCCCCTGACGTTCACACCGAAAAATCGTCTGCTTCAAGTCTGTTTTGTGTATTTTCTCAGCTAATACTCGACGGATTTTGACGAGATAAAGCGCGTCATTGAGAGGGACATTCCCCGGTTCTAACTCACTCCGCATCAAATCCCATGGTTTCTCGAAACATTCAAAATGAATGTTTTTGGTTGCATTTTAATAAAACTATGGAATACTTTGCATAAAGAGGTTCAGGAATGACCCTCTCAAAGGCGCGTATGGTGCAATTGCTCGTCAAAATACGTAGAGTTTAAACTGAGATATAGAACAAAATATACTTGAAACAGACAATTTTCGGTGTGGACCTTTCCCCAAATCACGTGGATTACCCATCGTGTAATTGTTTCTTTGTCAACACCCAGTTTGTCGCCTTAAGTACAGTACTACATAGAATCATGAGCCGTGACGAAAGGTTAGTGTATATTCCAATACATGTAAATTGGAAGAGAAGCATGTTTTCCACTGAATAATGGCACATTTTGCGCGGTGGCCGTGAGAGTTCAGTAGCTGTCTCCAGATAGTACGATGTCTTTATCACAGGATGTTCGGTTCCGAGTCACATATTTACTTAAATCGAAATCCCTCTTCCCCCGTCAGTTTAGACACGCTGATCTTTGATCATTCAAAGGACACTGTTAAATTGTAGCTTTGAAATTGAACAACGCTGAATGTTCGATGTTTTGTAAAGGGTTTAATCGGTGACTGAACCATTCGCCATACACAATATGATCTATTCAGTGTGTGAGTAAATTACTTCGACACGAATTTTGCGATAGATTAATTTTTTGCACCAAGCACGCAGAGACAGAGCCAGCCGCCAGAGACAGAGCCAGCCGCCAGAGACAGAGCCACCGATATAAATTGCTAAAACTTTACGTTTGCCAATCATTTCTAAGGTTTTGTTACATGGGAAAGCAATGTCTGATCGAGATTATCCCTCGATTAGTATATCACATGTTTTGGCTGCAGCAATTGGCTATTTACCGTTGAAATGTACATGAATACATGATGTAAACAAGAAAAAATCACATAGGGTCGACCCACGACGACAATGATCCTGTGAAAACCCTGCCGACTTTGAAGCCCACAGAATTAGAACAGGCAGATAAATGGTCTTAGGGGAGCATGACATTCCCGGTTTTTCGATTTTAAGCACCAGAAGAAAATAAATGAACAACAAAGTTGAACACTCACCTGATTTGGTAAAAAAATCACGACCCCAGAGACAGAGCCACACATGGCCGGAAGCCCCCCAGAGGATTTAAGCGGCAGAGCCAATGGCTCTGTCTCTGTAGTTTCCGTACCGTGATAATCTTGAAATCCGGCCTGGTGAATCAACTTATGTGAAGGTTATTTACAAGTGTGTATAATTTGATGCATTTCGTATGGCCAGAAAGTGGTGTTTTCATTCTCAGTTCGTAAACCTTAACCTCTCTGGTGCTCCTTTGCAAAACGACACCAGGCGTATCTAGGTGCAGGTCTGTAAGCCCGGGCTTTGACATAATTATTTTTTTTTAATCCGCTCCCAAACAAGACCTGGTTTTGACGTCCCTGGTGGAATAGTTTTTGGAAAACATTGCAACAAAAGAAGAAACTGCTGATGACCAGCAGTTTCTCCTTTTGTCTCAATATTTTCTTTGCAATATTAAAAAAAAATGTATCTTTAATAACGTCTATTTTGTCATTTGTTGCAGTTTTTGAAGTGAATCACCCTAAAATTTTGTCGTTTGGGAAAGGGTTAAGTGTGCCCAGTGGTCTTTCAAACAAAAATGTGAAAAACAGACTAGATGCTCAGAAACCCCCTGAACCAATTACTTTATGACAAGATTTTATACTCTTCCGTTTAAAGATGTTACAGAAGACAATTTCAAAATTTAATGAATGTCATTTTACATTTCTGGTCTCTTCTGGTAGAGAACATTGTGGGAAATGAAAAAAAAAATGTCAAAAGCGAATTCTTCATTTTCCGCAATATTTTCCAGAGTTTTCTGTTTTCGGGAGTCAAATGGACTCGACATTGCGCTTTGGGCTTCAAAATAACAAAAATTCTGGGCTTATTTGGGAAAGGGATTTGTCGAAGGTACATTAGAAAGGCTTGATAATTATTTTCAAATCTCTATCGATTCGCAGATATCTGGTTTAAATCTGATACCCAATTTGATGGAACTGCTGGTAAATTACTACTACCAGTTACAACAATTCTGATAATTAAACGGTTAGTGTGATGCAATCAGCAAAACTAGTTTGATTTGACATATCGTCGGTATAAATACAAAACCTCGTATGCTAATGTTTGCAATTTTTAAAGTAAAACCGTGTTAGTCAAATTTAGACAATTCTTACAGATTTTGCTATGTGTTGACTTATCGTCATTAATGGCATATTATGCCTGTACTATTTTTCCCGAATTTCAACCAAAACCTTTCAGTTTCGGAAAACATTAAGTTTTATTCTTCCCTCTTAATACTTCCCCAAAAATGAGATACGAGGTTTTGCATTAACACCGACGATATACTATGTAATTAGTTTTTGGAAAATACAAAATGTAAGACATTTTTTGAGCTAAGTTTTTGTTAAAAGCCTTGACGGCATTATAGACCAATGGGGATCAAGGCGAGCTCTTGTCTATGCCAAGTTTGATACATGTTGATCGCACAGAAAAAAAAACATAATTAAGGGGGAATGCTCCAGTTTCCTAAATTTTTCCCCAATAATAGAATTTATTAATATTTTGTATGTTGAAATTACAAGTTATTACCAATTGAAAAATAAAATAAAAATGGATGGTCAGCGATCTTGTTTGAATTTTATAGGCATTCGTATCACATACCCCTACATCGAAAAAATGCACAATTTCTTGCACCTGTCCAAGCTCACTAAAATGCTAAAACAATGCTGTATATTCATCGTTTAGTCCCGAAAACGGTTTTAAAGTAACGTCTTACATCTAACAAGAACAGAAAACCCAACATATGTGCTATCATAAACGCGTAAATGTATAAAACAACATGCTCACGTGTTCGGTTAGATCAACTAAGCTGGAGTGTTTTACGTCAAAATTTGCATATTTTTGGAAATATTTCAAGTTCTACATAATAGAATTTGATAAAACTCCCTCATTGTAATCGGCAACATGTCCTGGTAATAATTCAAAAAGAAAATGTATAGGTCAGCGCACTTATTAGTGAATTACAGCAATTTTTATCAGCTACACATAAATAAAATGACGCAAAACAATGGTAAATGCATACACACTTACGAATGTCTTGCTCTAAATAATCGGTTTACATCTTGAGGAAATCAGTTTCGCATAATAAATACACTTTTACCGTCGAAAATTGTAAATTTTAATTGTGTGTTATGTTATTGAAAATTTAGTAGCGAAACATATAGGTGCGAAACATTTAAGTTACTACAGTAATGACCGAGTGTTCCGAAAAACTGGAGCATCCCCCCTTAAAGATGAGAGAGCATCGGGTGTCCGAATCAGATTTCACTCAGACACAATCTGACATCGTTAAACTCATATCAGTCTCAAATTCTGCAATATCTGTTTTCCAGATCCCGTCATTTATATTTCACAAACCCCTTCTATATATTCTACAATAACTCAAAAAAGAGAGAGAGCCAAATGTCTAAAAAAAGTATGTAAATACGAATCAAATGGAAATTGGGACGTCAAGATTGTTTTGTTATAATTGACAGAACTTGATGTATGTTTCTAATATAGAAAATCATTTATAACTAGAGATAATATAAACGGCTACGTTCACAAATATCGTAAATACAAGTTATTCAAGCTGTAGTTACGACATTTTCGAACAAAACCAAAGATATTCGCCTGTATCTGAGACGTTGTGATACAATTCTGACGAGATAATTGACAAATATAGTTAGCTTTGTCAACCTTTGTTTTGGAATAGGGAACGATTTTAATCAGCCAATCGTGACGTAATTTCGGACAAACAATAGTATTTCGTAGGTGTTGTTATAAAGTCTCGTAACTACGGCTTGATTCAAACCGTAGTTACGAGATTTTATAATAACACTGACGGTTTATCAAAACATAACGGTAAACCAAGTCTATTTTCAGCACAAAAATTATTGCCATTCTTTGATATACGTAAACAAGTAAGTACGTAAGTACATAAGATGTTACGGAAAATTAAGACGCCTTGTTCCTCATTGAGAACTTCTATGTTTTGTGCATTTAGATGCACATACATTCCTGTTTTGAAACTTTAGTTCAAATGGATTGAAAAGAATTGGTAAATATACAAATAAGCAAGGATCCGGAAAAGGTTCCCCTCAAAGGTTGTAGATCTATCACTAAATATCTCGACCAATAAGTACCGTCAAGCTGTGGAGTCAAGATAAATGCTGTTAGGCCTATATTTAGGCTAAGTTACTGAAGAACAGAATAGATCCTGATAAAACTGTGTGTATGCACAGGCTGATCTGGATTCATGTTGTTCTCAGATGCTTAAGGTAGATCTAGTCTACCCCTAATGAGATTCGCGCGACGTCGGAATTATTCGTGCGATGTCGAAAACATTCGGCAGTGGAACTTTCCACCGCCGAATGTTTACGATCAGGCACGAATAAGTTAGGATACGTAACGACGATGCTCGAAAAAATCCGATGTTTTATTAATCTCAAAATGGCAACATTAAGGGTATTCTACCTAAAGCCGCGTTCCCACTGCCGACCAAATCAACTCGATCACCTATATTCCCCGATCAAACCCCATTAAACTCGATCAAATGTATTTACACGACTTCTTCTTTATTTCATGTGGATAAACTCCCGATCATTTTTGCCGACCACGTTTGATCGTCCCGATTACTCTTGCCGACCAAGCTCGATCAGTACTCGATCGCCTGATCGAGCTTGATCGAGTTGATTTGGTCGGCAATGGGAACGCGCCTTTAAGGGCCCTCTTGTAAATCCTTGATATGAAAATATTTGTACATTGAAACACGTTTGTCTGGACTGATGACCTCAAAATAATGATAATATTTGCAAATCGAAATTTTACAACGGCTTAAAACCTATCCATTAACAGATTTATACTTGTAAGTAATATTAAAGACATAATGTAGTTCCCTCGGGGCCGGTGAACAAATAAGTAAAACCGCTTAGTAAGTTCTTCGGAATGGATTTATATTCATACATACATGAAATTAATGTGTGAATTTTAGGCCGACTTCGATTGGCACTATGACCCGCGCTATCGCTCCAATCGAACACCAATAGTGCGAGCTTTTTGATGTCATTTCCGCAACTATAGTCCGGCCACCGGAATAACTTTGGTCGGCCCATGGCTCCATTACGTCATTTGGAACACCTCGGTTAAACAGTGGACCTATCAGTGTCAAGTAAATAAAGATTTTGATTGGCTGACACTATACGTGGGGTTAATTTTATAGATAGAACAACGCTGGTTCCCAACGATATCGCGAGCCATATAGGCCAATCGAAGTCGGCCCTTGAGGCCCAGTCACACAATATGTATATTCACGGCCTTACCACTATACTACTGGAGCACGTCTAAGAAGGGTCACTCTTGCAGCATCGGTTGACTTCGATTGAAACTATAGCTTGAGTCGTTGTTGGGACCTATGGTTCTTCTATCTATTCGATCCCCCGTTCTGTGTCAGAAAATCAAAATAATTGTTTACCTCGACACTGATTGGTCCGCTGTTTTCATCCGGACATAATGGCTCAATTTCCTGACCAAAGTTTTTTTGGATGGTTGAAACAGTCTTGCGGAAATGACGTCAAACAGTGTTCGTTTGGAGCGATAGCTACAACATCTTCGCTAGCCAAGGTTGAACCCACTTACGTTTGTACTCACCTTTGGCGGATTTAGTGCGAATTTCATCTTATCGCGAAACGCCACCTAGCGGGCGCTAGCGGTTGTCCTAATAGTTGATATGGTTTAGCATCCAATTAAAGGTCAGGTACTCGTATTTGATGTTATTTCGTCCATTATTGATGACGTCATTAACGTGCGTCACTTTCGCGTTCAGTGGCCATGAATGCCATAGCAAGTGTTGAACAGACAGACGGATGCCGGACATTGAGTGATTGATCACAATGACCCGACCGAGTACTTTGTGTTCAGATGAGCTATTTACTGGCATTAAACACTTTACAGAGGTATGTTGATTGAATTTATGCACACATTTATTGACCTGTAACATGAGTTATACAAAATGGATCGGAAAAGAATTAATATACAACTTGTGTTAGCAAAATTAGTTTGCGAAAAAAGCCAAGTACTCACTCACTGGTCACTTCAACTCGTAGTAACAAATGTATCAACACAACAGGAGTGTTGTACACAATGGACAAACAGATCAGTCTATATAGATAACGTCCCTGTGATGTATTGAAGACAAGTACCATGCTGATGGGAGCCTGACTCCTGGTACAACGCGAGGTCAAACAGATGTCAATCTTATAATTAATCTTTTTGTTATGTACACAACTAGTATACGACGATAACAAGTCGTATGGGTCTTCATACAATCACGACACTGCTCTTTAGGCAAAACATGTTCATTTTTCCCAAATAGCATATAACATACACCAAAGAGTCTTTAATTATAGAATACGGATTTAAAAGGAAACAAGAAAGTATAGGTGATGTCACAGCCCGTTTTGAATTTGGGCATTTTCAGGAAAAAAGTTCGTGTGTAATTCTTGATAATGAAACCCATGCTGCGCCCTGTCAAATGAAATCAGCAATACCAATTTAATTTCGTTCAGACCGTTTACGAAATGAATTGAACTTTACCAATTGTAATAATTGAATATAACAATTGATTCTACAATACATTCTAATTGATAATCAAAGACAAATTACAAGATATTTAACCTACATGTGGTATCTAATCGGCTTTTGCAAAGAAGCACGAATTTGAAATGCCAGTTATCAGCATTTTCTTATTTTGCTTCCTTGTTTTCCCCGATTCTTTTCTATCGGAAACGTCAAATACAGGTCTTCTTCTGGAAATGGTCAAACCCATACTTGTTTGAAGCTTTTTCGGTCGGCATTTAGAAAGGCCAAGAATGGATCCGGGATATGGTGGCACTTTACCAACTTAATGTTATTATTCATCATGCCAAATTATGCAATTACGTTTTTAATTGTATGGATTAACTCTTTCCCGGACGACGAAAATTTAGATTGTGTTATTAAATTGGAAAGCTACTCCAGACAATAAAATGGGTTTTGCTTAAGAAAGGAAGTGTGTACAATGTAGCTTAGAAAACATTGAGGCAAAAGGAGAAAATGCTGGTTATCAACATTTTCTTCTTTTGCTTGCATGTTTTCAAAGTCTTTTCAAAAGTTTCAGAATTATTTACAAAATAATTTGTAAAAGCGTTAACTACGGATGACTGTCATTTTATCATCTGATTTCCCGGCGCACGTTGTCGGCTGTATTTATATAAAGCATCCAACCAAGCAGGGCGGTTATCAGAGAACGATATCGCCACAAACAACATGCCTACGCGATCAAGTTAAATATTTTACAAGTGAACAGGAAATTATTTTTACATCTCACTGGATTTGGAAACATGTATTATTATAAAGGTAGGCCTATGCTTATAATGCCGTTTTTTGTTCGTTTTAAAATTCGATATTGCAGAAATCAATTTTCCATATTTCAACTAAGATGTTGCACCTTGGGGTTAAAAGAATCAAAGTAATCTTTAACCCATTACCAGGTGGCAAGATTTTAGACTGATTCAATTTCAAAACTGTTGCAGACGAAAATTTCAAGAAAGGAATTTTTTAAATTAATTCATATTCCTGGGTAGAACACAAAATATTCCTTCACTTTCCACAATGTTTTCCTTAACCTTTATCTTGTCGGGTGTCAAAAATGCGTCTCTATGTGGTCATGGTTATATAAAGTGCATTTACAAGATAGAAGTACTTGTAACTGCATGGTTGTACATCAACAGGAGGTACGCAATATGCTTTTTATGCAGTTTTTTTGTTCATTTGCCATTTCAATTTTCAGTTTTGCAATAATTGATCTTCCATGTTTCTACTGAGAAGTTGCATTTTTGATGATAATTGATAAAATCCTTAAGATTCTTCAAGATTGAATACGTTACAAAGGTTAAGATAGAAATAACTGGTTGAAGCAGCAGCAGGCAGACTAGGTATGGGTGTCTTGTGAAGTGTGTGCAGCCATGTCAACGTTGTGTTTATGGGTCTGCAAGAGAGCCTATTTCGAATTGTTCTCGATGTGTTCACCTTTTCACAAACAAAATTACTTATCGTCGGTGTAAATGCAAAACCTCGTATGTCGATCTTTGCGATTTTTAAAGTACAAACTTGTGTGCCCAGTTTAGACAATTCTCGCAGGTTTTAAGATATTTTTACTAATCAGTATTACGGAGCGCCGTACAATGACAGATTAAATATGTCCAAATTTCCAGTAAAACATTTTAATTTTGGAAAAGTCATTACACCTTTTCCCCCTCCCCGTTAAAATTTTCCAAAAACGAGATACGAGGTTTTGCATTTACAACGACGTTATGCATATCAGGCAATTTGTAATGGGTATTATGTAAAACATTTTTAGAAAATAAGCGTATGCGGCCCATACATCTTTTTTTCCTCATACGTTTTTGGACAAGGGTTTATGTTTTCACGTTGGATCACCGAATAAGACAATTTTTTTGCAATTCTAATGTATTGTCAAGTTATGAATAATTCAATGACAACGTATTGAAGATGCGTAAAAATGTTGTCTATTTATGTTTACGACTTAGATCTATTCAAAACTTCAAAAACCTAGATCTTTCCTGACTTGCATTGCTTGATGAATTGATTTCAGGATTTAATGCTAGGTTCCAATTGCTGATCTGATCAACTTGATCGGCCGGCTACAGATCGAGGTCGTTCGGCATGGATGATCGGGCGTGGTAGGGGTGATCCAGATTGGTCTGCATCGATTAGACTTCTTATCTGATCTTTTGACATGTCAAAAAGAATTGAACTCGTGTTTGAGTAGAAAATTAACCTAGAGACGATCGTGCATTGACTGGGTAGAAGATATAACCGATCAAGAAGCAATCGTGTTTTCAGATCGAATATGATCGGGTTGATACCTTTCACCCGATCTGTGCCTAACCTGCAATCTATCACCCCGACTTGTTCTCGATGAATTCCAGATCGCATTTCGGTCAACTCTGCTCCATCTGTTCTCCCCATCAAATCGACTGTAAAGGTTGGTATTGATCGAATAGAGGTCGAGAAGAAGACATTTGGTCGAGTTTGATCGTGGAATTTAAACGATCGAGTTGATCTGATCGACAGTGGGAACCTATCATTATGTCGACGCATACCTTCGATGGTTTCTAAATTGACATGTTGTATGGTCGTCCAAACCAGAGTTTGTTTAGGTAATGTTTTATTCTGATGTTACTGGACATATTGCAGATATGGATTTATCACTTTCATGTTATTAGAACTGGTAGCATCATGAATTTATTAACCCTTTCCCAAACATCAAAATTTTAGGGTGACCCACTTCAAAAACTGCCCAAATGACGAAATTGAAGTTATAAAAAATGGAATTTGTGTAAAATATGACACAGAAAATATTGAGACAAAAGGAAAAACTGCTGGTTATCAGCAGTTTCTTCTTTGTTTCAATGTTTTCCCAAGCCTTTTCTATTCGTTACGTCAAAACCAGGTCTTGTTTTGGGGAAAGGGTTAAGCTGTGAGATTTAAATGGTCGCTGTGGTGATTGAGACAAACATGGATACAGATCAGCTTTCATGTACGCGCAGTCTCGTAAATAGTCATGTTGACTTTTGATAGCATTTTAATTATGAATTATTCATAATTGAATATCGTAGTTGTAAATGCAAAACCTCGTATCTCGTTTTTAGAAAATTTTAAAGGGGAGGGAAAAAAGTGTAATAACTTTTCCCAAACTGAAATGTTTCAATTGTAATTTGGACAAATTGTTCACAAATAATGTGTCATTAATACTGATCAGTAAAAATATTTCAAAACCTGCTAAAATTGTCTTAACCGCACACAGAGTTTTACCTTGAAATCGCAAACGTCGACATATGAGGTGTTGCATTTACACTGACGAAATGCAGCTGAAAGAATTTAGATAGCAACATTGTACCTGATCACACTGAAATAATTAAGTAAGCACGTTATGATCTGTTTCAATAGAGGTGACTCTCAAATGACATAATGTCTCTTTTTCTAGATTATATCTGTTACATGTATGTTTTATTTATTATAACACAACACTAACCGCTCAATATAAAATACCACACCTAATGAAAGTTGAGAATGCTCGAATAATTTATCATGATTTATTATGTTTAAATAAACGCATAGTTTAAATAGTCAACGTTTGGTTACAGGATAATCGATCAAATAACTGATGATATATTCTCACACTTTCAAAGGCCTTTTAAATTCTTGCGAAATGTCAATGTCAGGTGCGTTTTGGGTCTGAGTTTCTTGGGTTTTACGCCGTTTTCAACTGCCAGGGTCATATCGCGGCGGCTGGAGCACCTAACCATGGATTCCTGTTGTTTCTCTAACCAGTACTACCACAACACCCTTACCGAGTCTCCATCTGCTCGCCCACTTAGGTTTACGATTTTAGACCCATTTGCTGGTGACAATTTTGTCATAAAGGGTATTTGCCGCTGCCGGGTTTGGAACCCGGCATCTCTCGAATGAGAGGCAGATGCGCTACCAACTGCGCTAAAGCCGCGGCCCTAGGTGCGTTTTGGATCGAGCACCAACAGCTCTGTCGGTAACGTTGGAATATGTCAATCCAGAGGTCGCGAGTTCGAACCACGGCTCGGCCAGTGTTAATTGTGGCATTTGATAAAAGTCATTTGTCTCTCATCTATGTGAGAGAGCAGTTGGAGGCTCGGTTTGGATATAGTGGTAGTATTGGTGAGAGAAATACTAGGAATCTACGGTTAGGTGCTCCAGCCGTCACTATACCGGTATGACAATAGCAGTTGAATATGGCGTTAACAAATCACAAGTGTTTGGGTG
Organism: Fragum sueziense; assembly: GCA_963680895.1. Lineage (NCBI taxonomy): Eukaryota > Metazoa > Mollusca > Bivalvia > Cardiida > Cardiidae > Fragum > Fragum sueziense. The sequence continues at coordinate 26,572,663 of OY804601.1, forward strand.
ATGTATACCCAGTGTGCAATGTTAACCTGTTTCCTAACAGCGAAAATCTAAACCAGTCCTATTCAAAAGCTGCTGCAGATGACAAAAATGTACTGTGTTTAAAATATGATTTGTCTACATTGAAGCCCAGAAAATATTGAGACAAAAGGAGAAAATGCTGATAATCAGCATTTTCATCAACTGTCACAACGTTTGTCCACACCTTTTCTGTTAAGGACGCCAAATGTCTTTTTGGGAAAGGGAACAATGTTTTATCAGTTAACAAAAGTTTGGACCAGATCGAATTGAAAAATATTACAGACGACAAAATTACGGTGATCTCAGTATTATCTTTCCTTTCTATGTTTTTCAATGTACAGGGTGTCCCAAAAGTAAGGTAACACTTAAATTCTAATATATCTCGGTCAATACAGTACTTGCATATTCTTTATATCACTGATAGTATAGAAGGTTATGTGTAAAAATGAATAAAAGAAATTTCATCAAAATTTCATACTTTCTGTAAAGTTTATCCATGATAAATCATACACACCCTATTTCATCAATGACGTCATTTTGATGACGTTCTCTAAATTGCGTCCCTTCTGCCGATTTACTTGATTTATTCTTGCGCTTAAAGTTTCAGGCTAATAACTGTCTCATGTGTGTCCATAGAAATGTTCCTGCATTCTCATTGAATGTTTTATAGCAACATTGTACATGTTCAATTTAATATGTTCTTGCTTTGGAAATTACACTTTAGACAACACATGTCTCCACAAAAAATAGTCCAGTGAATTCAAATCCGGCATGTGTCCACCGGCAACAGTCCAAGCATTAAACTTGATCTCCCAAAGAATGTGATTTCATAATTTAAATATGGTATAGGAAAGTTTCAAATAAAATTTCAAAATGCACTGTACTAATCATGGGCGGATCTAGAGGGAGGTCGGGGGGGGGGGGGGTCCGGACCCCCTGGCATTGCCTAAAAATTAAATTTTGACTATATAAATGAGTTTAACGATACATATTTATTACATTTTAAGCCATAATTTGAGCTTGGACCCCCCATGGAAAAAATCTTGGGCTTGGACCCCCTCCTTGGAAAAAAATCCTGGATCCGCCCTTGCTAATGATTACAATGAATCTTGTTCGGACAAAATTCTTCTCATTGACTTTCCTGAACTTCCTTATGCAGTCTTATTCAAAGCTTAGATGCTTTCTGCGCTAAGGTATATTTGCGGTCTTTTGCTTCCTTGTTCATCACAATCTGAGCCAGATCATTCAAATTTATCTATTAACCCCTTCGCTGCCCCGTGACGGCCTGAGCCGTCATGCGAAAATGTCGCTATACTGCCCCATGACAGCCTGGGCCGTCATGAGGGGAAACCAAAGTTTTTTTTTAAAGTTTAAGAACAAAAAATGTAAAATGCAAAATGAATAAAAATATATTCACTGAATAGCATTTTCAATTATATTTCAGAAAATATAAGGTTTTATATAGTTTTATTGAAGTGTTTTTAGTTATAAGTTCATTTCTTACACTACCGTCAATTTCTTAGAAAAAAGTCTGGCAAATAGGAACCAATTTTCCAATATTTGTCTGGCAGCGAAGGGGTTAAGTATTATTGAGTAGATGGGTATTCTTCTTGGTTGATCTTCTATTTTGAATTAAAATTCAAAATTTCTTTGCACACATATTGGACATTTAGATAAATGATACTCCTTACCGCATACACGTTTTGAGAAGGTATGTTGTGGCATCATTTTGATAGTAGTACATATGACGTCAAAATGACGCCATTTTGATATGTGCATAACGTTGAAGTATTTGGTAAACAAAATTCCAGTGAACTCTGCAGATATTGATAGTTTTCCGAAAGAAATCGGCTAAGAAATAGCAGAGCTAGTACCATTTATAAGTGTTACCTTACTTTTGGGACACCCTGTATTTGTAACCAGTGTCGCCAAAACCAGCCTGTTTGAGAAAGGGTTAGATGGAAAACAACTGAAAGCAATCCAAATAATACATGTACATTTGGCAACAAGAAACAGTGACTGATCAATTTGAAAAAAAAATGCACTATGACATTTAGATCATGATAAATATTGTGATAAATTATTAAGCATACGTACCTTTGTTATCATTCGAAATTATAGTAGCTGAATATCTGAAATACTTATCGTCGGTGTTATTTCAAAACCTCGTATTTACAGCTTTAGTTCAGCTGTAGATACGAGGTTTTACAATAACAACGACGTTATGTATTATTTAGGAGAAATCGGCTGGAAAGTATCATAAGTCTCGTCATATGGCATTAACCCTTTCCCAAACGACAAAGTTTAAGGGTGATCCAATTCAAAAGCTGCTGCAAACATCAAAGAGATGTTGAAAAAGACTGAATTTGTGTATGATATAGTATTGAAAATATTGAGGCAAAAGGAGAAAATGCTGATTATCAGCATTTTCTTCTTTTGCATCAATGTTTTCACAAGGTCATTTGATTAGGGACGTCAAAACCAGGTCATGTTCGGAAAAGGGTTAAAGCACGACGTTTTCGAAAAAAAAAATCTCGATAATTCTGTTGATATATGACCGATTTGAGAAAGGTTTGAAGTTGAGAAGAGGCATGGGTAGAACATGATTTTTTTTGTTGAGATGGTAGTTTCTTAAACAACATAGGTCTATAAAAAGTTATTGGCGACAAAACAAACTTTTGGTATTTTTCAATCTAAGAAAGACCCCCCCCCAAAAAAAAAAAAAAAAAAAAAAAAAAAAAAAAAAAAAAAAAAAAAAAAAAAAAAAAAACACAAAGCTTGCTAGAATGAAGCTACGAGGGTCTCCTAACTAGAATGAAGCAGAAAAAAAAAGAATGAAGCTAACTAGAATAACTAGAACTAAACTAGAACAAAGAATGTAAATAACTATAGATTTGCAAGAAATAAAGAAAACATTCTGCATCAGAGCTTCATATTCAGATAAGAAGAAGTGATGGCTTTTAAAGGCAAAATAAAAAATTGTTAATCAAACTATTGGTACTCATACGCTGAGTCGATTCATATTAATGCTTATACACCATATGGTTTGGATTTAAAAATAACAATTTTAGAATGTTTTTAACCCCTCTAAACTATTGCTCTGCTGCATCCGATGACATCTTTGTTATATAAAGACATTGAATCCACATCTAGATGGTATCAGAGTCATGAAATATTTATAACGATTCGTACAAATCTCAGAGAAATGAAGTTTACGGCCTAGTGTACTGTATATGATACGATAAAGCTGAAACATATACCCCAGACTGGCGCCTTGTAAATCGAGAAGCATTGCTCTTGTTGGGGAAGAAGTAGAACATCAACTGTAGACACTTAACTACATTTGAATTTGAGACGAAAGTGAAATGATGGAAGGACGGACACATGAAAAGACCATACATACGAGTATGCATGACCCGTCACGCTAAAAGGGACCTTATCAGAAGTTAGAAAATCCAAATTTTGAAAAACTTGTCAGACTCAGCACAGGTCAACCAGATACTGTATGCGTAAACTGAATATTTGATAAGATAGAAAAACATTCCAGATTTAGAAAATTATATACAAGTAAAAAGTGTCGGCCCTAGTCTGGCTGCGCGGACTGCGCAGACTGACTAGGGTCGATATTTTTCACACTTCCTATAAGGTCCTTTAAAGCGTAACGGGTCAAATATTTCTTAGAACATTTTACGTTGAATTACCCCATTTAATTGAGAAGTTTGTAATAACATTTTTGCAATAGTAAATCCAAAGTATCGTAACTTAGATAACAGAAAACGCCCTTTTTCTTCTTTTCTTTCATTAAACATGTTAAAACATAAATAAAATCATAATCATACAACTATATAAGACCTAAAGAGGAAGGCATATAGTGTAAAGTTGGCCTGGCCTCTTCTTTCTCATTCCCGTCATATTAGTCTATATGCCTATGAATTAACGTAGACAGGAAACAGAAGATTAAAGTAGCATGGTTACTTTTAAATTTGATATCAGCTGATTTTTGCTTTAGTTTAACTGATGTCTAAATCTCCCTTCAAAATTTATAGTTTTCTGTTAAGCATATATACTTGTTTTCAAGATAGGATATTTGAAATAAGAACTGTCTATCAGTGGGGGTTAAAGTAACTCATAAAGTGTAGTACATGTACAAGGTACAGTCAGAAAGTTCCCGGACTGCCTTCGTACGTAAACTATATGCATTCGGATATTTCTAAAACTTATATACCTAAAAAAAGGAAATCATGTCCAATAAGAACATATATCATTTATATTGATACAATACATATAACATAATATTTTACAGTCGCAAAAACATACATAAACAATGTACGGATCACTTTGACGTCGCACCTGTAGCGACGTCTACATAACGTCGTATTTTACAGGGCCAAAATCAATGATTTCGGGTTATTTCACAACTTTTCAAATTATTTATCAGAATGATATAGATACTTCCCATCGCGATATACATATGGAGCAAACGAATGAATTCTGTGTCATTACATTTCACAACTGACTTGGTCGCAGGCCAAAGCTCTTCGTTTGACTCAAACCTGCAACATCGGGGAAATTTCAATAAACGAGAGAAATGCTGGAATGACATTTTACTGAGTCCGGGCTGTATTTCGTGTGGGACAGACATTCTTTCATAGCTTAGAACATATGTGGTTCTTATTTTCATATCGGCACGATCATTGCATTAGGTTGGTAAGGTAAATTATCCTTATAATCTTATCTTATCCTCAGCGTTCACACGCTTCTTAGGAAACGTTCAAAGACGCGGGTCTTTTGCTCATCGTCCGTCTTAAGCCGCGCCTCCCGCCCTGTGTACAGTTTAGACGTCGTATTTTATTTTATCGAAATTATTTTATGAATTGCACCACGACAAATATTCCAACAATATTAGCTACATTGTCAATTGATTTCCACCGGTCCGTGAGAATGTCGGTCTTCATGTCTAAATGAGCACGTTTTTAGGCCGCTCATTGCTAAGATCGTCGCTTATTTTCGCGCGGTAATTCCAAAATTTCTTGTGTCAATTGAACAAAGTTGTCATTGACTATGCACTGAAGCCGTTGCTTGATTTAAAGAACCTCTAAATTTCCATATGCGTCATTATGGCCTTCACATAGACGTTAATAGCGCAAATTTGTTCCGTACGCTTTGGTGACGTCGCCTTGATTTCAGTTGTCTTTCATCCATTGCTAGGAGAAATATGTATGAAACGCAGAATTTTTATGCCACGACGTTAAAATTTTGAAATTGTTCAGAAAATATGTTGATGTGATGCCATATCGAGGCTGCATGTAAAAGCGCCTTCAATTTTTAAAATATGGTCCTTTGAATAATAGTAAGAATATTGGGAGAAAGCGTTATTTCAAAGTGATCCGTACTCTTGAACACTATGCTCTAACCTCTTAGAAAATTTTGATTTTTAAGAATTTAAAACCACAAAAACTTAACAAAGTGGTAGTTTACATTTCGAAATTACTTATTGAATAAAGACTTTAATCAAATACGTCGGAAAAAATACAATTCAAAGGCAGTCCGGGAACTTTTTGACTATACCTCGTAGAAAATTAAATGCTAATTATCATGAGTAGCTTTCTTTGATGGAGAAAATGAAATTGTTGGCTGTGTTTCAATAATAAAGGATAAACATACTCCAACAAACATGTTTTATTATTTGGGTATTTTTGAACAAACTTAAAGTCCCAGTAGGTACATTGTTACACGCTATAAAAATGCAAGTTTTTCATCATTCTGTGGACGAACGGCATTTTTCATACGAAGGCAAAATAAACCCCAAAAGTCTTTGCTAAACATAACATTTTCATTTAAATGTTTCTGGTAAGATTGTCCATGATTAAAATTGCTCATAAATCTAAGTACTACGAGTCCACAACTGAAACGTTCACTGCCGAATGTTAACGACGTCGCCCGAATAATTCCGACGTCGCATGAATTAGGGGTGGACGACCTTACAACGTTCGGTTGTCTAAGGTGTTACGTTAAAAACTAAATTTACTGTTGTAGCACCTAAGTTATATTTTCGCGTGTTTATAATGCATCTAACACAATACAGTCGTCCCTGGAGAAACATCCAGTTTGCAATAGTGGCAAAGTCATTAAATGTTGAACAGTTGTATCCAATTTGTATACTTAAAGACACTTCCAACGCAACACTTATATTTTTCATCATAATTAAATAAATAATGCAGTATATTTTATGAAATTTTCAGTAAATGTAAATCAACTACGTTTACATTTCTTCTGTAAATTTTAACAAAATTGATCCGAACATAAAAAATATTTAGGTTTTTCACTAAGACTCAAATATGAAAAGTCACAAAACCCCTGGAAATTGCAGAATTAAATAGCACCAAAGCAGCGTCACCAAATCATGCTCATATCTCATACCACTGCTTCATAAAATTTGATATCATGCTTTCACGTGCGCACGGCCGCTTATCTACTAAATCACAAGATTTGTTGTGTATGAAAAAATGTTTAGAGGATATCCGGTTGGCAGTTAAAGGAGCCGACAAATCGGCGGGTGAAAGGTGAGTCTCGTCTTTTAATAGAAATGTTCTTGTTTCTAGCTCGAAAATCAAAAATCGCAGAATGCCATACAACCCTTTATTCATTTTCACATATTTGTGAGCCCCATCCAAACCCCGATTCGAGAGATTGAACGGAAATTCATTTTCTCCCGTTGCAAGGGTAGCCCCAATATTGACATTTCGTCAATCCTGATGAGCGTTTGTCCACTTTCTGAGGATGAATGACCCAAAACCTGTGTGTATTATAAAATAGTTGTATGTACATTACATCGCGCAAACAATATTTTAATAACTTACTGTCGATCTTTGAAGAAAATCAGTTCTCAGAAAAGTCAGTTTGTGCGTTAGAGGATAAGTTGTGAGTAAGAGGATAGGTTGTGATTTAGAAGACAGAATGCATTCATCGCATTTAATACCATTTGTCATTGTTTATATGCGAATTAAGCCAAACCGAAATACTCTCATTACTAGACTAGTCTAGTCCAAAGATTAATCCATTATTTCACTTAAGGACAGATCCTCCATTTATTTCCTACGGTAAGATTTTTTTCATTTTTTCTGTACTGATATTTAGATATATGAGAAGTAAAACAATGACTTAAAAACTTTAGGTCACCAAGCGAATTAAAAAGTTATTAGATTTCAAGGGAGACTACTCTTGGCTAAAATTGCAAAAATGGGGTGTCACTTAAATACCCGCAAAAAAGGTGTTCGAAATGACTAGGATTTCATAAATAGGTCTTTATTGTGTTAAATATGTTTTATTCTGTCTAAATGAGTATCAATTTGGGAAAATTTAGTGATAATTTTGAAAATTTTAGTGAAACATTCTTTCAAAAGTAGCTCAAATTGCTCTTTTTTCGCAACGTTTCTGATAATAAAAAATATTCCAGCGGTAAGAATTTTTCTTTTTTGGTATAGACATAGTGCTTGGTCATACCTACAAAAACAAAAAAAAAAAAAGAAAAATATATCAAACCAAGCGTTTTTCTTAGTTATAAGTAAACTTTAGTTTACTTTTTGCAGCTCTGTCCGAAATTGTTTCACTACTTTTATCCATTTTCTTCCTTATTACCAGCTTTAGATAATAAAAAGTGTCATCTTTTGTGTCCATCGGAAGCGGACTAGCTCATAAAGACACCACTTTGCTTTTGTTGCTCCGTTTCCTATCGCTAACGCCAAATGTTGAACGCGTAACAGAAAGCGAAATGTACCACCCGAGTACTATTACACTTTAATCGACCAAACAGAGAAAATTGAAATAACAGAAAAAGGTCTTGTCATTTATCAACCAAATATTAACTAAATGTAAAAAAATACATTTGCTGAAAAGGCCAATTACTGAAACAGCTTAATTTCGTTATTTTGGATGTGCGCAGTAAGTTGCGCAGAAACAACTGGAAGATCTGTCCTTAAGAATCACTTTGTCATTTTTATTTGACAGAGTACGAGTTCATTATGATATGATATAGAATATATATTATGTAATTTCAACATACAAAATATAAATAAATTCTATTATTGGGAAAAAATTAAGGAAACTGGAGCATTGCCCTTAAGATATTGTTTGATATTCAAGATATGTTACTTAAGATGGGACACGATGCACTAATGATTAATTATCGATAATTCAACGGTATAAAAAGGGTCAAAATTAAAAGGCCTACAGTGCTTGCCGATTGTCAAACAGTCTGTCCTTTCGTTCGTTCCGTTTGGATCAACGCCGTCCCTTCGCTTCGGCTTTGATCCAACAGACCCTTATAGAAGTTGAAAGGTGTCTACTACGTTTCAATCCTCAAAATATACAGACCATGATGCTGGATGCATAATTTGCGTACGCTCTATCAAAATCCGGAAACCAGCGCACGATTGTGGCCGCTTACATCGCGTACAAACTGTTCTAAATTAAGACAGTTCTAAATTGCGTTGGTGAATAGGGAATTTAGAACTTTCTTGGCTGAGTAAAGAATTTAGAATTTAGACAAAGTCTAATTCTAAAATTTAGAATTTGTTGGTGAATACGGGCCCAGGTGTATGAAATTTAAAAAGAGAACGCGCAAACGCCCTCTTATCTTAAAATTTTCATTTCAAATTATCACATGCAGATTGGCAGACAAGCAGACAATGTTAAAATTCTGTGTCCCTGATGTATCAATTTACTGGGCGTAAAAATACGTTATGCCATTTCACTCACCCTTTGAAAATAGACATATCACATAGAATATTTCGGTTTGGCTTAATTCGCATATAAACAATGACAAATGGTATTAAATGCGATGAATGCGTTCTGTCTTCTAAATCACAACCTATCCTCTTACTCACAACTTATCCTCTAACGCACAAACTGACTTTTCTGAGAACTGATTTTCTTCAAAGATCGACAGTAAGTTATTAAAATATTGTTTGCGCGATGTAATGTACATACAACTATTTTATAATACACACAGGTTTTGGGTCATTCATCCTCAGAAAGTGGACAAACGCTCATCAGGATTGACGAAATGTCAATATTGGGGCTACCCTTGCAACGGGAGAAAATGAATTTCCGTTCAATCTCTCGAATCGGGGTTTGGATGGGGCTCACAAATATGTGAAAATGAATAAAGGGTTATATGACATTCTCCGATTTTTGATTTTCGAGCTAGAAACAAGAACATTTCGATTAAAAGACGAGACTCACCTTTCACTCGCCGATTTGTCGGCTCCTCTAACTGCCAACCGGATATCCTCTAAACTTTTTTCATACACAACAAAATGTTGTGATTTAGTAGATAAGCGGCTGTGGTGCGAAGCAATACTAGAATTCAGTTGCACCTATTTTTGTTAAGAAATAATGTTTTGTACGTGTCAGCATTGCACAAAATCATCGAATTTGTTACCAGACATTAGTTTTTCGCCTTTTTGCCCCAAGAAATTTTCAACAACTGGAACAGGAACTTAAAAGGGACGAGTTAAGAATGATCCCGCAAAGATTCATCATCAATTATGCTTTATGAATGAGAAAGGGGTGTCTTCGTGTAATTTAGGTCCATGACGGACACACAGAATGTTAGCAGAATGTCATTAATTTTACTGCTGTAACATGAATAACATAAATTTACGTTATCAGCTCGCACAGCTTTTTTGCGACTTTTTGTTTTCCAGTCATATTTTATGAACTGCAAATTTGATCATTTCTACTCAATGTTTCTTTATGAAAATTACAGATATTATGCAATTGTGAATGAATTAGATTTGATGAAAATTTGATGAAAATTGGTTCATTACAAGCTACAGGGTGTCCCAAAAGTAAGGTTACACTCTAAATCTAATATATCTCGGCTAATTTATCATTTGTGTATTTCTATTATCGCTGACAGTACAGAATGTTATGTGCAGAAATAAATAAAAGAGATTTCATCAAATTGTCATAAAATTTGTATTTTTTATGATAAACCGAACACACCCTATTTTTACAATGACGCCATTTTGATTGTAAATGGCGTTCTCTAGATTACGTCCCTTCTGCCGCTTTCCTTGATATATTCTTGTGCTAAAGCTTTTGATAATTGCCTAACATATGTCCATTGGAAGTTTCATACATTCTCTTTAAATGTTTGATAGCAACATTTTATATGTTCAATTTAACATGTTCTTGCTTTGGGAATAGCACTTTGGACCACATGTTTCTCCACAGAAAATAGTCCAGCGAATCCAAATCCGGCCTGTATCCACCTACAACAGTCTAAGTGTTTGACTTGATCTCCCAAAGACTGTGATTTCATAATTTGAATATGGTATGGGAAAATTTCAAATAAAAATTCAAAATGCATTGTACTTAAGATTTCAATGAATCTTGTTCTGGCGAAATTCTTCTTGTTGACTCTCATGGACTTTGATAAGCAGTCTCATTCAAAGCTGAGATGTTTTCTGCGCTGCGGGATGTTTTCCGTCTTTTGCTTCTATGTTCATCAAAATATGACCGAGATCGTTCAAATTTATCTATTATCGAGTAGATACGTTTTCTTTTTGGTGGACCTTCTGTTTTGAATTAAGATTGAAACTTTCTTTGAAAGCATATTGGAGATTAAGATTACTGATATTCTTTACATCATACATACACTGTGAGAACGTAGGTTGTGACGTCATTTTGATAGTGGCACAGAAGACGTCAAAAACGACGCCATTTTAATTTTTGCGTAACATTGAAGCGTATAACAAACATAATTACAATGAAGTCTGCAGATAATGCTAGTTTTCCAAAAGAAATCGCCTAAGAAATAGCAGAGCTATTACACTTTAAAAGTGTTACCTTACTTTTGGGACACCCTGTATTACCAAAAAAGGTAAGTGTTGCGTTAGAAGTGTCTTTAAGTGTATACTTAGTACAATTAAAAACGCGGAGTTTTCAAAGCCTCAACTCAAGATGTTAGAAGATGTTAAAAGAAATAGAAATTTTTGTTATGAATCTCCAAAAAGTTTTGAAACGTGAATAGAAAAGTTTAGAGCTAGTAAATATGGAATATTTCACGGCGCCATCGCCGAAGCGTCAAACACGTTGTCGCTTTGCAAAGCTGATGCACGTCAAACTCGAGTAAAATATCAATATGTTGATAAAGTTTGTCTATAGGGACACTATAAAAACAAGTTTCATCGAAAGATTCTCATTTTTATCAGTCTGCCTCGTCTTCTTGAACATGTGTGGAGTTAAGATATTGGAACACATTTGCTTGGTTTTTCAAACTCGGACATTTCACAGCGCGTAGGATGTCATCACGACTAGTGACACGATGACCAGGCCACATACTGTTGTTACACACTACTGTCCCGTGTTGTTTTCTGATATGTATCCTATAGAAGATGCTTGGAATCGCATGAAAAGACGCGTCTATTCACGTACCCCACCACCCAAATCGTTGCAACAACTTCGTATTGCTGTTATTCAAGAGAGGAACAAAATGTCACAAGAGGTCGCATTCCGAGAAAAGTCCTTTCTAAAGATGCTGGGCTTTAATTCAAGCAATATGCGGGCACACTCGTTATTAATTGATTTGACCCCTCTCAATCTAAAATAATCAAATTTTATTCCGGAGTGTATTTAAAAGATTTTCTACCTTTTGAATTTGGTGGAATTAGATAAATCAACGAAAATGAATTCGCATTACAAAGTCCTTGCTTATCTCCATCCTATCAGCGAACGAAGAACCTCTGTCTGTGGTATTAAATGTACTCAGTATAGTTTGGGTCTGAACCCTTTTACAAACAGAATACTTTTATGGTCGTCCAGTTTGAAAGATGCTGCAGATGACAAATTGGGTGTTTATAAAGAAAAGATTTGTGTAAAATAAAGCACAAACTATTGTGACAAAAGAAGAAAATACTGGTAATCAGCATTTTTCTTCTTTGGCCTCAATGTTTCTCAAAGTCATTTCTGTAGGAGACGTCGAAACTAACAGTCTTGTTTAAGAAATGATTGAAAATAAACCCGAAACTGCAGATCTGATTCAGCGGACGGTTCCTGCATAAGTCCATCTCGATGTTTATAGAAAAAGTGTTATAGCTGTTGTAATTAGATTAGTCCACGTCTCTATCCTCTCCCATTAAACGAGTTAGACATGATTATGATTAACACCATCATTAAAGGTATCCCATTCGTATTCTAGTTTTTTTCTCAAATAAAATAACAACTAGTTACAGAACCGCATCTAGTCTAAATATAATGAGAACTTCGTTTGTTTGCCGATCGACGGGCTTCGGTCATGTATCTGTTTATAAACGTCTCTCTCGAAAATCAAGACACACAACCATGACAAATTCAGAAATTATGCACTAGCTTTCATATGGAAGCAGTTTCTGGTAAATGAGACTTATAAAACTCAGACTTTAAATTCCGTTTTACTTTTCTAGATCTATGCCAACAATCTATATTTTGATTGAAGTCTAGTTTCCTGGTTCAAATCCATGTACAAAATTCCATAAACCAGACTGTATTAGAAAGTGTTGATAAACAATCATATAACGGTGTATAAATCCGCACGGCTGTTTATTATATTGATGGACTTGCCAATGTTGCAGACAGGATGCGTCCTGGGGGAAAAATCTACGTAATAATCTGCGATATGTTCGAAAATACCGTAACTACAGATTGAATAGGTTGTATAATTTACGATCCTTTTACGAACGTAACCGACGTTATGAGATAATTCATATGTCCGAAAATGTCGGAACTACGGCCTGGTTAAGTTGTAGTTACGACATTTTCGAGCGAAATCTACGCTTTATGTAATAATCTGTGATATATTTGATGCAGATTTTACAGATATATTTGATGCAGCTTTACACTTCATTCACAGATCAATCTGAACATCAATCGAAAATGTCGTAACTACCGAATTTTCGAGCGTAGCCTGAAGCACCGATAAACTACATCTGATTGTTAGATAATAATAGTCTCAAACTTTTTCCATATGAATAAGGAATGAACTTAAGAAAATGAAATTTCATGACTTAACCCATTACCACATAGGAACTTTTTTTGATTCCATACAAGTTAATGGCTTTGAAAAACATTGAAAAACATTGCGGAAAATGAAGAAATTGCTTGTAACAAGCAATTTCTTCATTTCCCACAATGTTTTCTACCCAAAATGACCAATCTTTATTAAATTTCGTTCACTTGAAATTGTCGTCTGCGACATCTTTGAATTCGGGGTAGTCTAAAACTTTGTCGTTTGGTAATGGTTTAATGCTATCATTGAACAATATTGATCAGCACACAAGTACGTTCTGATCAGAACCCATGTTTCTCTTCGTATAGAGTGTTGCCAGAAGCAGTTTATATGTTATTAGAGAACAGCATGGATCTTGATCAGACTGTACGTATGCATTTTAGATCATTCTGGTCTAAAATACTACAACAGACCTATTCCCAGATCAAAGCACAAATCTGAAACCACCCCTTCCTTATCCATAGCGGTTTCCGAACTTTTGCTAGATCTATTAGAGAAAAGTCGCCATAAATATTTTGTGACCACGTTGGAGTGTCATTTTATCCAATGACCATTTAGACACAGAGTTGGAAAATATTCACAGGAAAGAAGAAAGGTAATATAGGCATTGTCATCGATGTCAGAAAGAACGCAAACGCATTATTACATACATTGTGATTTGATTGAGCCAAAGTCAGAAAAACACCAGTTCTCTTTGCGTGTTAATTTAGAGCAGCGCTGTTGATCAAGATTAGCCTGCACACAATCACAGTCTTATCAGAAGCCATGCTGTTCTCCGAAATTTGTTTCAGTTACTACGATCGTAAAGGAGCAAATAGCCCTTTCCAAAATGGCAAAATTTTAGGGCGGCCCCCATTTAAAAGCTGCCCAAGATGACAAATCGGAAGAAAATAAACATTGAATTTATGTATATAGTGTTGCCTAGAAAATATTGCGACAAAAGGGGAAAATGCTAAAAATCAACATTTTCCCCTTTTGACTAAATGTTTTTCCCAAGCCTTTCCTATAAAAAAGGTCAAAATCAGGTCTTGCTTGGGAAAGGGTTAAAGAACAGCATGATTATTGTTCAGAATGTCTGTATGCGCATTCTGATCTTGATCAATGTCGCTGTCATTAACCGCTTTTCAACAAAAAACCTCGTAACTGCAGCTTGTTTAAAGCTGCAGTTACGAGGTTTTTGTTGAAAAGCCTCGAAATGTTTTTCCGCACAAACATTCCTGCATGTCGATATTGATTGCTTTTCCAGGGTTAGAAACATGATTGCAGTACACTTTAATCGGTAATAAAACTTGAGTGAGTGTGTGAAAGACTAAAATGAATGAATAAAAACAAATAATTATACATGTATGGATGGGTGAATGAAAGAGAAAAGATAGTACGTGAATAAGGGAGTGACATACAGATAGATAGATAGATATAAAGAATTGATAATATAAGCCGTGTGCGATTTAGGCCGGTAGAGCTATTCCAGAAGAGTCTGGTTCCCGCCTCTGATACACTACGTAGTAGAAAAAATACTACGTAGTGTATCAGAGGCGGGAACCAGACTAGCTCTTCGTCTTCCAGAAGACAACTTCTGGCCTAAATCGCACGCAGCTGTAGACAAACAGACCGACATTGGTCTCGCCCAATCAGCAGTAGACCAGACTTACTACAACACATAATAATCTAGAATGAGAGAAAAAAAAGAGAGATAAAGTGATGTTGGTGGATTTTAGTCCAAATCTTGTTTATTAACTGATTTTTTCTTATTTATCGGCGAATTTTCCACGATTAGTGGGTGTAAATTACACCCTGAATTCTGACAGTTGTAGATAAGATCTTGAAGATAATTGATTGAAAACCCGCCCTCGACCGTCAAAATGGGGGTTTAACCATTTTCCAAACGACAAAGTTTAAGGGTGTTCCACTTCAAAAACTGCCACAAATGACAAAATGGATGCTATTAAAGATAGAATTTGTGTAAAATATGGCATAGAAAATATTGAGACAAAAGGAAAAACTGCTGGTAATCAGCAGTTTCTTCTTTTGTTTCAATGTTTTCCCAAGCCTTTTATATCAGGGACGTCAAAACCAGTCTTGTTTGGGAAAGGGTTAACCATTTTTCAACCCTTGTTTTGTCCAGTTTGCCCCCTCTATTACTACGTAATACGTCGACATTCGGCAACATTTCCTGGACTGTTCGGGGTAATACATTTGAATTTAAAGCAGTATGGCTTGAAGAATAACGTATGACATACATTTCCTTTTCATGATGAAGCCATGTTTAACCATAGCTAGACGGCAAAATTCAAGCATCAAAATTCAAAGATGCTGCAGACGGCACTTTCAAGTGAACGAAATTGAACATTTCTATACCTTCTGTGTTGATCACACAGTGTTAAACGAATGAATTGCTTGTAACAAGCAATTTCTTCTCTACCCCACAATGTATTTCAATGCCTTATAAATATATTGCAGGTGTCAAAAAACACTATTATGTGGGAAATGATTGTTGAATGATAACTAGGTTTATTCATTCTAGAAGACCTTTTAGACTATTTCAGTGGAGCTGTATAGGTGCATGTTGCTAAACTATTTTACAAAAAGAGTTAAGAAATTCTGCTTGTGAAATTCCTTCAATAAAAATGATCCCCCGCCGATTTTTATCATACACTACTTAACTGTAGCGATAAATTAGGTTGTATGATTAGATAAAAGAATAATGTTATTTCAACCGATTCAAGGAAAAGAAGTAGTTGTGTGGTGTACTAGATATTGTAAACGGCAACAATGGGGGGGGGGGGGCTGTTGCATACACTTTTCTTTGAACTATAAATCACAAAATCATTGTTCAGTTTTTCCCATCCTCTTGCACACGGTTCATTCATTATGAAATGTGAGAGGAACGAGCAGTCACAATTGGACAAAAATAAAATAAGAATAATTTTTATGAGTGGCTCTGTCTGTGACGACTGGCTATGTCTTTGTGTAAAAAAGCCGACAGTTCTAAACAGAGCCAGCAGACGGAGACATCGGAAAATATTGCTCATATTTTACTTTTGGCCGTTATTTTTTATGTTTGTTGAAATAATTGAACAACAAAATTGAAAACTCGCCTGGGTCCGAAAACCGTTATCCCATAGACAGAGCCACACGTGTTTGGACTTGCCACAGAAGATTTAAAAAACGGAGCCACTGGCTCTGTCTCTGGAGTGTCCGTAACGTGTACTGGTTGTTGTGAGCTGATATCAAGCAAAGTTAGAATACTAGTAGACGGGTCGTTATGCATGAATAATACAAAGATTACATGTAGAGTAATGTCTTCAGACATTGTCTAGAGGCTTACAGCATCAAGTATTTATAACTTAACAAGTTAGAAGAGGATTTGAGAGAAAACCATTAACGTCAATGGACAAAGCACATTTTCTTGGGTGGTCCAAATTGAAAAATTGAAAAAAAATGTGCAGACGGCAAGGCAGATAAGAAAATGTGTAGTTTATCACACGGAAAACATTTTAAGAAATATTAAAATATTTGCAGCTCCTTTTTCTCTCAATGCCCTTCTAGGCAAGCTTAGCTAGAAAGTTCATAATCAGAGATTGAATTGGAGAGAGTTAAGACCGTTCAATGTATCAAATCTGCCATCTTTACATACATCCTAGTGGCAGACATCGAATAATATTCAATGTTTTGAAAATGTCCAGTTTTAGTCCCATGAATGTTTGACAAAGAGTTGATTAAAAAACGTGTGAATTTCAAGCGGGAAATAGTGGTGGATCTTATCCAAAAATACTTCACTTTGTGATACAAGCACCAAATTTGGCACAAATGTTCCTCATAGTATACTTTTTTCAAAACAAATGGTATCCACTATGAAAAAACAAAATGGTGGCCATTTTCTAAGATGGCCGCCATTTCTATACGTAAAAAAATCAGAAAAATACTTCCCTTACCTTACACAAGCACCAAATATTCCCCAGAATATCCTCTTTTCAGAACGTATGGTATCCAACACGAGAAACTAACATGGCTACCAATTTCTAAGATGGCCGCCATCCCTACAAGTACAGAAAATCGATAAAACGCTTCTTTTTGAAGATATAAGCACAAAATTTAGCATAAATGCTCATATTAGTACACTATTTTCCAAACATATGGTATCCACCATAAAGATCCAACATGGCTGCCATTTTCCAAGATGGCCGCCAGCTCTATAGACTAAAAAATCAGAAATAATCATTTAATTTAAGATACAATCACAAAATTTGGCACAACTGTTTCTCAGAGTGCACTGTTTTCAGAAATCAGGGTATATATAATGAAAAGCCACATTATGGCCACTTTCTAAGATGGCCGCCATTCCTATAGCTCAATAGTATTTAAAATCACTTTTCTTTGTGAAATTTGAAAGCACTAAATTTGGCACACATGTTCCTCAGAGTATACCTTTTTCAAAAATAATGGTATTCATCATGATAAAACATCATTGTGCATGTTATTTTCCAAGATGGCTGCCATCTCTGTAGTTCACAATGTGGATCAAAATAATATCTTATGTTACAAGTACCCTTTCTTCACCCGAAATCTTTGGCGGAGCAGAAATTCTTTGTGAAATATGATATCATACATACAGTATGGGATATAGATATTGCTGTCATTTTCCAAAATGGATACAGTCTCTATAGATAATCCAGTTTTAATGTAAAATTTGCATTATTTCACCATTCGTTACATATTTCTGTGAAATGTTAATGTATACACTGACTGGCAATATTTGGAATGAAGTTATCACATTAGTCTTGGTTATATTAATTGTAATAAATATGGTAGCCATATTTTTGTCATAACGTAGTGAAGACTACGAGACTTAATGGCATAACAGTCTTTTTGCTCAACAAGAAAATTACAATCATTTCCAAATACAGTAGACTAACTCGAATTCACTATAAACCAAACAAGTATTACAATTCTCTTGAAATTGATAAAAATGTACAACAGGATAATTATGGTGTGTTAAAAAACTAATTGGCTACCACTTTAAAAATACTTAAAATTGTACTTGACAATTCAATATAAATAAAGCCATGATATGTATCAACAAATTTTGCCGCAACTATTGTAATTGTGATCATTTGGTAGATCTTTTTAATACTTGAACCTAATTTTAAGAATGATATGCAGATATAGATCTCAGAAATTTGCAGTAGCTGTGTTACTTTTTTTCATCATGGATACCATGTATTTTGAAGAAAATATAATCTAAGAAACATTTGTGGGAAATGGGGGATTGTAGGACAAAATCAATGTCCACTATTTGGATTTCGGTCGATGTCGCTATGAAATTGTCAAGTTGGTAGACTTTTCATGGTCGATACCATGCTTTTTGAAGACTGTATGTTCGAATGATTATTTGTGAATATAATGCAAAGTATACAATAAGAACTATTTTGTACAAAGTTATAGTTATTTCCTATCCTCATTTCATGTTTGTTCTTTCAGAATCGTATCTCAGGCCTCTAGCCCATTATATACTTTCTACAGAATAACGAATTAGTCTGATCTATCTGTGTAAAATATGCAACATATTAAAGATAGTGCTATATGATAATTAACCCATATTCAATTTCAATTATTTAACATTTTGATGATGTATAGAAATAAAGCTATTTGCTTTGCATTGCAG
This sequence comes from Fragum sueziense, assembly GCA_963680895.1. Taxonomy (NCBI): domain Eukaryota; kingdom Metazoa; phylum Mollusca; class Bivalvia; order Cardiida; family Cardiidae; genus Fragum; species Fragum sueziense. The sequence continues at coordinate 26,591,397 of OY804601.1, forward strand.
AAACAATCTATGTTTTGCATTTCATGTTTTGTAGTTAATGTTTTGTCATGGGCCATTTGCTAAAATACCTGAAGAACCCATGTCTTGAATTTAATACTAGGCCATCTATTGTAGTGGGAAGTTTGTGATAATGGTTTGCATCCTGATGTTTCAATGACAATTTACTTAGGATTGCAATACTTACACCATAAATTTGATTTTATCGAATTGTAGATTAATACAAAGACGATAATCGAAATGGCCACCATATATGCTGTTTTGAGGAAAACATAGCTTACATAACTAAAACTAGTGTTAGAACAGCTCTGCAAATATAATCAAATGCCAGGTTATACTTTATTTTTCAACAGAAATATGTTGTAATGAATATTAAAATAAGGAAAATTGAAAATTTATATACTGAGTCAAAAAAGAAAGTGTGCATACTTCTACTTTATACTTATTCTTTATACTTTATTCATACTTATACTTTCTACTACGTAACAAATGCAAATATCTTCACCAAACTTCTACACGGAGTTAAGCTATCAACTTTCTCATGTCTATTGACATGTGAAGAAACTTTGGATGATTAAATTGTCTGGCATATTGCAAAACGCTGTTAGCACCTTTTTGCGCGTGGTTATCAAAACAAACTTTTCAAAATAAACTTTATTGTCTAAAATCTGTATTTAAAGTGTATAAAAGCTAAATCAAACATAAAATTTCAAATTTCTGAATAGCTTAAGATGCTACGTCTTAGTAAACACAACACATTCTAAACGTTAGTTTTTCTAGTGTTTTGAAATGGCGTATTTGTCGCTGTCGTTTAAATGTCATCATTCTGAAATTAGGCGGTTGTAATCATGTTTCCAAAACAAACGATTCATTTTTGATAGGCTTCGGTCTAATAACCCGAATGCAGCAATGACTAAACAAGATCGTTACATGACGTTGACGCCCTTACGTCAACGTTTCAAAACTACACCATTTATGGCGATTCAGTAAAGCCAGCACATGTAGGCAACATTTGAAATCGACAAAGGCAGATAGACTGTTCTTAAGAGATTTGAGACCATATGTTTGTGTCATTATCATGATGCCTAAATCTTACGTTAAGCCTGCATTAGGCACATCGTAATCGGCAAGGGACACGTTAAAATTAGTCATGAGTGTGGTTTAGGGCCGAACATCTCTACCGCATGAGTTTTGCTAAATTTTGGGGCCAGTTGAAGGATTTGCAGGACGTGGAATACGTCTTGCAATATGAACGCAACGAATTTCCAAACGATAAAATGAGACATTATGTTTGATCAGTGAGACCAAAGATGTTTGCCGTCATTCATTGAATACATGTCACAATAGAAATTGAAGCAGAAATCCCAAGAAAATGGCATTATTTAATCTTCTCACGTTCGTTAGCAAGTTCTGTGAATTTCGAAATTGACCCCTTTCTCAAATATCACAAGAAAAGACAAGAAAAATTCCATTTCACAGAATTTAAAAAGACACCTACTTACATGCAATTGAATTATCTTTCATTTGATACTAATATTATAGTATCAATATTCAAAATTACGATGGAAATTCCAGTTATTCTCTGTGCACACTTTCTTTTTTGACTCAGCATATATAGTTATATATAGAAACTAATCCAGTTTTGAAAATGGCAGCAATTTTGATTTTACATGTTTGATTACATTTCACAAAGAACATCTACCCCACAAAACTGTTTTTGGAAAAATCTGGCGTCTTTTACCACAACCTGGACAGGAAATGAGTTTTACCCATATTGAGATTTATATAGATGGCAGTCACCTTTGAAAATGACAGCCATGCTTTTGTATTTTCATGGATGATAAAATTATTCCTGAAAAAGGTATACTATGATGAACATATGTGCCAAATTTGGTGCTTATATCTCAAAGAGAAGCATTTTCAAATATTTTGAATTATAGGAATGGCGGTGATCTTAGAAAGTGACCATTATGTTGCTTTTCATTATTGATACCTTGATTTCTGAAAACAGTGCACTCTGAGAAACATTTGTGCCATCTTTGGCGATTGTATCTTAAAGAAAAGGATATTTTCTGATTATTTCTTCTATAGAGCTGGCAGCCATCTTGGAAAATGACAGCCATGTTGGATCTTTATGGTGGATACCATATGTTTGGAAAATTACTTACTAATAGGAACATTTATGCTAAATTTTGTGCTTGAATCTTCAAAAAGAAGGGGTTTCTCGATTTTCTGTACATATATAGGGATGGCGGCCATCTTAGAAATTGGCAGCCATGTTAGTTTCTCGTGTTGAATACCATATGTTCTGAAAAGAGGATATTCTGGGGGAACATTTGTGCCAAATGTGGTGCTTGTATCTAGCAAGGAATTATTTTTTTCTGATTTTTTACCTATAGAAATGGTGGCCATCTTGGAAAAATGGCCGCCATTTTGTTTTTTCATGGTGTATACCATTTGTTTTGAAAAAAGTATACTCTGAGGAACATTTGTGCCAATTTGGTGCTTGTATCACAAAGTGAAGTATTGGGCCACTTTTTGGACTTAAGCTCCCCTACTAAAATTATACACGACGGATCTATACGTTTTATCTATCATATCTTTTGCCCTTTATCTTTTTGACTGGTCGCCCCGCCACCAAAAGACACGAAACATTGAATATGTCGCACCTTCTCCTTTTCGCCACACAACGATGCGACATGTGAAATCTGTCGTAATTTCTTCTTTTCGCCCCGCCATGCGACAGCTTTAATCCGTCGCACTCTCACCTTTTCTCCTTTTCACCCCGCCTACTTAAAGATACGACACATTGAATCTGATTCAGATTAAATGTGTCGTATCTTTGTATAGCGGGGCGAAAGGAGAAAATTCGACATATTCAACGTTTCGTGTTATTGTGTGGCGGGGCGAGTCAAACGAACGACAGATAGAGGACAAAGATACGACGGATAAAGATGTGACGTGTTTTCGCTATATATCCGTCGTGTGGCGGCCTTTCGCCACGCCAGGTGAAAAGGCGAAACTACAGCAGATTATCATTTTGTCATGTTTTTGTGCTTTGTGTGGCATGACTAGGCAAATATGCGACATGACATACATAAATCAGCGACCATACCTTTTAATCTTTTCAAAAAGTTTATTAGCCTATATTGTTTTCTGGCTCGGTTTATATCATATCTTCAAAAATTTTGACGAAAATGTTTGTGATGACAAAGATCTAATCATGCTTTATATTAATGGAAGATCAATGCGTGGGATATTTGTCTTTTTGGTCCTAGTTAATGCGTTGCACACCGCAACCACGCATGTTAAGGTAGTCCACCTCGCGTCGTTACCATTCTACATTCTTTACGTATCTGAACATATCCGGATGACGTCCTGAAATATAGGCAGTGGAATGTTCTACCGCCGAAAGTTTACGACGTCGCGTGAATCTCATTAGGGCTGGACTACCGTAAGTCTGCATCTACTCTGTTCGGATGAGTTATTTAGCATGATTCAACCCATGGCCAAACGGCAAATATTTAGACTGGTCCAAATTCAAAGATGTCGCAGAAGACAATTTCAGATAAATTAATGTTTGTGTTTTTTGGTCTTTCTTGGTAAAAAACGTTGTGGGAAATGAAGAAATTGCTTGTCACAAACAATTACTTCGTTCGCCACGGTGTTTTCCAAAGCTATTATCTTGGAGAGTCAAAAGGAGTCGTGTGGGAGTAGATTAAGCATGATACAGTAACCAAATTGAGGATAAGGATAGAAAAGATTCGAATTTCACATTCTTTTTGTGTTTTAATGTAAAATGACGCCCTGTTCTCTCAGAATTAATTGGTTGTTTGAATGATAGTATGAGTTTCTAGAGAAAAATAGTCTGATTCTATTCCTATTTTGCATTTTAGATATTTTGAGAGAACATCAGGAACTGTAGTCATGAATTGGAAATGTTTTAAAGAATTAGTAGAGGATTTTTTTATAGATAACAATTTAAATATAAGACAAAGATAAATAAATAGAATAAATAAATAAATAAATAAATAAATAAATAAATAAAACTTTACACTCACAAAAGGAATTTATTGAAAAGTCGAAATTCGCACTTCATGGCACAGGAAAAAGACATTTCCTGTTTCACGAAGATGATACTGATAATATTCATATTTCACCGTTTTCCTTCCAAAACATCGTAGCTACAGCTTAAAACAGGCTGTAGTTACTAGTGTTTTGATTTTAAGCGTATTCTCACTTTACATTCAATGGCATAAGATACAAATTTTAACAGTTGAGTAACATTTTTATCGCACACACTACGTTTGAATTTAGGTCAGCCTAAATTTTGTCTTTTGGGAAAGGGTTGGATTTCATTTTTGAAACTACTTTTATATGTAGGGTTGAGACATGATAATATTGTATAACAAATAATTGATACACTCATCCAAAGTTCAAAACAGGTCGCTTTTATATACAGTCGGTCACGTTCCAAAATGCCGCAACTACAGCTTATTCAAGCTGTAGTTACAACATTTTCGAACGTAACCGAAGATACGGGAAGAAGTGTGCCTCTCGTGTAACAGGAAGTGGATCATTCGGTCTCTCTCGCTCCTTATTAGGTGTTAACGATGAATTAAAGCACATCGATGTGAAAGGGTCTTTGTTTACTTTTTGTGTCTTTTTTGTTGGTGTGGAAATATTTTTGTGGAAAAGGGAAACAAACGTAAGACAGTTTTATCTTAACTTGACCCTATTTTAAAATAGTTGTAAAATTATAAACTTCAATTTCTAAGTAACCCTTTCACAAATGACAAACTGATTTACTTTCCTTATTTTAAAACTGAATAGATGATGATAAAGATAGACTATGTGTATACGATATATAACACAAAATATCTAGGTAAAAGAAGAAAATGCTGGCCACCAGCATCTTCTTCTTTTGTCTCAATGTTTTCCGAAGTCTTTTATATTATGGATTTCCAGGCCTTGTATGGAAATGGTCGTAGGTTGTAGGTACACATGATATGGCAAGGTCATGGTTTTGATGACATCAAGTATAAAAGTTAATGAACTTTGTAGAAACAGTTGAGAGTAGTGCCACAGTTTCTTTGTATCCAGTCTAAGCCCGCGCATGCGCCCGAAGGAAAAATAATACAGTAAAATCTTAAGCGTGTAAGGGTCAATTTTAACCCATTACCACACAGTGACTCTTTTTGACTCCCTACAAGTTAATGGCTTTGGAAAACATTGTGGAAAATAAAGAAATTGCTTGTGACAAGCAATTTCTTCATTTCCCACAATATTTTCTACCCTAAATGACCAGTCTTTTTTTTAAATTTCATTCACTTGAAATTGTCGTCTTCAAAATTTTTGAATTTCGAGCTAAAATTTTGTCGTTTGGTAATGGGTTAACAAAACAATATGCTTCTCTGAGATTCAGATTTGACTTATCAGTATAATATAATACGAAAAATTCGTGTCTCTGTTTTACATTTTTGTAATGCTGTTCTTTTCCTCTCGATCCACAGGAATTATAAGAGATGGACTGTGATTAATCTGCACTCAGTGACAGTCTGATCTGAATCCTAATGGGTACCAAATGCCATAAGAGCTCGGCTTCCATACCCGAGCTTATACGATATATTTACCAAATACAATACATGTTTGCTAGCAGTCCAGGCCCGTAGGAACAGGGTGTGTGTGTGTGTGTGGGGGGGGCTAAGCCCCCCAAAGTTGGCCAAAAATGCCAAGTTTTCTTAATTTTGCACTGAAATTTTTGGCAAAATCCAAATTAGCCCCCCTAATATTCAGGACAAGGGCTTTAGCCCCCCCCCCCTATGAAATTGCTTCCTACGGGCCTGCAGTCAGACGGAAAATACAAATTATATAGATCGAAACTATTTTAATTTTGAAACAGTAGAACATACTTCTCATTATACAAAAAGTAAGAGGTCAATTGTCCTCTACATAACATTACCTTTGTAAATGGACCAAACTGAAATGTTGTCATTTGGGAAATACCTTTAGACTGACCCTGATATTATGTCCTGTTATTTAAGAACTTACATTCCCTGTTTTGTTTATATTCAGGGAAGACGACAGACAGAGAGTGACCAGCAGTAATCTCTGGTATCCCGTCTATATCACAGTCCAGTCTATAATCCAGCATGGCGGCCCAGTTTATAATCCAACATGGCGGCAAGTAATCCCCCGGATCTCGCATCTCTCACATACACAGTAAATATGCAGACCGGGAACCAGCCAGTTATATAATAACTTCATAATCCTGTGTGCGATGAAGGATCTATCATAAATCTACGTGACATTACATATCAGACATCAAACAATAATACAAAGTGGTCAAACTGACTTGTGATAAAGGAATTTAAGTAGGCTAGTAATAAAGTATTCGCTTTACCACATATAAAAGGAGCTTAAATCAATTGTCAAACAGACAGTTCGGAACTATGAAAGATTCGTCTTTTGGAAACATTTCAACGGAGAATCTGACGGAAACACTCGATGAGCTAAATGCAAGATTCGCAGAACATTTGTTGCCGCTGACGGCGACTTTTGGTGTTTTTACTGTGCTTGGTTTCTTTGGCAACCTGTTGATATTACTGGTGTTTTCCTTAAGTCGTGAATACCGCCGAAATACATTTAAAGTGTTTGTTATAACTCTCGCTATCATAGACTTTATAACATGCTTAACTTTAATTCCTGCAGAAATGCTGAAACAAAGACACTTTTTTGATTTCTCGGACGTGCACTCGTGTAAAGTAAAATGTTTTTTCAATGTGTTCGGTTCGTCGGCGTCGTGTCTGGCTCTACTTGTCATCTCTATAGACCGGTATCGGAAGGTCGTGACGCCATTAAAGAAGCAGCTGACTCCCGGCCTCGCCGTCAAGGTGCTGTTTGTAGCGGCATTCCTGGTCCCCATATTGTTGTCTATACCGGGTACCATCATGTGTGGCATCAAGAGGACACAGAAACCCAACATATACGGCACGGACACGGAGATCTATTTATGTGAGACGGAGGATAGATACAGAAAATCTGTTTTCAGAACTATTTATAAATTCACTTTTATTATATTAATGGCAGGAATCTCGCTTGTTTATGTTGTATTGTATACATTTGTGATGCGGGAGGTCGCAAAACAAGTCAAGTACACGGCATCACAGCGTAAACATTCCGGATATGAGGTCACATACAGTTCTGACGTGTACGACCCTAACGCCGTAACTCTGATAGACGATGGTTGCCATGACAACCGTAAATGTTCCACAAGATCTGACGAGACGATGAACTCACAACACTCATCATCTGTACATATTAAAGACAATAAAAGAAAGAAACCATCTCGACAGCACAGTTCTAAAAGTTTTAAAAGCATTCGTAGTATGAGTATATTAAAGCGGAAGTATTTCCCATCAAAAACGTTCATCTGGTTCATATTGACGCTTGTTTTCATCATAACGTATGTGACGCATATCGTGCTATCACTACGCGTAAGTGAAGTTGTATTCATGTCACCAGAAGAGTTCTCATTGTACTCATTTTTCTTTAGGATCTACTTTTTCAATCACATGATCAATCCTGTAGTGTACGCCATCTTTCATAAACGCTTCAGAGATTCGTGCACGAATATAGTCAAACTTGTGAAAGACAGAATCGTGGAATGTTGGAAAAACTAGTCTCGTAACTAGGGCAACAGATAAGAGGGGGTGAAGTTATTCTAAATTCATTATTGCAAATGTAAAACCTATGTTGTGGGTACTCATTTGAATCGTCTCGGCGATTTAGCGTTTGATAAACATGGAATTAGATATTGCAATTTGAAAAGCCGTTACCCCCTCATTTCTGCAGTTATGGTAATATCATAGTTCTATAGCGACCAATTACAGTATAAAATATTGAAGTCTGATACATCTTTTGAATGTATGTCACCATGGTAAATAAATGCTTTAAATAGAATTTTGTTTGCTTATACCAGGTTTTACATCTCTTTCAACAGTTTTTTTTCCATTCAAGTATCACGGCCTTCCCGGTTAGGCTACCACCAACCTTACACTGCGGCTCTGATATGTCTTGCCATTTTACAGATTCGGGGCGGGATCTCGAACCAACAACCTCAAGGTTTTTCTCCAAGTTAAGATTCAGTGCCTCAACACAGAACCGCACAGTACCCCAAAAACTAAATGAGTCAGGATCTGGAAAAACGTCCCTTAAGGCTTTTGAGCCCAACATAGATCCAGATCAGCCTGTGCATACACACAGTCTGATCAGGATCCATGTTGTTCTCTAATAGCTTCTTTGTGATCTGTAGTAACTTAAAGAGAGCAGCATGGATGCATATTTGACTGTATTTGACAAAAGGCTGATCTTAAAACTCAATTTTCAAAAATGCTATAAGGGACGTTTTTCCAGATACGCGGCTCAAATATTTCTCCAGCTCATGGTGAGGGTAAAAGGCAGCTTGAAAACATTGTAATACATTTTAAAACATAGCTTAATATGTTATTTTAATTCACTATAATCAATTCTGACTCATTAGGCTAAAAGGGACCTTCTTTGAAGTCTACAAAACAAAAGTTCGAGAAACAGACCAGAATCAGCAATCGTTAACCAGGTATCGCATTTGGAACATGAACATAGATAGTAAGCTAGAAAAAATCTAAACCAAGAAAATTACCTTATAGTGATAGGTTTCAGTGATAGTCCGTATACATACACACATGTGCAGTCAATGCAGACTGACGAAGGTGGGTACTTTTTGCACTTTCTATAATGTCCTTTTTAGCGTGACGAGTCACATTTTATTGACCATGAACTTTTTGACCTTTTACGAAACAGACTGTTGCTTCTCATAACTCTCTGCGTATTAGATCTAGTAAAATGCACCGGGGAGTAGCCAGAGATATGTAAAAGAATCGATCGATAAGATCGATAAGATCGATATGATCGTACAATCGGCCAAATTGAAAACAAAATTCACTTTCAGTTAAGCTAAGACGTCGGCGATTGCGCATTTTCTACCAATCGACCGGTGTCGGTATAATATTTAAAGTGATCGGTTTGTCAAGCAGTCACCCGGAGGTTACTTCCTTCGACTTGCAATTAAACAGGTTGTATGCATGTCAGTGGACGAGAACTGACCGAACGATGGTACTTTCAAATCGAAGGATGCCAAGTAACATGAGCAAGTTGCCAACGACATGTGTCCGATTATTCACGACAGGGAAGTTGGTCAGTCATGTAGGATATATCTACAAAGTCGGCCGCAGTTTGTCGTGCGCTCAGCAGTATTTCGGCCGATCGCTGGCAATTAGTCGTCGACGCTTTACCGACGTCTTCAAAGCTTAGCGATCATACAAAAACGTTTAGTTGTTTTTTCGGCCTATGTGTAGATCAATCTCCGAAAATTTTCCCGATACGACCATAGACCCGTCTATTCTCCATCGCCATTAGCCTACATCAGAGTGACTATGTGACACGTTGAAACTTTTTTTACGCTTAATATAACACGTTCCCAAAAAAAGACCCGAGGCGCGTTCTTTAGAGCGAGATTTCTTGAGATATCTTGATGTTTAAGGATAAAGCGTTCTTTAGAGCAAGATTTTTAAGTCGCTCAAAGGGAGGCGCCTTTACCATATACTTCATGCGGCACCCCCTCGGTTAGCTCTGTAGAAACGATATAAGAGAGAATTGACCGAGTTGTTCCGACTGCTCCACGATACCATGGTAATGATCCATACTTCATTCAAATGACGTCATCATGACGTCATTTATATGAAGTATGGAGCAGTCGGAACACCTCGGTCAGAATCTAGGTCTTACAAACGCTTTATCTAAAACATCTTAAGAAATCTTAAAAAATCTCGCTCTAAAGAACGCGCCTCTGGTTTTGACGTCCCCAATAAAAAAGGCTTAGGAAAACATTGAAACAAAAGAAGAAACTCCTGATAACCAGCAGTTTCTCCCTTAGTGTCAATATTTTCTATGCCATATTTTACACCAATCCTATCTTTAATAACATCCATTTTGTTATTTGTAGCAGTTTTTGAACTGGATCACCCTAAAATTTTGACGTTTGGGAAAGGTTAAGACAATTTGTCTAGCATGCAACAAACACTTTTAGAGTCAATCGATAGATCGGCGACATATTACGTTTTGAACCGGTTTGTTAGAGGTTGAGATTGTTTTCCTTGTAGACTTGCATTAACTTGATCCGAATCGCGAACACTTTGTCTGCATTAAATGATCCTTTTTTCTTTGGATCATTATGTTGTGTCAGTCCCTCTTACAACTTGAACGATAGGCCGATATCAAAATTGTTCAGGTCATATTTCCTCGAGAATCCCAGGATTATTTTACATATCGCAGGACACCGGCGTAAAATGCCGAAATTACAGCTTGAAGTTACGATGTTTTCGAGCGTAACATTTGTTATGATAATAATACCAATATGCAACCGTTAAGAATGGAACTTTTTCAAGAGATCACTGGTTACATACCAGTTTCATAAACATTTAGTACCAAATAATCACAAATGCTGTTCTATTTCATTTCTAAAACCGAACCACATTATGGCTTTAGTGTCCAAATCATATTCATAACACCAAAATAATGACCCTTTCCCAAAGTAAGACATTTTTTCTAAGACGGAAATAATGTGGAAGCATTGAAAGAAACGAATATCTTTGTTGACAATTATTAGTCCCCACTTGTTACCGGTTGGTGGACTAAAGGTTTACTCTGTTCCGTCCGTCCGTCACACTTTTGTCCGGACCATATTTTCTAAACCATAAGTGCTAGCAATTTCAAACTTGGTACACTTATATCGTATATCTTATTAGAAGTGTCATGCACAAGAACCGTTACTCTGCAACGCCCACCTTTTGAGTTATTGCCCTTTGTTGTTTTACTCTTAGATTTTTGTCCGGAAGATATCTCCTAAATCATATAGTACACTTATAGATCTCATTGAGGAGAAGTGTCATGTACAAGAACCGTTACTCTGCAACGCCCACCTTTTGAGTTATTGCCCTTTGTTGTTTTACTCTTACATTTTTGTCCAGAAGATATCTCCTAAACCATACGTGCTAGCAATTTTAAACTTGGTACAGTCATAGATCTTATTGTGGGGAAGTGTCATGTACAAAATTCATTTCTCTGCCACGCTCACTTTATAAGTTAATACACTTTGTTGTTTTTACCCATACATGTACTTTTCTGTCCAGAATAATATTTCCTTAACCATAAGTGCTGGCAATTTCACTTTGTAGGCCTACACTAATAGGTCAATGTATGCTGAAGTGCCATATACAAGAATGGCCACGTCACTGCCACACCAAGTTTTAAGTTATTTTTGTCGGAAAGATAGATCTCTTAAACCTAAAGTGCTAGCAACCTCAAAACTTTGTACACTTAAGATCACAATGTGGAGAAATATCCTCTGCAAGAACGGTTTCTCCGCCACAGCTGTTTTTTTTTTAGTTATTACCCTTTGTTTTTTATCTTTATATTTTTGTCTGGAAGATATCTCCTAAACCTAAAATGCTAGCAACTTCAAACTTTGTGCACTTATAGATATAGTACATAGGAGATATACAGAGTGTCCCAAAAAAAACGGAACCCTATTTCAAAGTCAAATATTTTAAAGCGAAAGCATAGAATCTTATTTTTGAATTTGCAGTACTAAAGATACATTATTTTTGTATATGTGTTCTAAATTTCACTTCAAAATACGTATTGGTTCAAAAGTTATATGAAATTTAATAAAGACACTAAAAAACCGTTTTAACACGAAATCGATTTTTGCGTCTTGTTTGTTCGTAAAGGCGCACTTACGGTCAACTGTTGAGTTCTTTGCCGTTGTACAAGTACGTACCAATTTTCTCAATTTATTAATATAAAGTGCCGCATGTGCAAATTGCGTCCGTAAGGTAGTTCTTTGAAATAATTTTAACCCTTTCCCAGACCACAAAAAGTTAGGATGGACTGGATTGAAAGCTGTTGCTGATGACAAAATTGACGCTGATAATGACAGAATTTGCGTAAAATACTGCACAGAAAATATAGAGCCGAAAGGAGAAAATGCTAGTGACCATTATTTTCGTCTTTTGTCTAAATACTTTCACAAGCTAATTCTCTCATGGATGTCAAAACCAGGTCTTGTTTGGGAAAGAGTTAAAGTATTTGGCATTTGAGGCTGACCAGCATGTTGTAGAGTAATAAAATAACTGCATATGATTACATGTATTATGAATCTTTGATACACTTTGATATTTTGTTTGTATTCATTTTTTGTTTTGGTTACATCGCAGCTCTACTTTAACAGTTTATTTGTTAGCGGTAAAGATGAAACGAATTTGCACTATTGTAAGTAAAATGTTTCAATAGGCCTATCACTTTTGTATACATGTATGTGAAGAGTCAAGTGTACTATGTAGGCGCGCGCTGCAAACGGAAAGATCAATATCGTGTTAAATTGGGTTTCCGGGTGCATTCATTTGAATGCCAATATTTTCGATACTAATAAACATTTTTCAACCAAATTTTAAATGCTGATAGAAAACTGTCGTTTCTATTACATATTTAAATTTGGTGGAGATATATCACTTGATACATGAGCAATTCACTTTCAAAAATGGGTTCCGTTTTTATTGGGACACTCTGTATTATAAAAAGGACTTTTTGCTATCCGATTGGGGACTCCTGTATTGCTTCGCAATACGGCATGCACTAGTTATATTTATTTTGCCGTCTGCCTTGGACCTTGGACTCGTGTGAAATGTTTTTGTGTGTGAAAAGGTTAATAATTTAGAAGAGATGGCGTGGAAGTAAAATGTGGCTATTGTTTCCGAGAGTCAGATATGATATACATTAGAAAACACTACTTTAAGACTTTTACATAGACCATTTAATGTATTTTTCCCCAAACAACATTTTACTTTCGTCAAATCCCGGTATTGGCTGCTGGGTCCTTTCACAAACCAAATCCATCGATTGTCAAGTTTGTGACTAAGGTATTGCAGCCACATCCTCGGACACATAGCCTTCATAGTTACGCTACATATCATGTAGCGTAGCTTTGACAGCTGGGTGTCCGAGGATGTTGCAGCTATGTGTGACTGTGCCTTTAAAGATTGGAATATAATTTTCGCTGTTTGTTGTGTAGGCTGACAAGGATGGACACTTAGCTATATGAAGCACATTACGAGATGGTCTGGCTGATCACATAAAATGACAGTCCAACTTAACGCTTTCTCAAATAATACCTGGTTTTGAAGCTCCTAACAAAAATGGCATAAAAACATTGATGCGATAACCAACATTTTTTTATTTGTTGCAATATTTTAGATCTATATTCTTTACATATTGTACAAAATTTCAAATTTTATCAACAACCATCATTGTGTCGCCTACAGCAGCTTTTGAATTTGACCAACCTGAAATTTTGGAAAGGGTCTTGAAACACTCGTGTTCTCCATATTCATCTGTCCCTCTCTAAACATATCCGGGTCTTCTCACTCCACTAATACGCTGATTGGCTGTTGTCAGGGACAATACGTCACGTGACTAATCTCCTCGACCATCTTGACCTGAAGTATTTCCGACCAATCGATGAGCAATAACCGGTCATATGTCTTTTAGAGAAGACGTGTCCCTTTTCACTCCTAAACATTTAACAGATTATATCAAAATGAACATGAAAAATCAATGCTTGCTTGAAAGGCTTAGTAATGAAGCAATCCCACATTAATCGTGTATGTGGTCATTCGACACTTGGAAATAGAAAGGCAAAGCGATAGGAATCCAACATTAAAGGTCAATCATTTACTCATTTTCTTGCAACTTTTAAAACAGTATGCTAGTTACGAGGGTTTCGAAGAAAAGCAGCGATATCATCTAGGATGTTTGATTAACACATCCCTTTCTTACCAATTTTAATTGTGACACCCACGCCAATTTTAATAAATCTCGTTCTCTTGGGTCTAAGAGTCGAATCTCGGTAAAACGAAATAAATATAGCTTAACATGTGTTATACTTGTATTTTTGTATCATTTTGTTTGGGTAAGTAGGCCTTCTATTGGTACGTTTGCTAAGTTAAGTATATAACGTCGGAGAAACCTACAAAACTATCATTAACTACACCACTGAAACACTGGCTCAAATTTGTTTGTGCATTTTCTTGCACAAATGCAGATTGGCTTTTCGAATGAGCAGCAAAATTGCTAAAACTTTCATTTTCCAGATCCCAGCGCATAATGTCATAATAATAATCCGCTTTAAGTAAGATATTGTGGTGTAGGGCAGATAATCGGTTTGTACACTAGAGTATAATAATCTTGTTTATTCCCCTTAAAGTGACATTTCACATTTATTTCATTTTTCAAAGGTATGTCTTGATTCAAAGATTGTTTATTCTAATGCGTAGAAATGCTATCAGTTTTTTGAAGTTGTTATTTATAAGCGAAAAATACGCCTTCAAAGTTGAGACAGAAATGACAAATTCTATATAATCTGAACTGTTGTTCACAACAATTTGTTTAATTGTAGCAAAAAAATATACATTTCCCGTAAACGGTTCATTATTTTGGCTTGAAATTTTCAGAATTTTCATAAGAAAGTATGCTCTTTCAGATTGAATAAAAGTGAAATTTAGGTAAAAATAATCGTGAAATGTCACTTTAAAAGTTGTCCAGGGTAAATAAATATTGGTGGACTTTTCCTAGATGGTTGGCCGATCGGGATTTAACGCCTCTTTCGGCTGAAACAAAACTTTCAGAATATCGTCAATATTTTTCATAAAACTTAACCAATATTCGGTGTGAAACAGAGACGATGGAAAAACGCCATGAAAGGTTTTTGATGACCGACCAAAGTTTTGCATGGTCGTCAATAAAAAGTTTTAGAAGATCCATAGCATTCCGCAAATCCCTTGTGTTTTTCCGCCTTCGTTGGTCTCATTTTTCTTAAATCGTCATATATAACTATATTTGTTGAAAAATTTCGAAAATGTTGTGCACATGATCCCTAAACCGTGATGTAAAAGAATGCTAAGGTGATGTATGATTGAGCTACACGTATGTTGCTAATACATATAAAACCAGGTCCGAAACGGCGTATTTCTTGACTAGTTTTTCTGTACGAATACATTCTTAAAAAGGAGAAAATGCAAATTCTTCTCTTCTCTTACTACTTCTTCAGTGCTTTCTTGATAAGGGATATAAAACCACCTTTTGAATAGAATAACATTAACCAGAAGTGGTATATGAAAGTTGACCCTCTCATCATACAGGATATGGGGAAATATGTTTCCTGTCTGTACTAGCGACATGCAAAAAAGAGGGGTACTGTAAACTGGATTAACCATTTCCCGTACAAAACCTTTTTTGTGCGTCATTAACGTAAAAGCTTAGGAAAACATTGACACAAAAGAAGAAAATGCTGATAATCAGCATCTCAATAATTTCCTAGCAATATCATATGTAAACTTTTACTTTATAAAATTTGTCGACTGCATCAGATTTTAAATTGGATAAGTCCATTTTGATGGTTGGGAAAGGGTTAATTACATTATACAACTCAAACTTATTAAGCCTTTCAGACTTGAAAAATTGGTTACTGGATACAAAATAGATAATGCAAAATACAATCATGACCTGTGTATGGTATTGCTATTTAATATTTAGGGAAAAGGGGAAGTGCTGGATATTAGCAATTCATTTATTTGCCTCTTTGTTTTTCCAAGCGTTTTAGTCAACTTGGGACACACAAAAAATGTTTGAGCAATTATATAACACATACATGTTACAAGCATTTAAGAGCAATGTGCCAGACCAAAAAGAGAAAAGGAATTTCAGTGAAAGAGACAAAAACGTTGATAAAATTAATTGACATTTAACACGTACGTCCTTTGAAAAATTATGGAAATTTTGTAATTTTGATTTAAAATTGATTGAAAGACAAAAGAGAATGTGACTTCGAGAGCTAAAATGATGTTTTAGCTCAATTGGTCAAACCATCTTATCCGTCCTATTGTTTACCATCTGGACACACAAATAAAAGAAACATAGGTTTGGCTTCAGCAACTTGATACTCAATTGGTCTCTATAATTTTGTACATGCAAAATCTTGGATGAGATAGAAAATTATTATATTCCAATACAAAGAGTCACTAGGTCATAATGAAAAATAAGAGTGTGTATAATTCAAAAGATTCTAAAATCAAGGTTCTTTCCACTTGAAGATCCAATTGAAGTTTGGCAATTAGGGGCTAGGGTGCAAAGCCTTATCAAAGAAAGAGTTAGCTGACAAATGCAATATTTTATGCTCGATGAGATTGCAAAATCAGCTCAATTGGTTGAAAAGTCATTTTTCCAATCGGGGGTCGACTGGTCCTAGCACCGGAATTAAATGAAACAAAATCATTATGATACCAGGACTCATGACCTCCTCCCCTCTAGATGCGCGTTATGATAATATTTCTAACGAAAAGGACAGAGATCATTGACGCTTCGAAGGCGACAAGTTGGAGAATGAATTGTTGTAAATGAAGAAATTGACTCTGACAATGTTTTCTATTCAAAAGGATCAGAAATATACATAATTTCATCCATGTGAGATTATCTTCTGTAACATCTTTGGATTAGGAGCAGTCCAAAATTTCATTGTCTTGTAACGTGATAATCTATTTGTGCAGATCAATTAGAAGCAATACCATATTGGCTGTTTTGTGTACCACATTGGCTCTCTTCTAGATCGACACAATTTCAGACTGATTAAAAAACAAAGATGAACTGCAACAGGCAGATGCAAGTGACTGAAATTCTATATTGTTTGATCCTTCTATTCACCTTATAATTATTGTGTCAAATGAAATTTGCTTTTTATGAGCAATTTCCTAAATTTCAAAAGCGTTTATCAGCGGCTTTATCATTGGAATAAGCAAACCACTTCTTAAACAATCCCAGGTTTTGACGTCACTAACCAAAAGTATCTATAGACCTATTTGTTAAGCTTTGAGGGAAAAGAAGAAAGTGTTGAAACCCAAATCTATTCCAATGTCTTTCATTGATATTTAACTTACATAGATAAACGCATTCTACATGTAGCTTTGACGCCTACAACACCTTTAAAGTTGGGTAGATCTTTAGCACAGGAAGTAGATGAATGCAATTATTGAGTACATACGCACAACCACAGCAGGTTTGGCCGGGATTCAGGTGCGGCTTCAAAGAGAACAATCTGGTCGGTCGATCTTAGGGCAGTCCATCCATAATGAGATTCAAGCGACGTCGGAATTTTTCCTGCGACGTCGCTAGTATTTGTTATTTACCCGAACCTATTTGGGCGACGTCGTAAACATTCGACAGTGGAACGTTCGGAACTTTCCACCGCCGACTGTTTACGACGTCGCACGAATAGTTCTGAAGTTGCTAGAATCTCAATAGGAGTGGACTATCTTTACTTAGGCCCGTTAATGATGACACAGTCAAATTATTTACAATAAGTGTTATTTCCGTGTATCATTAAACAATTTATATTCTTAACAATTGAACATTTATATTGAAACACTGCTCACAATTGCTCAAATTGGATAATCAAAATTATTACAGAATGCATAATACAGATTGAGGGAAGACGATTTGAGAGTAATTGTGTTCGGGATAAAACGCTTGTGAATTTATTTGAATATTTTACATTGCTGACATTTTGTTTTCGACGATTGTAAGTGAAACATGTATATTTGATGACAACAAACGGTAAACAAACATATTAGACCTTTGGTCAGAACGTCTAGAGCTGGTGTTTTTGTTTTGAAGTGTTAGATGACCTAATATTTAAAGTGGTTTACGTTAGTCGTAAAGATATTACATTAACCATATGACGTTAAACATATTACAGAAAGTGCCAAATAAACACTCAAACAGCAACAAGGGTAGACAGGATAATTATATTGATGATCTTTTTCTTCTTGATCATCCCATTCGGATAAACTGGTTACAGTTAATTGGAGTGATTAACTTTAAGTTTTTGATCACCACATTCGGATAACCTGCTTGAAGTCACGCACATAATGGAGTACGGGCAGGAGACTCGTGATGAGCTAAACAAGAGGTTCGCCACCTCCCTACTGCCCCTCACCATCACGTTCGGTATCATGGCGCTGGTGGGGATCGTGGGTAACATCATTGTTCTCGTCGTGTTTGCTATAGGGAAGGAGTACAGAAACAGTAATTTCCGTATCTTCGTGTTGTGTCTGGGTATCATCGACCTACTGACGAGCGCCTTCCTCATCCCGGCCGAGATGCTGAAACACAGGAACTACTTCTCGTTCGAGAGTCTGGCCCTCTGTAAGGTGAAGTGTTTATTCAATGTATGGGCGGGATGTTCGGCGGCCCTGGCTCTGCTTATCATCTCGATTGATCGCTTCAGGAAGGTGTGTCAGCCACTGAAGAAGCAGATCTCTACTCGGCTAGCATTCAGGCTTTGTGTAGTTCTCTCTTTCGTTGTACCCCTCGTGCTCTCAACTCCCGGGGCCATCATGTGTGGCATTAAAGAACAAAACAAAACAAACATCTATGGCAACAACACGCTCGTCTATCTGTGTGCTACAGAACCATTCTATGAAAACCATTTTCTCAGATACATCTATAAATACACATTCGTGTTTCTACTAGTTGGCGTGTCTGTCTGTTGTATCATCATGTACATTCTGATCGGACGACAGATAATCAAACATTGGGGATCAGTGCCCGCTAGCTTCAGAAAGGACTCTGGTAAGGATCTGAACTCCGACTATTCTTCTGACACATTTGGGAACATGAAACATTCGAAGAAATCATTAGATCGCTCCGGCAGTACGGCATCAGAGAGTCAGAGTAAGGTGAACCTGCCCAGCCCAATCGTAAAGGAATCACTCTCCAGGACCAACAGTAACGACTCAACTAAACGTCCACCATTGACGAAACAAACTCACAGTCTTGACGCAGATAGAAAGGCCCAGAAACAACTTATCAAACAGATTAGCAAAGCTAGCCTTTCATCTACAGGGAAGAGTAACCGGAAAGGTAGCGACGACGCAGCATCACGCAGGCGCACGTTCAGTCGACAAGCTTCCGGTTTCGGAATGCGTCACTTCCCGTACAAGACGCTGATCTGGCTGATCCTGACGCTTGTGTTTGTGATCACCTACATTATGTACCTGATTCTGGCCATCAAAGTACCGCTCTCCTACCACATGGAACCAAAACCCTTCACTGTGTTTACATCATTCTTCAGAATATACTTTATTAATAACATTATCAATCCTATCATATATGCACTATTTGACAAGAAATTTAGAAAATCGTGCAAAAACCTTCCATATGCAATTAAATCCTATTTCAAAAAGTGATTCTCTTAACAAAACTCGAAAATGCGAATGTTAAGAAGGATATATCTTAGCTGAAAGAAAAAAAGACGTTCACGGACCATAAAACATAGATGAAGATAGATCTACATGTATAAGTCCATTCTTATTAGTCAGTTTGAAAACCTTTATAACTCAAGCAATAAGTTAGAATGAAATGTGTAAAGTTTGTCAACGTCATACATAATTTGAATGGAGTTTTGTATTTTTCCAAATTTGCAAAGAGACCATAGAGAGTATCCAAATGCGGTATTTCTAACATTTTGTCGGTCAAATGATGTTGGTCGAAGTTGATTATCTGTATTTATCTTTGTGATATATCTCTTGCCTATGTAAAAAGCATAATATAGTATGAATTATAGGCTTACAACACGAGTTATGATAATTTCATAGAACATTTGCACGTTTCAAAAGAGTGTTAAGTACACTGCTAAAAAAGTAAGAATCGTGCCAAAATTTAGAATTTCATATCCCTTGTTTCTGAATTTTTGTTCATCACTCGCGACGTTTAGAAACTGAAACTATGTGCATGCCTTTTTTGCTGATAAGCCATATTTCGAGAAATGTTTAAAGTTTGTCCACGTAAAACATGAAATGAATTGATTTTTCGACAGTTGCAAAGTGACAAGGGAGAGTATCAAAATGCGGTATTTCTAACACTTTGTCGGTCAAATGATGTTGGTCGAAGTTGATTATCTGTATTTATCTTTGTGATATATCTCTTGTCTATGTAAAAAGCATATTGTATGAATCATTGGCTTAAAACACGAGTTATGTTCAGAAGTAATTGCATACTCTAAGTTGATAAGCCACCTTGTGACCAATCTTACAATGCCTATTTTCCAAAAAGTATTTCTTCAAAGACGTTGTTTTTTCCTGTAATCATCATAAGGCCAAGCGGAATTACAATCAAAGTACTGAAAGTATTGTTGGGAAGCAAATTTGTTAATAATGTATGCCTGTCCAGAAGTATAGAGTATTTTGATTATCCATTTGAATACCTTGGATACTTTGATTCGTAGAGTACTTTGATAAGGTACTTTGATTATCCATTTGAATACCTTGAATACTTTGATTCCATGCATCTATTTATAGCTTTGAACTTATATCATAGTTCAGTAAACTTGACTGACCCATTTACAAGGAAGGCCATTGGACTGATCTTTGAACCATAATATAGTAAATTACTACATCGGTCTTTTCTTCTCTTAGACCTAGCGTCCACTAGGGCACGGACAATACGCCGAATGTATTCGGACAGAAAAAATAACGTTCTGCAGACCTTCCGCACGTTCCTAATGACTTCTTAATGTTATCACCAAACCTTCCGAATGATTCGTAGCCTTCCGGGCCAATAATTTTGTCCGCGTCGAAATTTTTGATTGAGAGCATAATTTCGACGCGGAAATGATTGTCCGTATATCTTCGGCAACTTGTCTGCGTTGTCGTAAGGACATCGTCATGATATCCCGAAGCTTTCGCGATTGACCAGGACTATTTCAGTTACGTGGATATCTAGCAGACACTCAGTTGATTGCACGGAATATCCGGCACGAATTCAGGACGATGAGAATGGTTTCGGTATACTCACTGAACTCACGGGGAACACCCAACGATCTTTTTAAAATCTATTCACTGAATCAAAGTCATTTTAGGCTGCAGAGTAAATGATACGGAATTCATTTTTAAGTATTATTATCATTATTTGTATAAAAACATCGAAACAAGAAAAGGTATTTTCTTCATTTTACCGTTTTACATTTTGATAATTCCAAACAATACTTGCTTGATAGCTAGCTAAATCCTTTCCAGAAAAGAGGCGTCGTTTGACGCATACGTGTAAATGTTAGAGTGTCGAAATAATTAGGTTATTTCATTTAAAGATCCCCCCGCATACAACAGCCTCCGGAAGTCGTCCTTGGAGTCTTAAAACGCCGCACAAACGTTTAGTATTTGGGCAGGTTTAAAGAAATGTGACCAAAGTGTGACATTTAAATTTTAAGAATAAACTCATTATTATTTAAAAACTGATTTTATTATGAAATGCACTATTTTGGTATCACTTTTGTGGGTAGTTAGACGACAATTCTCTGCAGAAATGACCAATAAAAAACAATAACATTTAGTCAGTATTTCATTTTTTAATGTAAATACATATATACTACAAGTCAGTTTTACATCAAAGGGGTTGTAAATTTACAACCCCCTTCAAATAATATTGGATAAATGATGAGCTGTTTCTCATTTAAAAAAGCCTAATTCCATAAGTTTAGATTTTGAAATTTCAGGTCATCAGGGGTTGTAAATTTACAACCCCCCTGCGAAAAATATTGGATAAATAACATGCTGCTTCACATAGAAATAAGCCTAATTCCATAAGTTTCGATGTTAGCATTTCTGGTCATCAGGGGTTGTAAATTTACAACCCCCCCTGCGAATAATATTGGATGAATATTGTGCTGCTTCTCGTATAAAAAACAATCCTAATTTCATAAGTTTCGATTTTAAAATTTCAAGTCATAGGGGTTGTAAATTTACAACCCCCCTGCGAAAAATATTGGATAAATGTTGTGCTGTTTCTTGTAAAAACAAGCCTTTTTCAATAACTTTCGATTTTAACATTTCTTGTCATCAGGGGTTGTAAATTTACAACCCCGTGCGAAAAATATTGGATAAATAACATGCTGCTTCGCATAGAAATAAGCCTAATTCCATAAGTTTCGATGTTAGCATTTCTGGTCATCAGGGGTTGTAAATTTACAACCCCCCTGCGAATAATATTGGATGAATATTGTGCTGCTTCTCGTATAAAAAACAATCCTAATTTCATAAGTTTCGATTTTAAAATTTCAAGTCATAGGGGTTGTAAATTTACAACCCCCCTGCGAAAAATATTGGATAAATGTTGTGCTGTTTCTTGTAAAAACAAGCCTTATTCAATAACTTTCGATTTTAACATTTCTGGTCATCAGGGGTTGTAAATTTACAACCCCCTGCGAAAAATATTGGATAAATAACATGCTGCTTCGCATAGAAATAAGCCTAATTCCATAAGTTTCGATTTTAGCATTTCTGGTCATCAGGGGTTGTAAATTTACACCCCCCTGCGAATAATATTGGATATATGTTGCACTGCGTCTCTTGTAAAACAAGCCTAATTCAGTCACGACCTTAATACAATCTGATGATTCTTTTAGAATGTTGCCTTTCTCTTGACAAACTAAAGATGAAAATATACTTCTTAATAATGGTATAATTACTATAGCATTATTATATCATATGATATTGTGACTGTGTGTTCAATAAATTCGCGAAAAGGTATCGGTATTTCATAAAATCATGATGAAAACCCTTGCGTTTGAGTTTATTGGGGTTTTACGCCGTTTTCAACTACCAGGGTCATATCGCGGCGGCTGGAGCACCTAACCGTGGGTTCCTGGTATTTCCCGCACCAGTACAACCACAATATCCAAACCGAGCCTCCAGCTGCTCTCTCACATAGATGATTCACACCCATTGGTGAGAGACAAATGACTTTTTTCAAATGTCAGAATGGATACTGGCCGAGCCGGGGTTCGAACTCGAGACCCCTGAATTGACAGACTCCGACGTAACCGACTGAGCTATCCGGGCTCGGCATGAAAACCCTTGCTCTTGACGTTATGTTTATAGAAATGTTTTTGTTTAATTTTTTATTCAATACACAAATTTCGATATTGTGACATTTCCCATTATCAGCTGTCATGCAAAAATTCACTGAAATGCAATCATCTGCTGTTTGGAAAACGATGCTTAACTCTTTGTCCATAGTTATGTGACTCATTGTTCGAATTATGTGAAAAATATAGGTTTCCTCTTTTGGAATTATTTTAGTATTCCTGACATAAAACATCTTTTTGGCCATTAGGTTGCCATCATTAAAATCGAAATAAACTCTTCCGAAACAAGGCCTGGTTTTGACGCCCTTACTAAAAAGCTTTAAGAAAGCATTGAGACAAAAAGAAAAAAAAAACTATGCTTTTGTCTGAATATTTTCTGGGCTATAATGTATACAAGTAGCATTCAGATCTGGTAGCATTGGCATAAACTAGTCGTTCGCATTTTGTTGTTTGGGAAAGGGTTAACTGATAGAATCAGCAAAAGCTGTTGGTAAACAGTTTCGTTTATCCACAATGCCAAATTGACAGATATTTTGTTTGTACTTATTATTTAACCCTTTCCCCAAACAAGACTTCATTTTGACATCCCTAATAGATTAGATTTGGGAAAACATTGAAACAAAAGAAGAAAAGGCTGATGATTATCATGCATTTTCTCCTTTTGCCTCGATATTTTCTGTCCTTTTTTACGTAAATTCATACCCTTTAGCAATCCATTTTGTCATCGGGCTCAGCATCTCCTTTGAAATTGGACCACCCTGAAATTTTGCCTATGGGAAAATGTTAACCCTTACTGCACAGTGACTCCTCACAAGAATGTTGCGGAAAAGGAACAAATTGCTTATAACATGCATTTTTTTTTCATTTCCCAAATTGTTTTCTACACAAAAAGATCTAGAAATGTAAAATTTCGTTTTACTTTTAATTTTCTTAATTATGCAACATTTTTTTAATTCTGTCGTCTGGTAGGCCTAATGGGTTAAAGTTCCACCTTTCGTGCGTCCGCGAAACATTAATGTGGTGAAAAATATAACCTATCTGTATTCGAGTAAACGCTAAGAAATAGCCTACTAAGTCATGGACATAACGAACTTTTGATGAAAAAGTAGTCCGATTCCAATTTAAGAACAAATGCCGGCGACGACACCAATTTGGATTAAGGTGAACTATAATAACACATAAATCAATGAATGCGAAGGCAGAAACAAGCTGCTTATCACAATTCTGTGTTTTCTCAAATGTTTTATTAGGCACGATAACGCTAGTTCTTGTTTAAAAAAAAAAAAAAAATTAAAATTCACTGAAAATTGTGAAGGAAAGGAGTTAAAGGGTAGATATATGTTGTTTTTTTTCTGTTTGATTTTAGCAAAAAAGGCTGAAATAATGAAAATGTAATTGTTTCAAAATTGTGTTTAGTTGAGTGAAAAATCTAAATAAACGAAGCGATAAATACCTCATCAAAATACGTCCGTCTGTATACAGTAGCCATTTAAACTGAAATCAAAGTTACACAAGAAAATGTGTATTCGGCCAGCTGTGTAACACGTGGCTTCCCTTTGCCTACTGATTGGAATGCCGCGGCCTTGATGTTGATTCGGAACAACCCTTTACGCCCAGGTGACAAAAGTAAGAGGCGTTTAACCCTTTCCCATCAATACCTAGTTTTGACGTCCCTAATCGAAAATGGCTTGGGAAAATATTGAGACAAAAGAAGAAACTGCTGATCATCAGCAGTTTCTATTTTTGTGTCAATATTTTCTGAGCTATATGTTACACAAAACTTACCTTTATCAACATATGTTTTGTTTCTTGCAGAAGATTTCAATTTGGACCGCCCTAAACTTTTGTCGTTTGGGAAAGGGTTAAGATTACAGCAATCTTGTCGATCTTGTCAACTACAAGGTAACCTTTCTGCAAATTTCATCTTTTTTCACGAGAAAGGCCTATTCCAAAATTTATCTGTCATTTGGGAAAACGAAAAGTGTTGAAAAGTCAACAGAAGTATTTCATTTACCTAATTAAAAACACCACTTTCTAGCTATACGAAATGCATCCAATAACACACACTTGTAAATACACTTCACATAAGTTGATTCACCGCGCCAGATTTCAAGTTTATGCTTCAAGAAGAAAATAATTTACAAATATTATTTTACTAGATATATTCCTGTGATGGAGGGATAATTTGGAACATTTTGTCAAATATTTCCATAAGTATGCATTAATTCAAAATGCTAAATCATGCGAAATGCTTATGTTTGGAATGGAAATGTAACACGGTTTAGGAATTATTGGCACTTTTCAAATTTCGCCTTTGGTGATAATTAGGGATTGAATACCTTAATGCAGAAAATTGGAATCGTATCTTTTTTACACCTGGGATAAGAATGTGCAAACCCCGTGCAAAGGTATGGATAGAAAATGTTGAGAGAAATGGATAGACCTCTCGCTTAACCCTTTCCCAAATGGCAAAAAATGGACTGCTCCAAACTGAAAGGTGTTGCAGACGACACTTTCAATGTAAAGATATTTTTAAAGTTATATTGTTGGCATAGAAAACAATGTGGAAATGAAGAAACCGCTTGTTAAAGCTTTTATTGTCTACGGCATCTAATTGCATCTCTATTTTGGAAAGGGTTAAAAATAATGTTCTTCCTTCTTTTTGCTGCTTTCTACCGTAAGGCCGGGTTCGAGTTATACAGCCAATAGTCGTATGTACAATTATACATGTATAATACAAAGTTTATCCTCTTCTACGACCGAAAACGTCGTTACCCCAGTTTGAAAACAGCTTGTAGATCTAGTTATAGCGCCCTCAAACGCAACCGACCTTATGTAATATTTATAGTATGAGAATAAAGATTGAGAATGATTTATTTTGTTATTCTTGGTAGAAAACGAACATTGTGGGAAATGGAGAGATTGTTTGTCAAACGCAATTTATTCATTTTCCACAATATTATCCTATGTCTTTATCTTGTTTAGTGTCAAGAGACGTCATTTGGAGAGAATTAGAAAAGGAAATATTATCAATCGAGCATTAAAATCGAGGGCTTAGAAAAAAAATAGTGTAAACTTGTACACTTTATAGAAATTTACAGAAGAGACAAAAAAGGTTAAAGAGATAAAATATTTTTTAAATTATAAATATATTTTTGATTTTACAGAACACATAATGTAGCCTATGGGGACTCGTAGCCTATACCTTCCTAAAGATTAAGAAAATACAATAAAAGAATTTCGGAAAATCTTTTGTTACAATAGTTTTGAACTGAGCCCTCGATTTGATACCATAAGCTCTTTAATCGAGAAAACGAACATCATTTTCCTGGGTTTAATACGATACTAAACGGCACAATTTTAGACTTGTCCAGATTCAGTAATGAAAAGACTACAATAAGATATTAAACGGATTTTATTTTACATTTCTTGTACTTTTCAATAGAAAACATTGTGTGATATCAGGCCCGTAGGAACAGGGGGGGGGGGGGGGCTAGGGGGGGGGGGGGGGGGGGGGCTAAGCCCCCAATGTTGGCCAAAAAAGCCGAATTTTCTTAATTTTACACTGAAAATTTTGGGAAAATCCAAATTAGCCCCCCCCCCCCCTATTCAGTACAAGGACTTTAGCCCCCCCCCCCCATATGAAATTGCTTCATACTGGCCTGGATATTACGAAATATCTGCAGCTGTAAGCAATATCTTCATTTTCCATAGTTTTCCAAAACTAGTATGCGGTCGATGCGTCAAAAGCGTCATTACGTGTAAATATATTGATTAGCATTTTATTTACAAAATCCGTTTTGTATGCCTATTTTCCCAGTAACTTAAATTGGGTGTGCGTTCACGGTTATCAAAAATATTTTTTTTAATGAATAGCGAAATTTTAGACCAATTAAAGTTGTTGTAAAGGGTAAAATTCGTATAAATTGATATGCAAATTGTGAATGCAATAGCCCAGGAAATATTGGGGCGAATGGAGAAAAAGCTGATCATCAGCATTTTCTTCTTTTGCCTCATTGTTTCCAAAGCTTTTTCCATCAAGGAAACCTGTCAATCCAGTTCTTGTTTGGGAAAGCAAAGAGAAGAAAGGGTAGGATGTAGACCAGTAAATCGTTGCTAGGCAACAATCGGATACCCGATTTCACACGGTCACGTGATGGTTCTTGTGTAATAAACTTGTTGCTGTGTGATATAGATTAAACCGTTAATCTTTTGTGTTCCACTCGTTAGAGGACACAGGGGACGTTAGGAAATCGGTTTCGAATCACACCATTACAGGTTAGTGCGTCTTTTACCCATCTTTTTTGCATGTTTAACTAGAATTTGTCTATAAATTGTAAAACATGCAACATATGCGCATAGTTCCTTTACAAAAACAGCGAGAAAAATAAGCTTTGTAATTTATCCCTTTCCAAAATGACTAAATTTTAGCATGATCCAATTGGAAAGCTACTGCAGACAACAAAATGCATGTTTTTGAAGAAGGAATTTGTGTAGAACAAAGAGCAGAAATATAGAGGCAAAAGGAGAAACTGCTGGTCATCAGCAGTTTCTTCTTTTGCCTCAATGTTTTCCCAGACTTTTTCTTTTATGGACATCAAACCAGGTCTTATTTAGGAAAGGGTTAATTGTATCAGATTAACCCTTTCACAAACGGCACAAGTTTGATAGTTTTAATCCTTATTCACATCAATAAAAGAAGGAATTTTGAAACATTGAAACAAAAGAAGAAAAAGCTAAATATCAGCATTTCCTCCTTTAGTTTTGTCTCAATATTTTCTAAGCTATTATTCATACACAAACTCAATTTTTATGACCTATATAGGCACCAATTTTATCGTCATAAGCAGCTTTTGCATCAGAACACAGTGAAATCCTGCCGTTTTGGAAAGGGCTAACTTTTTTAAGTCCCCAGAAAAAAAGATGTATGCTTAGGCTATATAAGGAAAATATTAATGCACTAATACGAACGGCAGATGGGTGTCAAAATTTAAAAAGCTGCTGCAGACTGCAAAATGGATGTTAATAATGGTTTTATGTACCAGGGTCCCAGCAGAATAATTTAAAGCTGTAGTGGCAAATAAGTAAACATTGAAATGCATAATGTTTTAAAAATGAATTAACTTTGAATAAAAATATTATAGGAAAAGGAGAGATTGCTTATTTTGAGCAATTTCTTCTCTTCCCATAATATTTTACGCAACATTGTTATATTTTATAACTATCAAAATGCATTATTTATCAGTTTTTGACATGAAATACCTAAAACCTCTCTTTGGCAACTATTTTGAAGAAATTAAGTTGTGCGGATTAAGTTGTGCGGGGTGCTTTTAAAGCTGTAGGGACATTACTCTGATTTACATGAAGCTGTAGTGGGGCCGATACAGCTTTTTGGGCTGGGGAGGACAATGGTGTACTAATGTATAATTTAGCAAAAATAATATTGAAACAAAAGGAGAAAATGTTGATCATCAGCATTTTCGTCTTTTGTCTCTATGTTTTCCCAATCCATATCGGTTAGGGGTGCCAAAAGCAGGTCTTGTTTAGGAAATGGTTTAAGTTGGATCACCCCAAAATTTTGTTGTTTGGAAAAGAGATTTCGTCCGGGAAAATGGTAATTTCATTTATAGACTCTAAAGTCATATCTTTTTTCCCTATAAACGGTCGTAACTTCGGCTTGATCAACCTGTAGTTACGCCATTTTCGAACGTAACCATCGATGAACAGCTTTATCTAAACCAACTGATGAAATTCTTTTCCAACTTAACCATTTCCAAAATGACAGATCCGGACAGATCAAGTATGAAAGCAGCTTACCGTAGACGAAAAATAGATGTTTTTAAAGAACGAAAATGCGTAAAATATAGAAAATTTAGATGCAAGATATGAAATGCTTGTCTATACTTTGGTTTTACATTTCGTCAAAAGAAGTCATTGTTGGGAAAGGCTTAGGATATGTTAGTACTGTTTAACCCTGGCTAAAACAGCAAAAATTTAGACTAGTTCAATTTCAAAGATGTTGAAGATCGGAGAATTTTTTTTAACTTTAAGGATAGAAAATATTGTGGAAAACGGAAGAAATTGCTTGTTTCCTAAGCCATCTTAGGCTACACACAGATACGTCGATGAAATCGTGAAATTAATCGGCCATGTTGAGGGAAAGAAAAGGATTTCACCTTTATATTCTTTTCTCAAACAAAATGGGAAACTATTGAATCAAAAGAGGCCGGTGTATTTTATCATTTACCAAAATTGCACAATTTTACACATTTCATTTCAACGCCATAGTATGCGATAAACAACATTGATTGAATTAAGAAAAATATAAACATTCTATGGGATACTCTGTGGAATGATATTTACTAAACCTTTTCCAAACCGACAAAAATACTGTTACAAATGGAAAGATGACAAAATTGGTGGCGATGAATATATAGGCCCCTACTCTGTCTGATTAAGAAGACAGTGGCACAGAGGGTTTTGTGGCCAAAGAAGAAAATGTCGAATACTCTGCATCAACACTTGTTTGTGGACATTTGAAATTTTCGTTAATCTAATTATATTCATAATATTCATGATGTATTACAGATTGTATGTGAACAGAGAAGAAAACAGAAGAAGGATAATGTTCTTTTCTACAGAATAATTTGAGGCTGTAGAGGCAAATAAATACATGTATACGTATCAGTAAACCTGTAAATGATCATTTTATGCAATCAATGATGAATAACACATCAAGGGAGAAAAATCATTATTGCTCATTCTGATAATTTTAGCTCCACTAGCCAAAGGCCAGTGGCCTTATGTCATGGCCCTGTGTCCGTCGTGCGTCCTTGCGTGCGTCCGTCCGCACATGCGTTCAAACATCTTCTTCAAACCTACTGGACCAATTTCAACCAAACTCCACAGGAATCTTTCTTGTCTGAATCTCTTCCAAATTCATTCAAGAATAATGATAATAAATCAATTCCGTGTAGAACTGAAATTTTGATTAAATCAAAATTTCGAAAATTTTTAAAAATCTTCTTCTCCAAAACTACTGGACCAATTTTAACAATACTTCGAAGGAATCGTCCTTGCATGAATCTCTTCTAAATTCCATAAAAAAAACGCGCAGTACTAAAGTTTTGATTAAACTTATGAAATCAAATTTTCGAAAAATCTTTAACAACCTTCTTCTTCAAGACTACTCGACCAATTTCAACAAAACTTCATAGGAATCTTCCCTGCATCAATCTTTTCCTAATTCCTCAAAAATATGTGCAGAACTTTCGACGAAATTAACGAAATTAATTTTTCCAAAAATCTTTTAAAAAATCTTCTCCAGAACGCCTTAATTGGATTTCATTGCAATTTAGCCTGAATGTTCAATGTACACTACAGCATATTCTATGAAAAAATTCGATGGGATGAAAATCATGGCAGCTGTGTGCAGGGCTTATTTTTCGCTATATGAGACATAGTGTAATTTTAAGAAAAAAAAAAAAAACATTTCTCTTCCATAACCACTTATTGGATTTCATTCTGGTGTAGCATGAATCTTATGTGGATAGACATCCAGGGTTCTCCGCAGAATAATTTGAAGCTGTAGGGGCAAATTAAAATTGTGTCCATGCAAATAATTGTGAATAAAAACATAATGGGAAAAGAAGAAATTGCTCAATTTGAGCAATTTCTTCTTTTCCCACTATGGTTTTATACAGAATTGTAACTGTTTAATGAATAAGAATGCATTATTTATCAGTTTTTGACACAAAATACCTCTAAATGTCTCTATTTGGTGACCATTTTGGAGAAATTAAGCTGTAGGGGTAATTTTGAAGCTGTAGGGGCATTATAGTGATTTACATGAAGCTGTAGTGGGGCCGATACAGCTTATTGGGCTGGGGAGAACACTGACATCTATTGTATTCTTTGAAGAATTACGTAGTCTAAAAGTCTAAAATATAAAAGCCAGTGGAGCGATACAGGGCCATCATGACCCTCTTGTTTCCTTAATGCTTTTTTCACAAATTTTACATTACTATTATAAACTCTAGAAGTTGTCTTTCCAGTACATTTGTATTTTTATTATTTGTATCATGTTTTTGTCTACCGGTGAAACCTTTCTCAAACGAAAAAATCTTTACTGGTTCAAATTCAAAGATGTGGCAGAATCATTGAATCAGTCGGCATGACGTCATAGCCTCACTTTCATTTTTTAATCGAGGGTACAACCTCGGTCTTTATCGTTACGGGATACCATTTTTGAGGCAGAATATTTCCAAATTCTATCGCTAAAATTCACAAACAAAACTCTTTCTCTAAAGAATGTGATTTAAACTTTCTAACTACCAACGCATTTTTAATAATTTGGCGTAGTCGTCGAGATATTAATGCTGAAAGTTGGTAATGCTTTAAGGAAAAAGACCGAAGCTTTCACCTCCACCGAATGAATGCAGGTCGACTGAAGACGTTTTTGATTGGCTGAAGGGATTGTGCCGACCGAATCAATCATCATCATCATTATCATCATCATCGACGTTGTTTTATTTCTTTTTTTCTATTATTTTTTTATTATTTTTTTGTTTGTTTGTTTGTTTTCTTCGGATTCACGCACCCTCTCCAACATAATATTCGTGTCAAGAAACATTACGAATAAACGAGGAATCGATTTATATCCCAGAAACAGATGCTCTTTATTATGGATCTGTAACGATATGTTTCTTATCCAAACTGAGAAACTGTTCGTTTTGGGCACAAAATAGGACAGTATTATTGATACAGTTGTTAATGACTTCGCTTATATTGGAAAACATTGTAAGTCACCCATTCTCAGATGATAAAATATATGAGCCGGGACCTGGAAAAGGGTCCCTTATAGCATTTGGGACTACCATGTTTCCAGGTCAGCATGTCCCTAAGAGCAGTCTGATCAGGATCGATGTCGCTGTCTTACAGTTGCTACAAATGGCGAAGAAGCTATTTGAGGACAGCATGGGTCCTGATCAGACTGTGCGTATGCACAGGCTGGTCTGGATCGAGGTTGTTCTTAATGCCACGAAGAAAGTTTTTTCAGATCTTGGCTCAATTATACATTATGCCAATAGAAATGAAACTGAAATTCAATATATGGTATTTGCACGTTATTGTATGGAAAGCATAGGGAGAAAAAGAGAAAATGTTGGTAATCAGCTTGCTTTCTAAAAGAATTCGACTAGACTCGTGACGCCAAAGGAGGGACTGGTTGGGTAAAAAGGTTAAGACGTCGAAAGTACAATCATTGCTGTATAAAGATTGACTTTGTGCATCTGGTCGTTGACTATGCACACAATGGTAAAAG
The DNA here is from genome assembly GCA_963680895.1 of Fragum sueziense. Lineage (NCBI taxonomy): Eukaryota > Metazoa > Mollusca > Bivalvia > Cardiida > Cardiidae > Fragum > Fragum sueziense. The sequence goes on from OY804601.1 coordinate 26,623,784, forward strand.
GGACAACAAAAACTTAAGCTAATCACCATAGTAAGATTGAAGCGACGTCGGAAATATTCAGAAGACGTCGTAAACATTCGGCGGTGGGAGGTTGTTGCTCATCAAGTATGTTCATATTTGAAAAATAGTAGGAAAAGGGAAGACATTACTCGAGACGAGCAATTCCTCTCCTTTTCTTAATATATTTCAATGGCTATATTCATTTTTGAAAAATGTTATACATTTCTGATATCCATTGATGAGGACGGAGCAGGTTTTCGCTTCGACCTGAGCGGAAATTCGACTCATCCGATGTCGACTTAAAACGAGTATCAATTGTACGTGATCCGTCATCACCTAGTCACATGTACAGACTTGCTGCTCGTGCTCAGAGCTACTGATGACAGGGAATTGGTAGCGATCGAGAGGTCCTGTGTTCGATACCCGACCGCGTCAAATACACTCTCTGACAAAATGTCACCCAACAATGATTTGATATGGTGAACCTATGTGGGCGAGCAGCTGGAGGTTCGGTTAGGGTGATGTGGTAGTACTATTGTGAGAAACAACAGGAATCCATGGTTAGGTGCTGGCCATAACCATAGCAGTTGAAAACGCCGTAAGACCCCAATAAACAAACATATGGGAGAGTGTAAAGGCTTTTCATATTAAAACAATTCATTTACTTTTAATCAAATCCTACGTTGCGAGTACTCGGTTGAATCGTCTCGTCTAGACGATTCAAATGAGTTCCCACAAGATAGGGTCTGGAGTTGAAATAACAAAGTTAGAATGTCTTTACACCAACTTATCTGTAGTTATTCTCGTGCTGGCTGATCGTAGATCAGTCGTAGTCATTGGGTAATCGTGAACATGATTATAATGACGAAATCATCGTTGTTATCCTTTCCAGAGCAGTGACAGGTTTTACAACCCGTTAAACCTTTCCCAAACGACAAACTTTTAGAATGATCCACTTCAAAAACTGCCACAAATGACAAAGTGGATGTTATCAAAGAAAGGATTTGTGTAAAATATGACACAGAAAATATTGAGACAAAAGGAGAAACTGCTGGTTATCAGCAGTTTCTTCTTTTGTTTCAATGTTTTCCCAAGCATTTTCTATTAAGGACGTCAAAACCATGTCTTGTTTGGTAAAGGGTTAAAAGATCTATTTAGGGCAAGCCGCAATACTGAAGGAAAGGTAAAAACTGCTGATAATCTAAATTTGCTGTTTTTCTATAAATATTTACTCTGTTTTACTGAACTTTTTCAGTTTTTTACAACTTCTGTTTGTTGTCTGCATCGGTATTCATTTACATCTAATTTTTTTTATTTCTTGTCTGAGAAAGGGTTAACGACTATTATACGGAACTATCAAACTGTACAGTAAGTGATATATTACTAAATATGGCCTTCAGAGCCCATTTTAGACTGACAAACATTATAACAATGCTTAATTGAACCCTCATTTACTGGAATAATGAAGTTTAATGGTTCTCCACTAACATTTGGTCATAAATAATTTCTGACATAAATCTGATCCGAGATGAGGTTTGAAACAATTAGTCTATTCGCTCACATTTTTATCTCATAAATATGCATCCACACTTTATCCTTTCCCAAAACAACATATTTTTGACGGATCAATATGGAGATTTTCATGACAAAATAGATGGTGTAAAAATGTAGAAAATTTTGTATTTATTGGCAGGGAATGGGTTTTTGGAGAGCATATCTGTTTTGAGTAAATGTTGTCCTCTCAATGCACTGCAAACCACACAACTTCGGAACTATACTCCTCGAAAATAGTTCCTCACGAAAAAGACAAAAAAAAATATCTAAGTAACAATTAGAATAGTCTTCAATCAGACATGTCATTTATATAGATCTATAAAATGGTTTGTATGGTCTATGCAAAATTTCAAGTAAACGAGTCTTAAGTAGAAAAAAGACCGATGTAAGAATTTGCGATTCGCAATTAGGTCATGCGATCAAGTATACAAGCGGCCTGAATTTTGGACAAAGCAAACAGCAGTCCAAAAATGGAAGCATATTCCCAGGACAGACATTTTCTAGTACTAGTAGACTGGGGTGTCTACCTGAGTGTATGTATTGTAAAGTTTGTCGCTTTTATTTTGTGATATGTGGAGTCACAGATAAAAGGGACATTTGTGTTAATTCCCTTATTAACACAATTTCTCATACATAAATTATGAATGGAATGGTTTGAATAAGTCCTTCCCCAAACAAGACCATGTTTTGAAATGTTTAAAAAAAAGCTTGGGCAAAACATCGAGACAAAAGAAGAAAATCATGACAGATTTTTCTCCTTTTGTCTCAATGTTTTCAGTACTTTATTTTGAACAATTCTAATCTTTATAACATTTTGTTGTCTTAAGAAGCTTTCAATTGAACCACCCTAAAGTTGTCACTCGGGAAAGTATTAACTTATCATATGACTATGCGGTTTTGGGGTTACTATGCTGCATCACAGAAAAAAGGCTTTAAGACATTAACAAACAGCAACATCTTAGACTTTTCCAAATTCAAAGATGTTGCAGATGACAATTTTAATCGCATGAAATTTCATATCTTTTGGCCTTCTATGGTAAAAAAATATTGTTGGAAATATTGTTCAAAAATATTTTCCAAAGCCACCATTTTGAAGGATGCCAAAGGCGTCACTGTGTGGTAATCGGTAAATTTATTGTTAATTGTTAACACATTCCTCCATTTATGGATAAATTTGCACCAAACTTCCACGAAAGTTCCTCATTTTGCAGATTTTTGTCCGAAGCCATGGTTTTGTCATTTTTGGTGCGCTTTCATACAAACTGTCTTATCAATACAACTCCTCCTGCATACACGGATGGGTTTGCATGAAAATATCACAGAATGATCCGAATTATGTAGCAATGCAATAGTGTCACAGTTTGATGATTTCATGTTGTGTCAAATATGTTCTCCGCTAGTACGTTCAGTACTTTGATTTCCCCTTTCGAGAGTGACACTGGTTTCCACCGTCTTCTCCCGAAACAATACCCACCTCCAAAATCAATTTTCCTATCTAAACCCCAAGGGCGGACCCAGGATTTTTTCCAGGGGCGGGGGTCCAAGCCCATTTTTTACAGGGGGGGAGGGTCCAATCTCATATTAAGGCTAAAAATGCAATGAATGTGTAACGTAACGCTAAATTTATATAGTCAAAAAATAATTTTCGGCCAATGCCAGGGACCCCCCCCCCTCTAGATCCGCCCATGAACCCAAAGAATTTCTTCCAGACATGATTATTTTCAAAATCACTCTTGAAATCAAAATAGAATTTAAAAAGGAATTTTCTACAATTGCTGCAGATTTACACTCTATCCTTAAATATTTTCAAACCGACCCTAGTCATTTCTGAACATTTTCACGGAATGAAATTTGAATAAATGCTTCGATCGATTTTCAAATATAATAGGCTCTAGTCTATTTGTTTTCAATATAATAAAACTTTGTGTGATTGTTTCCCGGTATTGCATTTTTTCCATTTTAATCAGATAGTACCAAGTATCACATTTAATGGATTTTAACCACGCGATGCCTTCTTCACTTCAAATACACTGGGTGTTATTTCGTTATATCGTAATTGTATGTTTACAAAGGATGCTATGATGTGTTTTAGAAACGGGTCTGTGCCAGACTGTGGTAATCTTACAGGTCTCCATATCAACTAAAACATTAGATAATGACAAAAACGGTTCTGAAAATCAGCTATCAGTGGCCAGCTATGGCTGTAAATCATAATATATCACCGCTTTTCAACAACAAAAAACTCGTAACTGTTGCAATTACGAGATTTTTGTTGAAAAGCGACGATATATTGCATAATGTTGTATAATTATATCGAAAAGCACATGACATATTTCGGACTTGCTCAAATAGACCAACGTTTCAAATCGGTAGCGACTAAAACCCTGCCTCAGAACGCAGTTCTATGTTGTCGATTTAACACACAATCCATAAGTTATTGTTTAGAAAATATTTCCATTTTGAGTCAGAAAACATTGTGGAAAATGAAGAAATTGCTTGTCACAAGGAATTTCTTCATTTTCCATAAAGTTTTCTCAAAACCGTTTTTTCTAAGGGAGTCAAAAGGCGCCGCTGTGCAGTAATGGGTTAGGGCAGGGTCGTCGTTTGTGAAATGCTTGATAATCAGTTATCAGATTCTGTCAGTGGTGCAGAGACTGGTTGAAATGCAATTTATATCGCTACTTTTTAACAACAACAAAAAAACTCGTAACTGTAGCTTAAAACAAACTGCAGTTACGAGATTTTTATTGAAAAGCGACGAAATGCAATTTTAATGGCAATAAATGAGCTGAGGTGTCGGAAAATGTCCCATATAGCATTTCGTCGGTGTAAATGCAAAACCTCGTAACTATATCGATTTTTTGCGATTTTCAAGTAAAACTTTGTATGCCCAGTTAAGACAATTCTTGCAGGTTTCGAGATTTTTCCCCCTGATTAATATTAATGACAAATTACTTGTGAACAATATGTCCAAATTTCAAGTGAATCATTTTAGTTTGGGAAAAGTTAATACATGTGCACTTTTTTCTTCCCCTTTAAAATCTTCCAAAAAACGAGAAACGATGTTCTGCATTTACAACGTGGAATTTTGAGAAGCATTTTTCAGGATCAGTCTCATTGTCTGTGATGGATCCAGGATGCTAAATGGCTTTTGTTAATGCCTGATCAGGTGGATCTGGAACCATGTTGGGCACAAACCCTTTCCCAAACAAGACCTAGTTTTGACGTCCCTAATGGAAAAGGCCTCGGAAAACATTGAACAAAGGAAGAAACTGCTGGTAACAAGCAGTTTCTCCTTTTATCTCAATATTTTCTTTGTCATATTTTACACAAATCCTATCTTTAATAGCATCCATTTTGTTATTTGTGGCAGTTTTTGAAGGGGATCACTCTAAAATTTTGCCGTTTGGGAAAGGGTTAAGGGACTCTTTTTCCCCAGGTCGTAGTAAATTAGTAATTCATTGATAAATGCGACGTAATGAAAAGCCTTTTAAAATTGATATGATCTGATTTCCCGGATGACAATTTGATGCTTCATCGACATGGGGGTCCCTGTATCATTATATAATTTGATGGGGTATTAATTTTTTCTCAAAAAATGAAAATAAATAAAAATAAGCTGGTCCAAATTCAAAGCGATTACAGAAAAATTCTAGTTTTGACGACATGAAAAGTAAATTAAGAAAACATCGAGACAAAACAAGCTACAAATGCTAGTAATTGTGGAGAGAAAAGGAGAAACGACTTGTCATCACCACTTTCTTTTTTATTTCATAGTTTTCAAAGGCTTACTGATAGGGGCATCAAAACAATGAATTGTTGGGAAATTGATTAATTTACAAGATAAAGATGCAAAATTAACCGATTGCAGTTTGAAACGGTGTCTATCAGCTAGGTCACTGGTGGTGAACTCGGCTAAAGCGAGGGACGTTTTTTCGCGATCAATGTATTCCGTCGGTGTTGTTTTAAAATCTCGTAACTACGGCTTCGATAAAGCCGTAGTTACGAGATTTTATAACAACACCGACGGTTTGTCAATACATAACGGTAAACCAGGTCTATTTTTAGAACAAATTAATTGTCATTAGAAAAAAAATCTTTAAACTCACGTTTAAACGCAAAATATCTATACCTTGTTGCAGAGAAAAACGTCCCTCGCTTTGGCCGAGTTCACCACCAGGGAGGGTGTAACCTTGGAATTATTTGTCGGTTGAAATGACAAATCCGCACATAACACAGATGTTGTCGCACATCGGATAAAAGATAGGACTAATATTAATAATGACAGATGGGTAATCGTTTGAACAAATAGACAAAGATGCATGCAATCGTCTAATCAACCACTATAGACAGATAAAAAAATAATGTAGGTCTAGGTCCTAAGAAAATGTAGGCCTATGACTTTTTAACCCTTTCCCAAACAAGACCAGGTTTTGGATTCTCGAACAGAAACACATAGAAAATGTTGAATGGAAAAAGAAAATGCTGATAACTTACGTAACCACCATTTTCTCATTTTATATCAATACTTCAGTGATAATTTTACAAATCTAAGACTGTGAGTCCTGGAGACTCACTGGATTCCATATCAATGAGTCCAGCTACTAGCTTAGAGAGTCCAATACACTATTTTCAATAGGAAAGCTGTAAAAATTGTTGCATCCTTGGACTCGCTAGAGTTGAAACTTTACATCCCAGAGACCAAATAATGAGTAAAAGTTGCAGGATGCGCAGGTAAAAAAATCACTGATCAATACTTTCTGTGCTATTTTGTACACACATTCTATCTCTATCAACATCCATTTTGTCATCTGCAACAGTTTTCAAATTGGAACAGTCTATTTTTGCCGTTTAGGTAAGAGTTAATACTAGTAGTCTGAGTGAACACTAGATCTAACTTGATCTGCTAACCCGTCAGTTGTTTCCAAAATAGGCTTTAGAAGTATATGAAATCACTAGGCCTATATAGCTTGTTAACCCTTTCCCAAACAAGACCTGGTTTTGACGTCCCTAATCGAAAAGTCTTGGGAAAACATTGAAACAAAAGAAGAAACTGCTGATAACCAGCAGTTTCTCCTTTTGTCTCAATATTTTACATGCTTTATTGTACACAAATCGAATGTATATCAACACTAATTTTGTCATCTTGAGCAGCTTTTGAATTGAATCACCCTAAAATTCTGCCGTTTGGGAAAGGGTTAATACATGTATGCTATTTTGAGAAATTAGTTGTATCGTACACATGGCTACGTAGTCGTGGTCAAGAAATAACGGCAGTGCCGTAGTCAGGAATTTTGTGACAAGCAATTTTATTCATTTCCTTCAATGTTTTCTACCAAGAGAGATCTGAAATATAAAATAACATTCACGCAAAAATGTCGTCTACAACATTTTTGAAGTTGTGGTCCAAATTTTCGTCATATGGCAATGGGTCGTTGTGGTTCCGTGGGTTCTAAAGATGGGTCTGTTTTTCACATTTTTTCTTGCAAAGACCACACTTGGCCTGTCGAGAGTTCGTGAATTCGGATGAAAACTCATCCGGTGGTTCAATGCATTAAAGGGGGACGAGCTAGGCTGTCGAAAATGCAAATGGTACAATAATTACAAACCAGAAATAACGTAGATCTATGAAATTACCAACCTGAAGGGGTAGATCATTTATGTCCATTGTTAGCACTCCACGAGATTTATTAAGTATTAAAATTCAAGTCAATTAATAACATGCTGGCGTCCTTGTTTTTGTTTTGTAACGGCCACATATTTATGCTCAACCTTCAAAAATCAATTACGTCAGAGATACGTCATCTTTGCTCAGCGAGATTTACACACCGTACAACCGACTGCGTCGAAAGTTTGCGAAGACAGATTCGGCATCTGATGTCATGTGCATGGTAGGTCAAATGAATTTACTTTTATAAATAAACAAATAAATAAAGAGACAGAGCCACCGATAGAAATTGCTCAAACTTTACGTTTGCCAATCATTTCTAAGGTTTTGTTACATGGGAAAGCAATGTCTGATCGAGATTATCCCTCGATTAGTATATCACATGTTTTGGCTGCAGCAATTGGCTATTTAGGCCTACCGTTGAAATGTACATGAATACATGATGTAAACAAGAAAGAATCACATATTATATAGGCTCTTGTGTAAAAAATGGGGTCGATCGTGACACTCCGGACAAAAGTTTCAATTTTTGCCAGCGGTCAGATATCACCATAAGACAACTTTTGCACCGGAGGTGCCCGACTTGAGGGGCTTTGTTATCGATTTATTTGGGTTTAAAAGTTCGGATAATGTACTGTCCGGATACCCTTCCCACGAATTTTCGATTTTGCTCCCAGAAAGTAAATATACTAAAATATGACGTCTTTGTGGTGAAATTAACGATCTGGAACCATAATAGACACTTTTGAAAATACAAAAATTATTGTTATATATTATTTCTATGATATAAGACGGAGGTAAAATGAAACTTAAAACAATTTTTACCGATATGTTGAAATTTTATATATTTTTTTAGTTATTGACCCCTTTTACAAAAAAAAGGCGGGAAAAGGGGAAGCACCAACTCCGTAAATCTCACATTTTTTTCCCAGAAGATGATAATATCTGACATTTTTCAGCTTGTGTGCTACAACAGATATGTATGTAACATAAATAAGCTAAATACAAAACTATGAAAAACAAAATTGAGAAAAAAAAACACTTGATTATACATAAGGTTAATGATTTTGCAAATGATTTTTTTTTCAGTGTTTAAGAAAAATGAACATTTTTCTTTGATCTGTATTTTTTGTAATATTGACTGGCAGGGTACGAGACCTACACCAAAATTATCTCTAATTTATACTTGTGCAATTAAAACAAGAATGGGAAAAAGTTACCGTTAAATTTTGTTTTTTTTTATGAATTCAAACTTAGTAGGGGCGCATAAAACAAGGGCAAAATTATCCAAAATAGGTCATTCAATTCTATCAAATATTCAGTGTAAGGTCAAATGTAACAACACATTATTTTTTATAGTAACTTATATAAAGAACTTATTTTTATCAAATATTCATTGCCAGATTTCCCTGTAGTTACTACATAAACTATTGTTAACAAAACAAGGGCATTATATACATCGGTGGGGAGTCATGTGACACTAAATTTCAGAAAATCGTCAATAGTTTTGTAAATACTTGACCAATTTGAAATCGGTTTGAAACAGAACACAGATGGGTGGCAACTCTTTTACAAATCAAGTGATAAACACGTTATTGACGACCAGATTAAGTTTTGGTTGGTCGTCAATAACTTTCATATCAGCTGATTGTTCAAAGATTATCCTTGGCATTCAGCGAAGTCATGGAGTGTTTCCACTGTCTCTGCTTAAATTCTTCTTTTCAAATCGGTCATCTTTTGACAGAATTGTTGGAAAATATCGAAAATATTGTAACGAGCCAGACCTCCGAGATCGCGAGTGCATGTGACCCTGTTTGCTCGAGTGATAAACAAGCGTGATTCCAGTCTAAAATCAATCAGAGTCTACGCATTTCAGTCTGCAAAGCTTGTTCGTTCGTTGCTCACTCACCTCATCACTATGTTAGCATTCTGTAACGTACACTTTCGGTAATATTAGGCTTTATCGCTACTTTGTACCTTTTCGTGTAATTTGAGATGAATCCGCCATGTTTGTTGACATTGCATTGCATTGTGGAATTTTGACTGATGACGTCACGCAGCAAGACTGTCTGCAGCGAATCCTTTCTCTAGCGCCAAATTTAAATACAATATCAGGCGCGTACCCAGGCATACTCCAATACTCCCGGGAGTACCTCGAATTTGAAAAATGATCTTTTTACATGTTAAAATTCTTACTTTAAAATGCTCCCTGGTGTGGTCTATGATTCAGTTTCTCTTATATTCCAATTTTCGTCGGGGGCTTCGCCCCCTGAACCCCCTAGAGGGGCTATGCCCCTTCATCCCGCTGGGGTCTGCGCCCCAGACCCCCTGCTTCTTTTTGGTACGGGAGTACTTCAATTTTGGCCCCAGGTACGCCCCTGAATATAGTCCGACCTTTTTATCTCGCATTTTAGGTAATAATCGCCTTTTTATGCCTAGTTTCCGATATTTTAGGTATTGCAGACGTGGAGATCGCATTATTAAGATTTTTAGAGCATTGTTTTGCCTCGTTTATGATGCGCAGCGATTTCCAACAGATTTGTTGGAACTTCCAACATCAAACGCTTGTTGGATTTCCAACAAATATTCTTGTCGGAATCACTGCACATATAAACCCCGTTCTGACAATTTTCTTGGACTCCACTCGATAATTCTTTTGGTTAGGACACGTTCATTTCATTTTCTTATTTTTATTTTCGGAAACATAGAATTTAAGTTTACTTTGGACATTATAAAGACAATCATTGTTTTGTTTTAAGCCAGAAAGTATCGCAACTGTCAAATTTTACTTTCTCAGATTTTTATTGTTAAAATTAGGGAATCTAACTTTCCAAAAGTTTAATCTTTGAGAAACTGCATTTCATCATTCTGATATTGTTAAGATCACTGTAAATCGTACATAAATCTATTTTTAGAACAGTAAGGTACAGTTTCTCCTTTTACCACATCTATTCAATTTAACGCTGTTTAAGACTTAAAAATCGTAATTTCATTATCTTGTATGTTGATTAAAGAGACTGAACTTTACTTGCTCTTTCTATTATGTTACATCCTAGTTAAGTTTATTTCTGGAACTTGTTTAATTTTAATTTGTGGAGTCCAACCACCCAATTTACCCTGACCATCCTGAATCTTGAGCATACCATTGCTGTTAGAGCTGTTCAAAGACTGCTAGCACGTTACAGAGAACTACCTATGGTGTCAGAAGTGGGATTCACTACAGCCGTTACCAGTGGATCCAGAGATTCGAACCTTCAACCTGACTTAGATTTGCATCCGGCCTGACAAGTAACAGTTACAGAGATACAGAGAGGTGCCACAAAGCAGACAGAACAGTACAAGATCAGAACTACAAGTAACTACAATATGCAGAAAACGGCAGTTGAAGATGAATACTACACAGACACTGTCCGGATGGATACAAGCTCGATCCATGGGAACCGACAACATGAAGCAATGAACTTTACAGACCAAACACGTAACCGACAAACCAGGAAAATTAACCGAAAACCCGTGGGTTTTGACCGACAAACTGTAGAGCCTGACCACAGCACACGGGAAGTCGATATGAACATTTCAAGAGGACATTCACTGGGGAAGGGCCATGACTATACAGAATTTCAGAGTAACTGTAGATCCAGATCGGCAAGCAGCCTCAAAACAGAAAAAGCTGGAGCACAAGCACACATTGACAGAATAAGAGAACAACACAGACACATTGAAATAACTGTACAATTTAAACTAAGCAAAGGTGGCGGCATGCAGAAACAAACAATCCTACATCTGAAGGATCCAGATCAGCCTGCTACCTGTTACCACAAGCAACAAACCGAAAATGACCCGAACATAAGAAGGATCAAGAAAGCCCCTGACAAGCAGAGGAATTAAAAACATCCAGCTTTCAACAAAATCAGTTGCCTGTACGGGCATAAATTGTCATTTTTTTTTAGATTTTAGCTTTTAGGGGATAGGGATGGAACAGACTAACAGAATTGACTGCAGCAGAGGACTGGGATTGAGGCTTGTTGGAGGATGAGGGAAGCTGGGTCTACTCAAGAGAGATTCTAGGCCGGGGCAGCTCGCTGTCACAAAGGGTGTGAAGGGTGTGAGACTGTCAGCCTGGAGGGAGTTGCGGTTTGGACTCAACACAGCAAGTACTCAAGACACTAGAAGACTGAGATGGTCATTCTGATTAGATCTACAAAAAGAAGAGAGCTAGAGCGTTTGTTGGAGAAGGAGAAGCTGGGCAGATCAAGAGATGCTAGGCCGGGACAGCTTACTGTCACAAGGGGTGTGAAGGGTGTGAGACTGTCAGCCTGGATAGGGAGAACTGCGGCTTGGGCCTTATACAGCAAATGACCAACACAAGTAGAACCCGCAAGAGAGAATTTGACAGTGATATTCACAGATCCATGTTGAAGTAACTTGTCCGATGAAAAGCTTGAAAGCTGTAAATGGTGATCTGGATGGGGTGAAGGACCTGTGGTGGTAGGTCGCAAGATTTCCCGCGGTGGAAGTCCATGGTGAATAGATTGGCGGATGCACAAGGGGTGTAGGCGAGTCAAGGCTATTTGGATGGCGGTGTCGGGAATGAGCGACAAGTTTGGGTCCGATGGGATAAAGGACCTGTGGTGGTAGGTCACAAGATTTCCCGCGGTGGAAGTCCATGGTGGATAGGTTGGCGGATGCACAAGGGGTGTAGGCGCGTCAAGGCTATTCGGATGGCGGTGTCGGGAATGAGTGACAAGTTTGGTTTGATAGATCACATTTCAGCAGAAAGTAATAATCGCCATGTGACTCAGCTGGTAATCCTGTAAATTACTTTCAAAATGAGAGAGTGAAAATATGATAATTGCAGGCAAGCAAGGAAGTTCATCTTTAATATTTACAAATCAAAGAGAGACAGAACAAGTTTTACTATGTTCCTTTTCTTCAATGTTTAGCAAATAGTTCTGAGTTCTATTCCAGCAAGCAGCTAGCCCTGGTGGATGTCTGTTACTAACTTCCACACTCACGGAAGTTGGAAACCTGAAATGACGCCAAGCCTTCAAAATATTACATCAAACCTACTTTGCATGCTTGAGCTTTGATATAACCATTTTTATTTTAACAGGAATCTTCTACTACCTGCAGAAAGTATGGCAACCGGCACAAGCGCAGACCTACTCAAGACCTCTGTATCCAGGGAAGAAGAAATAGATAGGGCTGCACGGAAAAGAGGACGGGCATATCAGTGTCTCAGATGTCTGCACCGTGATGGGAAGGAATTCATAGAAGTCAAGAACAGAGTCGAGAACCATATAATGAGGGACCACCTACGACGTGACTGACGAGATACCTTTCTCATGTTCCCTGTGCCAGTTCAGGTGTCTCAAGGAAGAGGAGCTAAAGGACCACCTGAAAAGATACAAGAGACACGCCCTGATAGCGGAACAATGTGGCCTGGACCCTTTAGACGAAGGTTGTCTACGCATCAACCCCAACAGTTATAAGATGGGACCACGGGATTACGTCGCGATGGAAAAAGAGGAGTCGTTCCAACACTGGAGGAGAGCCCTCATGAAAAGAGAACACGCAAAGGAAGACATACTTGAACAAGCTGTCCTACAGACATTTGGGGAAGAGGAATTTGCTGATATCTTTCAAGAAGAGACACCCACGCAACAGGCACAGAAACATCAAGTGGAGGTTGATAACATACAACCCACCTTAGTATCTATCAGCCGTGAGGAGATTACTGCTGCGTTGAGACCACTACTCGCACAATTGTCGGGAGTAATCGACCCCAAACAAATGGAAAGTATCATAGGGACAGAGAAAGGAACACCGATGAGACATGGCACACAAACACCCAAACAACAAGACACTGAAAGGGAAGTGGTAGAAGAAGAATCACTTGACTACACAATGACAGACGACCAAGAAAGCCAAAAAGGAAAAGAGAGTCACGAAAGCAAAGAAACTCAAGGAAGAGATAAAGGCCATGAAAGAAAAGAGCACCAAGAAAGAAAAGAAACGGAAGAAGAAAGGCTCCTTCCTCAGCTCTTACCAGATGCAGAGGAAACGCTTACTCCACAGGGACCAGGGCTGAAGAGGAGCAAGGAGCAGAGTCCATGCCCTGCACCTGTGAAGAGAATGAGAATGTCATCGGAGTCCTCCTCAGAGTCAGACGACAGCGCAACAAGCGACGACGACGAAAGCGACGATGAAGAAGACCAGATTAAAAATGACACTCAGATAAAAAGGGCCATTAGAGACAATACTGCGGCATTACGCTCTATGGAGAAGTCTCTCCTTACACTAGCGGAGGCTGTAACGGCATTGGCCAAACAAATGTCAAAGAAAGAGGGAGGAGATAAAGAAGTGGATGCAAGCAGGAGAGAAGAGAAGAGTGAAGACAAGAGCAGCACTGAGAAGCCAGAGCAGAGAGAAAATAGGGACAAACAAGAAAAAGCAGAGAGAAAGGCAGAAACACCACAAAGGAGGAGATCATACAGCAATAATGACAGGAGACGAGGAGGAGACGACAGGAGATCAGACAAGGAAAGCAGACGGAGGGCAGAAAGTGACAGAAGGAGAGTAGATGATAGGAGATTGGTAAACGAGGACACACGTCGACAGAACAGAACAGGAAGCAGGACGAACAGAGGGTTTCGACGATGAGGCGAAGAAGCCAGCAGCCAAGTGAAAGTTGGTCGATAGATAAAGTGCAAGAGACAGACCAGACCTATGACGAGATTAATTGAGTGACAAGCAAACAACAAATCATGTTTCTCTTTAAATATATTATAATATAACTTTGTGCCAGTTCAATTACTATTTATTAAGCTTGGGACACTCAATCATATATGAACACTTAATACTATTTAACAAGCTAACAACATTTAAGGTTTAAACATAATAACTTTATCTATAGTAAATGCTGGTTCGAACATTTATTTAAACTCACTTCTACAACAAAACATTTAGGTTAGGAGTTTATGCTGACAATTGACATTGCTAATTGGTTAGTTTGATTGTTACTTCTAGCCGTTTTTTTTTCCTTGTATTTCATGCAGCTGTTTATTATTGTTAAGCATACTTTATTTAGCTTTCATCCAGTATTGCGATACAGATAGCTACCCTTTAGTATGCCAGTTGGAACTTTGGCATATTTGGAGGGGGTGATGTAACGAGCCAGACCTCCGAGATCGCGAGTGCATGTGACCCTGTTTGCTCGAGTGATAAACAAGCGTGATTCCAGTCTAAAATCAATCAGAGTCTACGCATTTCAGTCTGCAAAGCTTGTTCGTTCGTTGCTCACTCACCTCATCACTATGTTAGCATTCTGTAACGTACACTTTCGGTAATATTAGGCTTTATCGCTACTTTGTACCTTTTCGTGTAATACACGGAGATACGGTTTGAGAATTTGTTTCTAAAAATAGTAACAAATCGACGTTATCAAAACGAGGCTCCCAAAAAAATTTGGAGTAAACAATGGCGGCGCACGTGAATTCAATATACAGCGATATAGCGAAGTTTAAAATGGCACAAAAAATATAAAATAGAATGAAAATCAATGAAAAACACCCGTCATCGCACAGAAAAATGACCAAATTAAATGACTGATATGATAATCGACGTTTTCCGATGGCTAGAAGAAATATTTTCGTCCAGCAAAATCTCTGCTAAACCCGTTACACAAAGAGGGAAATGATCACGTGACCGGTTTGTTTACTCCAGGTATCCGCGCGGTTTGTGGTTTAAGATGGCGGATTGAACCACATTCTCAAACCGTGTCTCCGTGTATTTGAGATGAATCCGCCATGTTTGTTGACATTGCATTGCATTGTGGGATTTTGACTGATGACGTCACGCAGCAAGACTGTCTGCAGCGAATCCTTTCTCTAGCGCCAAATTTAAATACAATATAGTCCGACCTTTTTATCTCGCATTTTAGGTAATAATCGCCTTTTTATGCCTAGTTTCCGATATTTTAGGTATTGCAGACGTGGAGATCGCATTATTAAGATTTTTAGAGCATTGTTTTGCCTCGTTTATGATGCGCAGCGATTTCCAACAGATTTGTTGGAACTTCCAACATCAAACGCTTGTTGGATTTCCAACAAATATTCTTGTCGGAATCACTGCACATATAAACCCCGTTCTGACAATTTTCTTGGACTCCACTCGATAATTCTTTTGGTTAGGACACGTTCATTTCATTTTCTTATTTTTATTTTCGGAAACATAGAATTTAAGTTTACTTTGGACATTATAAAGACAATCATTGTTTTGTTTTAAGCCAGAAAGTATCGCAACTGTCAAATTTTACTTTCTCAGATTTTTATTGTTAAAATTAGGGAATCTAACTTTCCAAAAGTTTAATCTTTGAGAAACTGCATTTCATCATTCTGATATTGTTAAGATCACTGTAAATCGTACATAAATCTATTTTTAGAACAGTAAGGTACATTTTCTCCTTTTACCACATCTATTCAATTTAACGCTGTTTAAGACTTAAAAATCGTAATTTCATTATCTTGTATGTTGATTAAAGAGACTGAACTTTACTTGCTCTTTCTATTATGTTACATCCTAGTTAAGTTTATTTCTGGAACTTGTTTAATTTTAATTTGTGGAGTCCAACCACCCAATTTACCCTGACCATCCTGAATCCTGAGCATACCATTGCTGTTAGAGCTGTTCAAAGACTGCTAGCCCGTTACAATATTATGTCAGGTGATTCCCCGCCATGATATAAGATTCGTGGGGTGGAAGAGGGTTGAAATTGGTGTCATGTACTACTGTATAAGAACGCCTTTTTAATCAAATTAAGCTAATCTTACACGAACATGTATCTTTGATTACCGGGTCTTTACATACCTATAGTCCTTAAATTAACGATATTATGGCACATGTTTACAAAATTTACCCTTGCAAAAAATGCAATAGCAAAGTCATAACTACTGTAAATTTGCATGTGATGGTTCGAATCTTGCAGGTCCCTTACACCTTCAAGATTTGAACCAAGGCATGCAACGTTGAACTGAAAATTAACAAGGATTACATTTTGTTTATTACTGTAAAATTTGTAAACATGTGTCATTATATTGTGACTGGACTATAATAAAAAAATCAAGGCAGAAGACGCAATATTGATACTATATCAAATCCTGGTCTTAAGCATTTTTTCGTATAGATCTTGAATCAATCAAGTGTATTGGTGCATACATACCCCCCCCCCCCCCCCCCCCCCCAAAAAAAAAAAAAAAAAAAAAAAAAAAAAAAAAAAAAAAAACTGAACCAGTCCAAAAGAACAGAAAACACTGAGGAAAAGGGACACATTGATGATAACACATTTATGATAATCAACAACCTCTTCTTTTCTCTCAATGTTTTCTCAAATTATTTCTACAATGGGCGTCAAAACCAAACTTGTTAAGAGAAGGATATATCAGTGCTTTGCTCTTTATAACCAAATCAGTAAATTCATAATAATTGTAGGCCTATTGAAACAGTTACCATGCGCGGATCCAGAGGGGGGGGGGGGTCAGGGGGTCGTGACCCCCTGGAATTTGGCGAAAAAAGCTGTTATCAAAAAGATTACTGGTTATGTCCTAAATAAGCTGCGGCATTCGTCCCTGTGAACAACGACAAGCCGTTGTTATATTGAATCATCCATGGTATGACATGTATCTACATGCACACATCCAGAGGGGATCCTGAACCCCCCCTGGAATTTTGCGAAAAAAGGAGTTAAAGATCGGATGACCCCCCCCCCCCCCCCTTGGAAAAATACCTGGATCCTGGATTCGCGCTTGTCAGTTATTTCTTCATTTCTCTTAGTGTTTTTCTGTTATTTCTACCAGTGATCTGGGCCCCGTTTTATCAACGAAATTTCGTAGATTTGAACGGAAGTTCAATTTTTTGCGTAACTTGTGCGTTTTACAAAACATGTTCGCAGCTAAGATTAGAATTTCCTAAGTTTTTTCCGTAACTTTACGATCAAAAATAGTTGACGTAAATCTGTTCGTCACCACTGTCGATGCCTACATTTACCGTTTAAAGCCTTGATAACCCCAAAATTACTGAAAATATCAAAATATCTATGAAAGGAAATGTTGAAATTGAACAAACCACGGAAAATTCATGTGAATGACAATGGATTTTGTGCTAACAATAGACTGGGTTTAAAGCAGTGGCGTAGGAAGGTTTGTAATATGGGGGGGGGGGGGGGGGGGGCAAACGTTCTAGTAAATGGAAAAATGGTTGTTTTATGGGGGGCCATAGGGGGGGCTTGTGATGGTCATTACTTTATTTTGTTATGGACTCATCAAGGGGAAAAATGTCCCGAAATCCAAAACTATACAGTATTCGGAGGTAAGAACACTTTACAACTCTGTACAAATTTTGTTTCTTAAACCCTTAAAAAAAACCCATAAAAATAGTCCGTCGGATGAAATCAAAAAAGGGGGCTATTTAAGGAGTTCGCTGCACCCCCCTAGGTACCAAGGTTGTTATATACCATTTTAAAGCTTGAAATATGCTGGATACGATTCACAATGTTGTCAAGTTGTAAACCTGTGCAGCTCCCGTGGAAACACACAAATATGTGGGTGGGGTAAGATAACATTAAAATTATTTGAAATACATTTGTAAAATAAAAGTCGTTTAAAACCCAAAAACCTTGTAATGTACCCATTCAAATTCATACAATAGTTATTGAATAAACCAGAAGAGACATACAAAACACATTTCAACCGATTATACGTAGAAGTAAGGCTCAGATATTTGGTCAATTTGCATATTGTGGGTGGGGTAACTTTCACACAGTAAAACACTTGGTCACAAAAACAAATTATCGCATTATTGTTCCATGAAACGCTGTACAACCGTTTTTAGATTAAATACAACTTATTTGGATCTTAGTAAAACACATTTACCAAAAATCTAATCGGATATTCACAAGAAACGGTTCTAGGCTTATCTTGAAAGTACCCCCTATTTCCCAGTAAATTACAACATCGTCCGTCAAATGATTTCAAATAAGGCGGATTTGTATGGAGATCGTTTCACCCCTAATCCCCGATGTACCAAGACTGTTATATACCATTTTAAAGCTTGAAATATGTTGGATGCAATGTACGATGTTGTCAAGTTGTAAACCCGTGCAGGTCCCGTGTAAACAAATACATATGTGGGTGGGGTAAGATAACATATGATATATTTGAAATACATTTGTCATATAAAAATCGTTTTAAATCCAACAACTTAGGAATGTATTCATTCAAATTCATAAAATTATTATGGAATAAAGCAGAAGAGACATGCAAAACATATTTCAACCGATTATACGAGGTAATAAAGCTCAGATATCTCGTCATATTGCATGTGGTGGGTGGGGGGTAATTTATACACAGTAAAACACTTAGCCACACGAACAAATAATCGCTTTATTGTTCCGTGAAACGTTCGTACAACCGTTTTTAGATTGAAAACAACTTATTTGGATCTTAGTTAAACATCTACACCAAATACTTTATCAGTTATAAACAATATATAGTTCTAGGCTTTTCTTGAAAGTGCCTCCTACTTCCCTGATATTACAACAACGTCGTCAAATGATTTCAAATAAGGGGGGTTAAGGAGAACTCTGCACCCCTTACCCCCGATGCACCAAGGTTGTTATATACCATTTTAAAGCTTGGAATATGCTGAATATAATATACGATGTTGTCAAGTTGTAAACCTGTGCAGGTCCCGTGTAAACAAATACATATGTGGGTGGGGTAAAATAACATAAATTATTTGAAATACATTTGTCAAATCAAAATTGTCTTAAACTCAACCACTTAGTAATTAGCATATTCGAATTCATAACATTATCATTGATATAACCTGAAGGGATATACACAAAACGTTTCAATTGATTGTAGGCAGAAATAATGCTCAGATATTTCGTAAAAAATGCATATGACGGGGGTGTTTTATACACAGTTTTACACGTAGCCACACAAACAAATTATCGCAGTTCTGTGAAACGTCAGTCAAACCGTTTACAGATGAAATGCAAACTTATTTGGATCTTAGTCATCCACCTTCAACCAATATCTTATCAGATATATACAAGACGGAGTTGCAGACTGCGCTTGAAAATCTCCCACCCACCGCTGTTACTTACAAAATAGTCTTTTAGTTAATATCTCGCAAGGCGACTATTACAGGACTTGCTAATTCCGACCTTGATGTACCCATGCTGTTATATACCATTTTAAAGCTTGAAATAGGCTGGATACGATGCACAATGTTGTCAAGTTGTAAACATGTGGAGGTCCCGTGTAAGCATACAAATATATGGGTGGGGTAAGATAACTTTTTTTTGAAAAGAAATTGTCAAATATAAATCGTCTTAAACTCACAAGAAATGTTCTCACTCTTCAAATGCACGAAGTTATTATTGAAATGACCAGAGACGATATACAAAACACATTTCAATCGGTTATACGCAGAAATAGTTACAGATAGTTAGTCAATTTGCATACGGTTGGTGTGTGTGTGTGTTTGTGTGTGTATGTGGGGGGGGGGTAATTTATACACAGTTAAATACTTAGCCACACACACAAATAATCCTTTTATTATTCCTCGAAACGTTTGTACACAATTTATAGTTTAAATACAAATTATTTAGAGATTAGTTCAACATCTTCACCCAATTGAACAGATATAAACAAGACATAATAATTCTTAGCTGCTCTCATATGTTCGATATTCACCTCTAACTTACAATAATCTCTGTTTTAACTATCCATAGTCATACAGCAATAATACATATTGTATGGACAGTTCGTCTGAGCAAGAACATCTTTTGAAAATATTTTAGCATTTTTAGATAAGATTAATTGATTTGTGAATGAAAAATATGTTACTATAGTATCATTGGACAACACACTAATAACATGATGGCGTCCAAGATGACGGCCAACAGCAGATTTACACATGGAATAGGCGCATACAACATTCGTTTTGTTTCTAAATTGATGTGGAAAAGTAATACAAATAATTCTAAGGACAGCAAAGATTCATAAAAAGATGTTTATGTCAACTTGAAATCGATAATATAGTCCGGTAATGATTAATACAGGGACGTATTTTATTTGAAACTTTTGGGAGTAAAAGACTTCCACGGGCTCTTTTAGAGAATGGTTTTGTTGGGTTCATGTTTCCCTTTATTTTGTTCATTTCTTGATATTTTTCTATTTTTATTAATCAATTAAATGAGAAACGAGGGACACAATTCAGCTATCTGGACTTGCAATTTAACCCTTCTATTTGCACTTCCGAATAAATCAGACCATTGTATCAAGAGTTAACTGTCCTCAAAAATTGCTTAAAGGCTTTTTTGTCTTAACTTACACAGTTATGTTTTTACCCAACTTTGGAGACTTACACATTACAATCAGTTTAATAGCTGTTACATGGTTGATGTCCGTGGTTATCATAATCACTGCAGTCATCACGATTGTAAGCTGACATTGTGCGATTATGTGCACCGGTAGCACATCTGTGGTGTTAATCACCACAAAAAGAATCTCTGCAATATTTTTTCTGATCACAATCTACTCGTTATTATCCAATTATTGTGTGAAAATTCCAAATGAGCACCAAGATTTCCCCAAGATAAGGCAATATCTTCATTTGCAAACCTTTTGAATACAGTTTTGATGAATGTTCTTAAACAACAGTATTTACAAGTGTATTTTACTTGCATACAGTCTAATTGATAGCTGTCATACATGTTTTAGTTTTTCCCAATTTACGACAAAACGTCGCTATTTGCCCATTTCCACCGACCCAGGGCCAAAACAGAAATTTGGAACAAGACTTCAGGACACTGACATCACTTTTTTTATTTAATAGAAATTAATTTAGTTGATTTTTCCAATTGTTCAGGGCGAATATTGAAGAAAAATGGATTCATTTAGAAGAAATCCTGGATCCGCCGTAGCCTTTTTCTTGGCGTCATCGATTGAAATGTATTTAGTAGATCTCTTCAGGTAATTTCAATTATAATTCCATGCATTTGAATGAGCACATTTCTAAAAGGGTGGGTATAAGACGATGTACATTTGACAAATGCATTTGAAAAAAATGTTTATCTTACCCCACCCACATATTTATGTGTTTACAAGGGACCTCCACGGGTTTACAACTGAAAGACATCGTGCATTGTATCCAGCATATATCAAGCTTTAAAGTGGTATGTAACAGATTTGGTAAATTGTGGTCGGATGCAGCAACTCCTTCAATAGCTCACATGAGTGATATCATCTAAATGACTATGTTGTAAGTTACAGGGGCATTTTCAAGTACAGTCTAAAACC
The DNA here is from genome assembly GCA_963680895.1 of Fragum sueziense. Classification (NCBI taxonomy): domain Eukaryota; kingdom Metazoa; phylum Mollusca; class Bivalvia; order Cardiida; family Cardiidae; genus Fragum; species Fragum sueziense. The sequence continues at coordinate 26,645,372 of OY804601.1, forward strand.
CTGTCTTGTATATATCTGTTAAGATATTAGGTGAATGCGTTTTACTAAGATCCAAAAAAGTTTGTATTTAATCTATAAACGATTGGACTGACGTTTCACAGAACAATAATGATATTTTTGTTTGTGTGGCTACGTATATTACTGTGTATAAAACACCCTACCCGCCATGAGCAATTCTACGAAATATATGAGCATTGTTTCTGCCTATAATAAATTGAAACGTTTTCTGTATATCCCTTCAGGTTTATTCAATAATAGAATCATGAATTCGAATTCGCTAAGCCCTAAGTTGTTGGGTTTAAGACAATTTCAATTTGACAAATGTATTTCATATAATTTGTTTCTTATCTTACACCATCCACATAATTATGTGTTTACACGGGACCTACACAGGTTTACAACTTGACAACATCGTGCATTTTATCCAACATTTTCCAATCTTTAAACTGGTTTATAACAGCCTTGGAACATCAGGAGTTAGGGGTGCAGAGATCTCATTAAAAACCTCCTTATTTAAAATCATTTGACGGACGATGTTGTAATTTACAGGGAAATTGGATCGCTTTCAAGATAAACTTAGAACTATATCTTGTTTATATCTGATACGATATTAAGTAAAGAATATTTATTAAGATCCAAATAAGTTGTATTCAATCTAAAGACGACTGTACAACTGTTTCTCGGAACAATAAAACGATTATTTGTTTGTGTGACCAAGTGTTTTACTGCGTTAAATTACCCCACCCACCATATGCAATCAGACGAGATATTTGAGCCTTATTACCTCGTATAATCGGTTGAAATGTGTTTTGCATGTCTCTTCTGCATCATTCCATAATGATTTTATAAATTTGAATGAGTATATTCCTAAGTTGTTTGGTTTAAAACGATTTTTATATGACAAATGTATTTCAAATATATTATACATGTATATTATCTTACCCCACCCACATATGTAATTGTTTACACGGGACCTGCACAGGTTTACAACTTGACAACATCGTACATTGTATCCAGCATATATCTAGCTTTAAAATGGTATATAACATCCTTGACACATCGGGGATTTGGGTGCAGCGATCTCCATACAAATCCGCCTTATTTGAAATCATTTGACGGACGATGTTGTAGTTTACTGGGAAATAGGGGGTGCTTTCAAGATAACCGTTTCTTGTGTATATACGAAAACATTGTTGGTGAATGTGTTCAGCTAAGATCCAAATAAGTTGTATTCAATCTAAAAACGATTGTACAAACTTTTCTCGGAACAATAAAGCGATTATTTGCTTTTGTGGTCAAGTGTTTTACTGTGTCAAAATTACCCCACCCACCATGTGCAAATTGACGATATATCTGAGCCTTATTTCTACGCATAATCGGTTGAAATGTGTTTTGTATGTTTCTTCTGGTTTATTCTATAGTGATTTTATGAATTTGAAGGTGTGAATTCTTAAGTTGTTGGGTTTAAGACGATTTATACTTGACAAATGTATTTCAAACAATTCATATGTTATCTTACCCCACCCACATATTTGTGCGTTTCCATGGGATCTGCACAGGTTTACAACTTGACAACATTGTGCATCGTATCCAGCATATTTCAAGCTTTAAAATGGTATATAACAACCTTGGTACCTAGGGGGGTGCAGCGAAATCATTTTTTACCTGGGTCATCAGACGGACTAAAAGCTGATTTGAGCGTTTCCTTCTTTCCTCTGAAATTCTTGTTTAGGAATGTCAAAACTACTCATCAAGGGGAAAAATGTCCCGAAATCCAAAACTAAACAGTATTCAGAGGTAAGAATTCTTTACTTGTTAACCCATTTCCAAACAGTGAAGCCTTTTCATGCCCCACATTGTAATAGCTTTGGAAAACATTGCAGAAAATGAAGCAATTTTTTCATTTCCCACAATATTTTCTACTCTCAAAACACAGAAAAAGTAAGATTTCATGCACTTGAAATTGTTGTCTGCAAAATAATTGAAATTCAGCTAGTCGCAAATTGAAGTAGTACCAAGTTGTGGCAGTGGCCATAGTGCAGTCGGTAGCGCACCAGATTTTCAGTAATGAGGTTCCAGGTTTTATCCTTTTCTGATGTTTGTCCCCCTCCAATAGTTTGATAACAGTAAACCGTGTTCGGCAAGCAGCTGGAGGCTCGTTAAGAAAACTGTTGTAATACTGAGGAGAGAAATGACAGGAATCCATGGCTAAATGCAATATGGCCATAGCGGTTGAAAAGGTGTGAAACTCATTCAGTTATTGTGTTTTAGTTTAACCCTTTCTCAAAAAAGACCTTATTTTGATGTTTCTAAATAGAGAGGCATGGGAAAACATTGAGGCAAAAGAAGAAAATGCTGATAACCAACATTTGCTTCATTTGCCTCAATATTTTCTGGGCTAAAATGTACATGAATCAAATCTTTATCAACACAAATTTTGTCCTCTAGAACACTTCAAGTTGAATTACCCTCAAATTTGGCAGTTGAATGAGTTTAATTATGTAGTGTTTTTTTTTTTCAGGTCCCAACTGAAGTATGAAATGATCTGATGAGCACAAGATCTGGCCCATCATATTATACAGGGCATTCTGTGATCTCTCAGCCATTTTACAAACAGCAAAACTTTGAACTCTGAGCAACAGATAAGAACGGTTGAAGACATTCTAAATTTGTTATTTCAAATTCAAACCCTATGTTGTGGGTACTCATTGGAATTGTCTCGAAGAGACAATTCCAATGAGTACCCACAACATAGGGTTTGATGAACTTTAAATGAAATATTGCTTTTATGGGAAAAAAGTTTTTTAATTTAATACATTGGCTAGGTTTAGGGCAAAACTATTTTGAGTTCAAGACATCGCCAGGGCAACAGATAAAAGGGGGTAATAACTTTATTTTTCATCAAATTTTAAGTTTTTGATTAATGGATTAGAAGATTCAAATGAGTACCCACAACATAGGGGGTTTGGAATTCAAATGACAAATTTAGAATGCCCCTGCTATGTGTTGGTCTGCATAGATTGTGTTATTCCTATATGTAGCCATTTACTACCAAGGTCTGGTTTGAACATTCCTATTAGAGATTACTTGAAGAAATATTTAGGCACAAAAAGATAATACTGGTAACCAGCATATCTTCCTTTTGCCTGAAAAGTTTTGTGCTATGAAATCTTAATTTCAATATCAACACCAATTTTGTTTCCGGCGGCAACCTCCAATTTTGACTGGTCTAAAATCTTGTGATTAAGGAAATGTTCAACCCATTCCCAAATACTGACATCTTGGCACACCTAAGTAATGAATCATAGGAAAATTTTGAAGAACATTTTGGAAACAGGATAATCCATTACCAAACAGCAAAAACTTTGACTGTTCCAAACTCAAATATTTTGTTGGCATCGTTTTCAAGCAGATGGAGTTTCACATTTGTTTGTCTTTCTGGGTAGAAAACGATGTGGTTAAATGAAGAAATTGCTTGTGACAAGCAATTCCACGTTTTCCAGAGCCTATGCATTGTGGGGCGCCAAAAAATGTCAATGTGTGGGAATGAGCAGTCAATGTTCATGTTTTCATGTTACAGTCGACACTTGTTATGTCGACATCGGATAAGTCAAATTTTTGCATAAGTCGAAGTTCAAATCTGGTCCCGTCCTCATCAATGGACATAACTTTTTCAAACAAAATGATTTCGAACTGAATATAGCAATTGAAATATAGTAGGAAAGGGATAGAAATTGCTTGAAACGAGCAATTTCTTTCCTTTTCCTACTATATTTCAATAATAATCTACTTGATTAATTTCAGAAACGGTCAAATATCAACTTTATCGAAGCCGAACAAAATTGGATAAGTTGAACTCCGGATATGTCGAGGTGTTTTGACGGCCCCTTCGATTTCTACACGAGTGTCGACTGTATTTGTTTCCTTGTTCAACTTGCCATTCATTTACCTCATTCATATTTATGCACTTGCATCAGAGTCCTAGATAAGAGTGGTTGAAGGCATCTCAAAATGAAGTATTTTGTTTATTGTTCACCAAACCATATGTTGTGGGTACTCATTGGAATTGTCTTGTGAGACAATTCTTATGAGTACCCACAACATAGGGTTTAGAATTAAAATTAGGTATTTAGTATGCATTCACCCCCTCTTTTCTGTAGCTCTGTTGCTTTATGTTTTCAATGCAATTGAATTGCAATAAAATTGTGTTCATTTGTTATATACTTTAGGTGCATTGTTAGATAATTGATAATTTATTGTTCAATATGATTTACTGTGTTCATTTTCAACATTCTTAACCCTTTCCCAAACAAGACCTGGTTTTGACGTCCCTAATAGAAAAGGCTTGGGAAAAGATTGAAACAAAAGAAGAAACTGCTGATAACCAGCAGTTTCTCCTTTTGTCTCAATATTTTCTATGCCATATTTTACACAAATCCTATCTTTAATAACTTCCTTTTTGTCATTTGTGGCAGTTTTTGAAGTGGATCACCCTAAAACTTTGCCGTATGGGAAAGGGTTAAATCAAGTCAATAGTCATTAGCATGTTTCGTTCAATACAAAATATATCATTTATTAGGTTTTCTGCATTGAAACATTGAATCCTTTCTCAAGCATGACATACTCTTGATATTCTTGGTATGAAAAGGTTTGGAAACATTTAAACAAAGGAAACAAATGCTTATATGCAGCATTTTCTCATAAGATTTTCACAAATCTTAGTATTGAAAATGTCTTATTTTGTCATCTGCAGAAGCTTCCATTGCACTAATTGTTCAAAATTGTATTGTCTAATTTTGTCTTCTGTTTTGCCATACTTGTAATCAAAACTTAAATTTAATATCTCTTCCCTTAACTGCCAAAATTTAGGCTTATCAAATTTGAAAGGAGTTTCAGGCACAAAATTATTGATGTCTAAATGAGAAATAGTTTATTTTTATGTTTTGTAGAAAATATGTTGGGAAATGGAAGAATTGTTGATTTTCAGGAATTCCTTCCTTACTCTCAATGTTTTTAAAACAATTTGTATAGGATTGTCAAAAACAGAAACAGTTCTTATTTGGGAAAGGAAAAAGAACTGTTTGTTGTATGAACTCTTTGAGTTGACAAATATACTGTTTAAGAGTCATTCTCTGTAAAAATGTAAATTTTGGAAAAGGCCGTTTCCGCTCAAGTCATAGATTTCAATAATTTTTGTATATAAGTCCTCTTTTGACCTGGTGAATGTAAATATAGCACATTTTTTTCATTCCAATACTCCGTTGCCATGGAAACCAAAATCTGTATTTTGGCGGCTCATTTTCATAGGAAAAAATGGGAAAATTTGATATTTTTCGGTGCTTTTTGCCAAAAATACAGACTAGAAATAACTAAATTGATCACTGTTCAACATTTTTAGGCATTTCTTCATGACAATGAAGAAAGAAAAATAGTAATTCACTAAGTGGTTATTTCGCTGGACCTTTTTGAAAAGTGCACAATCAGCATTTTTTGGAAATATGATAAAAACATGATTTTTTGTCATTTTCAAATTCGTTTATTTCAATTTCCCAACCATAGAATTTCGAATTATTTTGAATTCTATTTATTCCATTCTCGATCATTGAAATATAAAAAAATTGGGTGTGTGTTTTTTTATTTTTTGAAAAAAATGTCATTTAAAGTTATGTCCTAAACGAAAACTATTAAATGGTGAAAATGATAAATTGAATTACAATTATATATCTTATAAAAAAAAACAGCACTACCATTGCTTTTATCGATTCAAAACATAAGATGAAATAATGACAGAGCCTTTTTAAGCCCATATATCACTACTCTTGTTTGTAATCCCAGATATTAAAAAAGTGCTGAGTCATCATTTTCAAGATTATGCCTCTATATTTTTTTCTACAAAATATATGCAAGTTTACATCAGTTCCATCTATTTACCGGTATTTGTTGGAAAAGTTGATTAAAATCATGAAAAGCGTGCACATGTATGGTACATTATTATTTCTATTATCATTTCGATTGATATTTATGGTAATCTTTATATAAAAGTGGGTGGGGCAAGATGATGTGCAAATTAGAGAAAACTAAATATCTATCACGGAAGGTGATAAAGAAAACCACCATTACCTTTGTTTGGACAAGCATTTTTACGTCAATGCCTTTTTATGCCCTTATATCATTACTTTTTTTTCTAATTCCATATATTTAAAACTGCCGAGTCATCATTTTCAAGAGTAAGCCTACATTTTGTAAACAAAGAATGTTCAAATGTACATCTATTCCATCTATTTACAGGAATATTGGATTAAAATCATCAAAAATCATGCTTTGGTTTAGTACATAATTATTTCTAGACTAATATCATTTAGATCGATTTATTCGTGGATTTCTTTTTTCATAGTGGGTGGGGCAAGATGATACATGCAAAATAGAGAAAACTGGACATCTATCAATGAAGGTGATAAAAATACCCCAGTAACTAGATTTTTTAACAAGCGATTTTATGTCAAATCAGGGGTCGCAACTGAATTATCAATTATGACTTTTTAAAAAAAAAAATAATAGGGGTCTTGCAATTCTACAGGTCTGTATGCACTCCTCTGCCAAGTATGACGCAAATCGGACGGAAACTGTAGGAGTTGTCCGGACAAGCATTTTTACATCAAAGTAGGAGCCGTTACTCAAAATTATGGGAAATTTACTAATTATGTGTCAATATGAAGCATACCAAGCAAGGGCATAGTCAGGAATTTATTTCATTACACCCACTCCAGGAACGCCACACATGTGAGACAGATAGTACAACAAGGGGTCTCTCACTACCGTCGGTGTGGTTCGAGGATTTGACTTTGTGAATTACTTTTGGACCTCATTCTGACCCCGATTCCAATTATTTGAAGTGTTTTGAAAAAGGATGACCCAAGGAAAATATACTACATATTTGGTTGAATTCTGTCTAGCACTTTCGATTATTTTGTAATGGTGGAGGGACAGACGAACAAACAGACTGGTGGACGACAGACATTGATCGATCAAGAACTAGTAGTTCATTCCGAGCGTTTCTTCCTCGGGTGAGCTATAAAGCAATATCCTCTTTCACAAGATTGATTGAATGGGTTTTATGCCACATTCAACATTTTTTCTGTCATATCACGGCAACTGGACTGAGCATCTAACCATGCCTTCCTCAGACCTGGCATTTCTCTCAACCGTACTACTAACTATGTAGAGCACCCAATCCAAGCGATCAGCTCTTCATCTCAAATATATATAACCATGAATCATCCAAACAACAAAATTCTATTATGATCCACCTCGAATGCTGCTGCAGACGACAGAATTACTGCTTATAAAGATTTCCTTTGAGTAGAATATAGCATCGAAAATATTGATACAAAAGGAGAAAATGATGGTTATGAATATAGCATTGAAAATATCGACACAAAAGGAGAAAAATGCTGGTTATCAGCTTTTTCTTCTTTAGTTTCAATGTTTTCCCATACCCTTTCTATAGTAAACGTCAAAACGAGGTCTTTTATGGGAAAGGGTTAAACATCATCTATTGGTGAGTGACAAATAGCTTGCCAAATGGTGAACGGGGCCTAAAAATATTGGGACAGATAGAGCAAATCGTCGGTGTAATTGCAAAACCTTGTAAGTCGATTTTTACAATTTTCAAATGACAAACTTGTGTGTCCAGTTAAGGACAATTCTTGCATGTTTTGAGATATTTTTACTGATCAGCATTAATGAAAAATCATTTGTGAACAATTATGTCCAAATTTCAAGGAAAACATTTCAGTTTGGGAAAAGTTATTACACTTTTTCCCTCCCCTTTAAAATTTTCCAAAAACGAGATACGAGGTTTTGCATTTACAACGACAAAATGATAATTACCAGCATTTTCTTCTGTAGTGTAAATAACATTTTTCTTTAAAGCTCTTTCTAATAGGACGTCAAAAGCAACTCTTGTTTGGAAAGGGTTAAACATTATCCTTCTATGGATTGGTGAGAAAAACTGCTATTTCTGAAGTGTGACAGAGACAAAATTATAGACTGAGTGTCGAGGATCAGCACAGCGTGCTTCTCTTTACATTGTCCTACACACTGTTTTGCATCAAACACAGGCATTATTTTAAGGAAACATCTAACCCTCTCCAAAACGCGAAATGATAGGCAAGCTTTAAGATGTCTAGAAAAAATCAGATATCCTTAAAAAATGAGTCAATGGATTTGAACAAATTCAAAATTAAAAAGGAAATAGTCTTTGTCCTTCACCTTCCAATGTATATTTTCTGAAATTTGGACATACGAGGGGTGTTCATTAAAGATTTCCCCTGACCTACTTGCAGTTGAGATAGGAAGCTGAAATTTTACACATACATTTCAGAATACCTCTATAGGCAACGTGAAAATTTGCAGCTTTGAAATGTAGTTTGTTTCTCATTTCCATGTGCTTAAGTTAGGCAAGGTAGCGTGATGGAGCAAGCAGTCATCAGATTCCCGTATTTGAAAGGTCACAATCTCAAGGAGGCATTTGATGAGATGGAAGAGGTTTGTTGGGATGGTGTACCATCATATGAAGTTGCCAAACACTGGCATACTTAGTTTAAGTGTGGACGTAAACCTGTGGAAACAGCCTGATTCCTGGGCGTCCACAGTCTTTCATTGGTGATGCCACCATCAAGTCAAAGTAAGGTTTCGGGCACAATCTGCGGTGTTCTATAGAAGAGGTCTAGAAAACTGCTTTAAACGATGGGAGAAGTTTGTCTCTCTGGCTATAGGCTATGTAGAGATATATTAATATTTGTGCCAAGTTTCAATTCTCTCGGCTTATTGGAAGTAGGTCAGGGGAAATCTTTAATGAACGCCCCTCGTATTAGCAAAACATTTCTAGAGAAAACATCAGCAAATAATAATTTTAATTTTTGACACCCAATGTCACACTTTATCCTCTTTTTTTTTAAATCACCCATTAGTCTTTAAAGAAAGTATTGCTGTAAAAGATGGAATGTTGATACAAGATTACAACTTAGAAGTATAGAGTTTTTCTACAGAACCCATGTTTTCCATTTCATATTTTTTCTGTATTGACAGGCTACACCTCTTTTAAATCATAACACAGTGCCCAAACACATGTTTCAGGTTTTGATTAACCCTTTCAAAAACAAGTCCAAGATTTGATGTCCCTCATAAAAACAGATTTGAGAAAACATCCAGGCAAAAGAAGAAACTGTTTAAAATCAGCATTTCCTTCATTTGTATCAATACTTTCTGTACTAATATTGTAAATATTCATTTTTTGTGGCAGCTTCTAATTAGAATCACTCTAGAATTGTATTATTTTGGAAAGAGTTTGTCTACCAATACATATTATTTAACCCATTACCACAAAGTGACTCATTTTAACTCCCAAAAAGAAAATGGCTTAAGAAAACAATGTGGAAAATGAAGAAATTGCTTGTGACAAGCAATTTTCTTCATTTCCCAAAATGTTTTCTACCCAAAAAGACCAAAAATATATAAATCAATTATATATACTTGAAATTGTCGTCTGCAACATCTTTGAATTTTAACCAGTCTAAAATTTTGTTGTTTGGTAATGGGTTAATATTTAGTTGTCAAGACTATAGCAGTACTATATTTGGTTCTTTTATTCTTCTTAAATGTATTTGTTATGTTCTTCATATTATCACTGAATTTAAGACATTTCTAGATCATATTAAAGTTTATCAAATTTAGTCTGGATCCTTAGGAATTTTCATCTGATTATTCTTTGTGCCTTTCTGATTGTCATTTGGTTTGGCAGTGTTGATATCTTGTCCAGCAATATACCAGTTACATAGTGACCATGGAGTTCATCAGCTGTAAAGAGAAAAAAAGCATATAATTCTGTTGAAGATACAAGTATATATAACAGTCAATGGTACAGCATAATATATAGAATTAAATTGCAATTCCCAATTGACAAAATTTCAGAATGGTTTAATTTTAAAAGAATATATTTTAAAGTCATAACAGGCATGCGTGAATAGATGGAAACCATGCATTTACATAGGAAAACATATAGTATTTAGCTAATACATGTGCTGTATTTGCCAAGATTTGCACATTTATAACTAACTTTGATTGGGACGGATGTTCAAAACATGGGATGCTGTGTATAGAGCCGGGTTTCGGCTCTCATAGTCTCACTTTATCCTTTCTTAGCACACTAAAGTATTTATGAGAATACATAAGCAACACTCAATGAAATAAAAGCCGTCATAGACAGGTTATGCTCCCCAAATAAGTGTTTGTCACAATAAAGGCTATCATGCATTAAACCTCCTTTTCCCATGACAGTTTTTTTTTGTACACAAATTACTTATAGAATATGGCATGGTCTAGAACATCTCATTGATAACTCACAACAATTTCATTTAATTCTGCCTATTAGAAAAAGAAAAATAAGAGAAGAATTAATTTCTATATTCAAACCCCCTTTTTCCGGGAAAAAGCCTCAAATTGAGAAAAAAACGAAAACAAGAGCCGTCAGAGACGGACAATGCTCCCCGAATTTATAAGGCATTGTCACAATAAATATATGCCATGCAGAGCTAATATAAAGCTAACAAATGTTAAGCCCCCTTTTTCCATGACATATTTTGTATACGCAATTTTAAATAGTTTATTGTCAAGGGCATCTGATTTGCTACTAAAATATGAAATTTCATCAAATTCTGACCATTAGACTAGGAGATTACAGGGATTTTGTTACCTGCGAGTCCCGAGTCCCTGACTCACATTTTTTTCTCAGGACTCATTGATAAATTATTTAATGAGTCCCAGGATGCAAACTTTTTCAATGTGTAATCAACATTGTCTTAGAAAGACTCCTATGTTTCAATTTTGGACTCATCGTTTTGGGAACCAGTGGGTCCCAGGACTCTTCCACATAAATTTGTAACAAAATCACTGGGAGAAATTAAAGAAAAACTGTATTTAACCTTAAGTCCCCTTTTCCTGTGATGAGGACTCAAATAAAAAAACCAGGAAAAGTACATCGGCATTTTGTCATAGGGAGTTCACATGGTAAGTTTCATTTGATTTGGCCCATGGTTCAGAGCTCCAGATAATTTTTTGAGGCAAGGGGTATTTACCCCTCAGAATTTTTTCCAATGCGTATTTCCAGATAATTTTTTGAGGCAGGGCGTATTTATGTTCTTGTTCAGGAAAGGACTAAAATAAACAGGAACACCCGACCGGAACGACCCACTTTCATTTTCGGGTTCGAGGACATCTAACCGCGGTATGTTTCTGACCATCGAGGTTTTTTTTCTGAACAAGATTACCATCGTGTGCTATCTTTGCCTGTAGGGCCACTTCAGAACGAATATCGGCAAAAATCGTCTAAAGTTACGATCTGCTCAGCAGTGGATTTACTCGTTTGTCGGTTTGAAAAGAAAACAAACACCTTCGAGTTGTCATTTACGATTTACGGATTGACGCAATGGTCTGCAAATCGGGTAACGATTTGCTTCCACGGAGATAACCGATTGATTGAAATTCAAACAAATACAACACTCGGCATCATTTGGTAGATCTACGGAATAGCCGATTGTCGCTTGGCTGGTCACAGTGGTGACGTAATTGGTATTCCCCAATTATTCAAGACTGTGATTGGCTGATTAAAGTCGTAATTAGATATCGGATAGCTGACTGCCGTAACCTATTTTTTTTACAGACAAAAAGTTTGTGTTAATTGTTGGAATTTCCTAGTGAATGTTTTTTCTCGACATTTTCCGATCTTGATACGCTAACTGGCAATTATCAAATGCGTTTTCATGATTTTGAATGCGTATTTGTACGCATTTTTATAAAAGTTAATGCGTATTCAGACCAAATCAATGCGTATTTTACGCAAATACGCATCCTATCTGGAGCTCTGTGGTTATGGAGAAATCTCTTCGGACGGACGGACGGACGGAATGATGGATGGATGGACGGACGGACAGACGAAGCGGCGACTATATGCTCTCCCTTCGGGGAGCATAAAAAATGTCTAGGGATTTATCATTATCACATTCAGGGACTTCATTATGTTTTAAAGTTTCCTTGACTTTAGTCTAAGAGTTGCTGAAATCTGGCTAAGGATGGACGAACTGAAGGATCATGGGAAGTATGGCGACTATATGCTCCCCGAAAAATTTTCGGCATGCATAAAGGTGAAATTACTGCTCAAGACTGCAAAGTTTATATATATGTACATGTCTTGAAAATGATTTTTAACAATGACTTGAAGGGAGGATGACGCAGCACTGTTCAATGTATAACAGAATAAATCCTGAATATGTGCCCAACACCGGTATTATCCAAGAACGCCCTGTACCATTTGTGGTTGGTAGCGTCACTATTGTTGATATATATTTTCATTTGCTTCACAATTTTTGACTGGAATTTGTAATATCTTTTCATAAGTTAAAAAACAAGATACTAACACCTGCTCTTTCGAATATTGGTAATCTCATTGTCCTGTATCAGTTCCCCTATCTACCAGGAAATTGACATTCAATAATTGTTGTTATAGTTATTTAAAGACCTGAAATTAGAAGAAAATATTAACAAATGATTAATTGGTATGATGGTGAATGATTACGAAAAAAATATTGTACAAAAGCATGGTACCACTGGCACATTATGGTACGAAATGGCCAAATCTTGATACAAAATTTTGTCAAGGTACGAAATAGTTAGGGTACAAAATGACTTGCTCGTTACAATTAGCCCTACACAGTTAAATATATCCTATAACTTGAAGCGTAGGTTCAAACACACAGTCAAAACACACAACAATGATGTAGATATACAGTAAAAGATAAATGAAACAAATATTTTGCTTTGATTCATGCCGAAAGCGTGTGTGTCAAGTTGTCAACACCCAAAAATCAATCACAGGAGTTTCTTCCTGAAATGTGATATATTCGTGCACTTTCAAAAATGTTCCCAACACAATTATTTTACATGATAACTCGTTATTTTGGATTGAAAATGTGTTTTTACCTGCATTTTACCGCTTCTGTACTGCTTGTAAACATTTCGCGATCTTCACCGGAAGTGTTATTTTTACATCAACACCGCCGTTATAGACTGGAAACACCCGTCTTTTCTCGCATTTTTCGGACTTTTCGACATTTTAAAAATGGGTTATTTTTGAAAAATCAAAAAACACATGGCCAGATTTTTTATATTATGTTGAACTATATCTTCTCATTCGGAAGTGAAAATAAAAACAAAATCTATGGTTGGGATTTTTTGTTTTATTCATTTAAAAAAGACCCGTTTTTCGCCTTTTTTAAAAAGCAAATACATGGTCAACTTTGACGCTTCAATGCAAAGACTTCTTATGAGTTAATTTTTAAAAGACATATGAAATGATCCATAGAAAAGCTATTCTTTCATGTGGAATTCATAAAGATTTCAAAAGATTCCTTATAACGAAAATACAGTGAATCTAAAATACTACAAAATCGCCATTTTTCATGCCATTTTTCTGGGGATTTTATTGATTTGGATATTTCTACCAAAATACTGCGAATGTGGTTGATCAACATATATTTTTGGACAAAGTTTGGATAGAGCAACATGCTCACCAAGTTTCAAGAAAATCGGTGATTTGAGTGGAAACACCATTTTACATCCTTATAGAGAATGGCTCTTAATGTATTTTGTTGACATATTTTTTGGTTGTAGATTAATTGGTTATTTAACCATTTCCCAAACAGCAAAAGTTTAGGATTTCACAGTTGAAAAGATCTTGCAGACTAACAAAATGAATATTGATAAAGATAGGACTTGTGTTCAATATAACAGAAAATATTGAGGTAAAAAGAGAAAATGCTGATTATCAACATCTCCAATGGATCTATGATCTGGGATATCAAAACCAGTTATTGTTTGGGAAAGTAATAACTTTTTCCCAAAACAAGACCTGGCCCTGGTTTCTCGAAAAAAATTAAGTATGTTCAAAGACTCAAATCTGAGCACCATGCTCAAATTGCACAGAATCCACATGAACTCCTTTCGAATACCCTTCAATGTTTGAGACTATTCCATTGAAGTTGAGCATATTCTCATGTGTATGTACTAAAGTTTTTTAGCGAAACCGGGGCCTTGTTTTTATGTCCCCAATAGAAAGAGCTTGAAAAAAACATTGAGACAAAAGAAAATGCCAATAAACAGCCTTTTGCATCAATATTGTTTTACTAAATCCACACTGTATCAAGATCAATTGTGTAGTCTGCAACAGCTTTCAAAGGAGTGGTCTAAAATTTTCCTGTTAGGGAGAGGGATAGAAATATAGTGCTATTTTGTTCCAATATTTTGTGTTTGTATATTTATGGGTTATTACTTGTGTATTGTTGTATTTGTGTTAATTCCAAAGAATTCCATGATTTTGCATCTATCTTTTGCTTCTATTAATTTACAATGTTACAGATTAACATCCTTAAACAGTTATCTTAGACTGTGGACGGATAGCTAAGTAATAGAGTCTATCAATCCAGGGGTGGTGTTTTTGAACCCCGGCTCAGTCAATATTCTTCTCTGGCATTGGACAAAGTCATTGTCTCATAACATTGGATATGAATCCAGATTGAGCTTGGAAGATTTGGGCTTGGGATTGATATTGTAGTAGTACTGGTCAAAGCAAATCCAGGAATCAATGGTTAGCTGCTCCAGTTACTATTACATGACCAGATTATTGTTAAAAGTGGTGTTAAGTCCCACTTAACCGTTTCCCAAACAACTGGTTTTGAAGTCTCTAATAGAAAATGCTTGGGAAAACATTGAGAGAAAAGTAGAAACTGCTGATAAACAGCAGTTTCTCCTTTTGTCTCAATATTTTCTCTGCTATATTGTACACAAATCCTTTCTATTTTCACATATAATTTGTCCGCTGCAACTGCTTTCAAATTGGACCACCCTAATATTTTGTCATTTTGGAAAGGGTAAAACAATAAAAAACTATGGTAGACAGTGAGAGAAAAGACAAAAACGTTGGCAAATAAATTTTTCAAATGACACTAGGAGGTTTAATTAAAAAAAAACATGTAGTGTTGGTTTTCAACAAAAACCTTGTAACTGCAGCTTGTTTTAGGCTGCAGTTACAAGGTTTTTGTTGAAAAGCATCAATATTCTAGTTAAAGAATATTATATTGTTTGTTTGATTTAGCTGACCAATGCTTGTGTTATACTTGTGAGTACTGTAAATGAATATGTTTTCTTACTTTGAGCGCAAACTTTTGCAAGTGCATGCCGCTGCTTTTCTTCCAAAACCTTGTAACTACTGCCTGATTTAACCCCCTTTCCTTACTGGCAGAAACTTGGATCAATTCAATTTGAAAGCTATTGTAGGCGACAAAAAGGGCGTTGTTTGAGATATTTTGGCATAAAAATATAAAATATAGCATAGAAAATATTGAGACAAAAGAAGAAATCGCTAATTATCAGCAATTTCTTCCGGTGTCTATGTTTTTCAAAGTCTATTAGGGTCACCAAAACCAGGCCCCGGTTTCTCGAAAAAACTTAAGTCCGTTCTCATGCTCAAATCTGAGCACCGTGCTCAAATTGCACGAAATCCACGTGAACTTCAATCCCTTTGAAGTTGAGCATGTACTCATGAGAATATACTTAAGTTGTTTTGGAATGGGTTAAGCTTTGATTACAAGTTTAGGAACAGAAGCGGCGATATGGGTTATAATGCATGCTTACAATAGTATTGTGCTGAGCCCTCAATTTTCTGTTTTGTGAAAGATTAACTCTTTCCTAAACTGTGAATGCCTTAATTGGTCCGAACTGAATGGTCCTTCTGAAGATAAAGTGAAAAGAAGAAAATCTTTTCTCTCAATGCTTTTCAAAAATATCTTTATTGATTAGGATATTCACAAACAAGGCTTGTTTGGGAAAGGGTGTATGACACAATTTATTTGTATGGTTATTTATTATGTCTTGGACATGTGCATTTATGATTGTTACTTTTCATGAGATGTTTATGAAATTTGGGAAAAACTTTAAAAATGGATTAAAAACAAATATATTTTGCAATATTTTACATGTGTTGTGTTATGTATTCCTGAAGTGTCCCTACCCTTAATTAACCCTTTCCGTACCCCACCTGCTGCAATGCAGTCCTCTCAAAAGTAAATGACAAATTTCACAACAGCAAACTCGAGTAGGTCATAGTATTAAAAGAAAAAAGAGAAATTGCTGGTTACCGCTTTATTTATCGCAATCTTTTCAAAAACACTTATCTTATGTTTGGAATGTCAAAAACATGTACATATAGTCCATCATTCTGTTATTGATCTTGGGTAAGCTAAATGAAATATACATGTATTTAGCAAGCTGCGACTTTATTTCCGGGGAGCTAATGTCACAGCCCTAGTGTCGAGATACAGATAATGTTAAAGTTTTTGAAGACGGGATGCGAATGGGACATGACGCTGCCACTAGGGCTGTGGCATAAGCTCCCTCAACATAAAGTCCCGACTCGCTAAAAAGTATGTGGGTAAGAATCATGAAACTTCATATTGGTGGATACGAGGGACGTTCAATTAATTTTGGAACTGGGGTTCTACAAGCCATAGTTATGTCGCAATTCAATTTTAAGTTTCTTCAATCCTTCGAAGTAATCCTCTTTGACACCCACACACTTCTGAAGTTTTGAGATTCATTACTTATATGCCAAAAAATGAGCCTCTTTTGGAACACCTCGCAGACACTGGAAAACTGCACTTCATACGGAATATGAAGGCCTATACCGACGACCAGAGGCTTTTTTCGTCATCATGGGGAACACAAAAAAGCCACACGGGCTTAAGCCCGGCTATAAGGGTGGATGAAGACGCTGTGCAGTATGTGTCTCTTTCAGAAAGTCTTGGACAAGATGACACCTGCGGACAGCTCCGCTGTCATGGATTTGGCACATGCCTCTTTAGCCGGTCCTAGAACAACTCTTTTCATGATATTTCTTTACTTTACTTTGGCCGACATACATTTCTTGTATGAATGACCGGCGATAGTTGTACTATACTCCTCACAAAAAGTTAAGCAACAAAGATGCTTTTCTTTCTCAAATGTGCTTTATCACATCTAATGATCTATGTTTTATACAATACAAAGTTGGGGTCTTATTACACAAATTACGTTAAATGATTGAGAATATCTTCAAACAATATCACAGTTACAGATCCCCGAAAACCGTCCCGACGAAACAATGGTGCAAAACGTCACTCGCCGGCAGTTCAGAATGTGTAAAAAGTTGTTTTCCGGCCACTTCAGGCCATGATCGAGCATCAAGTACCTGGTATGACCCCTACGATGTTCAACACACGCCCGAACACACCTTGGCATCAAGCAGATTTGTCTGTCTAATGTCCGCTGTGGATTGATCCTCCATTCTGTC
This sequence comes from Fragum sueziense, assembly GCA_963680895.1. NCBI lineage: Eukaryota > Metazoa > Mollusca > Bivalvia > Cardiida > Cardiidae > Fragum > Fragum sueziense. Next base: position 26,662,809 of record OY804601.1, read on the forward strand.
TGCAAGACCTGTTGCAGTTCATCCAGAGTCTGTCGGCGAACATGCTGACCATAGACACGCCCTCAAAGAATGTCCTATGCATGTTCTATCGAATTAAGGTCTAGAGACGTAGCATACCGGTCTATATGTCTGATGTTGTTGGTCCACAGAACTTCAGTCACAATTCCAGACCGATTGGGACGGGCATTACCATCCATTAACATAACAGTTGGGTCTGTTTACTGTGCCAGAAGGATGATAACAGGCGTGATGATCTCGTAAATGCACCTTACACCAGTCATTGAACCTCGTCTGATGACAACCAGCTCTGTTCTGTGGCAAACACTGATACCTCTCCAGACCATCAAACTCCCACGTTCATATTCGTCGTGTTCAGCGATGTTACAGTCGGCAAACCGTTCATTACCGTTTCTCCACACACGTGGCATACCATCATTAGAATCGAGGCAGAATCTTGACGAGTCAGTTAAGAGTTTGTGACGCCAACGAGTGACCCTCAGTTTTGATGTTGATGTTCCAATATTAATCTTTGCCGTCGATGTTTTTGGGGAAGTTTGATCCGTTGAAGTGGTATCCAGGACCTTAGACCTTCTGTATTAAACATGTTCCTCACGGTTTGGATGGAAATTCTGTTTCCTGACACCCTTTGGAGATCATTTTCCAGCGATCTGGCCGTTGTAAGCCAGTTCCTACGGACTAAGGTTGCAACATATCGGTCTTAACAAGGTGTTGTTACTCTTAGACGACCTGGATGTGGTCTCTCTGACATCTGTCCAGTTTGATTGTATCGGGTTATTGCTCTTCAGTCAATACTGCGATGAAATTTAAAGTGAATGGCAGCAGCAGTCTTGGTTGCCCCACCCTGTAGCATTCCAACAATTTGAGCCACTTCAATTTGAGGCAAGTGACGTATTGGCATGATTCAATTGTTGATGACATCAAAGTTGTCAAATTGATGCGTTTTAAGCACATACGGAGCTAATGCCAAGTTTGAAATCCGTATATGCGACACATTTTGCATGCATGTTTTGGGGGTGAGTGTGTTCTAATCACGTGATAGCTGTTTTTGGAGACGATAACAATCTGTATTCTTTTAAGTGTGTTTAAGCATAGATATGGCTGTCCGAAAAACAAATCTGTGCAAAAATTTCCGCATGTATAAAAAGAATATTGGGAGAATTACTTTTGTTGCTTAACTTTTTGTGAGGAGTATATTTGAAACAGTAATATGAACAATACACCCGTTACATTTGAAAAATTACCGCGTACAAAACTATTGCCGCGCTTTTAATTTTTTGGCTATTACGGACCTCAACTGATATTTTCGCAGCCATTGCTTGCTTATGACACGTCATTGGTGCTCATAATAATAAATTATTGTTCAATCATATGTATAAAGCCAAGAAAGCCCACATTTGTTGCATTTGTTGCATTATTTCAAAATATATTTTGCATGGGTGGCTCTCAGTCCAAAGGCAGCAGGTTAGGGACCCAATGGGCATAAACCTTTCTGTGTTTCAACCCTTTCGTCAAAATCGTACAACATGTCCCCGATGAAAAACCAACGTTATCTGCTATTTCTTGCACATTGAACCATGCCTCTTCTTCGGTCATGTCTACAGCAACATTTGCTTTGGTACTAGCTCTACCCGGGTTGCCTGAGAGGGGGGCATCATTCAAGCCAGTTTTACCAAATTTAATTTTCATAATCTTCCTAAAATCTGACGCATATTCAACGTTCGAATGTCTTCGAATCTGATATATACTCCTCACAAAAAGTTAAGCAACAAAAGCAATTCTCTCAGTATTCCTTTTATACACGCGGAAGTTTTTGCACAGATTTGTTATTCGGACAGCCATATCTATGCTTAAACACAATTAAAAGAATACTGAATGTTATCGTCTCCAAAAACAGCTATCACGTGATTAGAACACACTCACACCCAAAACATGCATGCAAAATGTGTCGCATATACGGATTTCAAACTTGGCATTAGCTCCGTATGTGCTTAAAACGCGTCAATTTGACAACTTTGATGTCATCAACATTTGAATCATGCCAATACGTCACTTGACTCAAATTGAAGTGGCTCAAATTGTTGGAATGCTACAGGGTGGGGCAACCAAATCTGCTGCTGCCATTCACTTTAAATTTTATCGCAGTATTGACTGAAGAGCAATAACCCTATACAATCAAGCTGGACAGATGTCAGAGAGACCACGTTCAGGTCGTCTAACAGTAACAACACCTTGTCAAGACCGTAACGTTGCAACCTTAGTCCGTAGGAACTGGCTTACAACGGCCAGATCGCTGGAAAATGACCTTCAGAGGGTGTCAGGAAAAAGACTTTCCATCCAAACCGTGAGGAACATGTTTCACACAGAAGGTCTAAGGTCCAGGATACCACTTCAACGGATCCAGCTTCCCCAAAAATCGACGGCAAAGATTATTATTGGAACATCAACATCAAAACTGAGGGTCACTCGTTGGCGTCACAAACTCTTAACCGACTCGTCAAGATTCTGCCTTGATTCTAATGATGGCATGACACGTGTGTGGAGAAACGGTAATGAACGGTTTGCAGACTGTAACATCGCTGAACACGACCAATATGAAAGTGGGAATTTGATGGTCTGGAGACATATCAGTGTTGGCCACAGAACAGAGCGGTTGTCATCAGACGAGGTTCAGTGACTGGTGTAATGTACAGAGACGAGATCATCACGCCTGTTATCATCCTTCTGGCACAGTAAACAGATCCAACTGTTTTGTTAATGGATGGTAATACCCGTCCCGGCCTATCGTTCTGAAATTGTGACTGAAGTTCTGTGGACCAACAACATCAGACATATAGACTGGCCTGCAATGTCTCTAGACCTTAATTCGATAGAACATACATGGGACATTCTTTGAGGGCGTGTCTATGGTCAGCATGTTCGCCCACAGACTCTGGATGAACTGTAACCGGTCTTGCAGACAGAATGGAGGTTCAATCCACAGCGGACATTAGACAGACAAATCTGCTTGATGCCAAGGTGTGTTCGGGCGTGTGTTGAACATCGTAGGGGTCATACCAGGTACTTGACGCTCGATCATGGCCTGAAGTGGCCGGAAAACAACTTTTTACACATTCTGAACTGCTGGCGAGTGACGTTTAGCACCATTGTTTCGTCGGGACGGTTTTCGAGGATCTGTAACTTTGTTATTAATTGATGATTTTCCCAATCTTTTAACGTAATTTGTGTAATAAGACCCCAACTTTGTATTGTATAAAACATAGATCATTAGTTGTGATAAAACACATTTGAGAAAGAAAAGCATCTTTGTTGCTTAACTTTTTGTGAGGAGTATAGTTCATTATATACATGTGATGTAGATATTTCAAAGCCTATGCGACCTTTAATGTAGACCCGTACATCCTACTTCAGTTCGTTTTCCATTTTGCGCACAGCGAAATAGCCAGTGTATACGACTGAACCAACTTAAAAGTTCAGTAACTTTTGGAAGAGTCAACGAATTTGTCTCAAATTTTGACCAAGTATAGACAGTAATTCTCCCGTCAAATGGTCGCAAGCACCACTAGTTTTATAGAACCTTGAGGTATGGTGGACCATTAGTACCACTTTTAATTGAACGCCCCTCGTAGATGTCATTATGGAGAGGTGCAGTGCTCAAGAACCATTACTCTGCAGATCATATCTTTGGAGACATTGTCATTTGAGTATTTTATTACTTGATAAAATACTACCATTGGACTGCTTCAATTATTAACCCTTTACCAAACGGCGAATTTTTAGACTAATCCAAATTCAAAGATGATGCAGACGACACTTTCAAGTGAATGAAATTTTGAATTTTTTAGTCTCTTTGGGTAGAAAACATTGTGGGAAATGAAGAAATTGCTTGTCACAAGCAATTTCTTCATTTTCCACGATGTTTTCCAAAGCCATTATCTTGTGGGGAGTCAAAAGGAGTCACTGTGTGGTAATGGGTTAAAGGTAGGCCCTTGAAGGGACATATCGTCGGTGTAAATGCAAAACCTTGTATGTCGATTCTGGCGATTTTCAAAGTACACACTTGAATGTCCACTGTAGACAATTCACACGGGTTTTTAGATAATTCTACTGATCAGTATATAAGACACATTATTTGTGAACAATATGTCCGAATTTCAAGTAAAACCCTTCAGTTTCGGAAAAGTTATTATGCCCCCTTTCGAAGAAAATGGGGGTATATTGTTTTGCAAGTGTCGGTCGGTCGGTAGGTCGGTCCGTCGGTCTGTCCGTAGACCAAACCTTGTCCGGAGCATAACTCGAAAAGTATTAAAGGTAGAATCATGAAACTTCATAGGTGGATAGATCTCATTATGGAGAGGTGCAGTGCACAAGAACTGTAACTCTGTCGATCAAATTTTTTGAGTTATTGCCCTTTGTTGATTTTATAACTTGATTCTTGTCCGGAGCATAACTCAAAAAGTATGTAAGGTACAACCATGAAACTTTACAGGTGGATAGATCTCATTATGGAGAGGTGCAGTGCACAAGAACCGTAACTCTGCTGATAATATTTTTTTTAGTTATTGCCCTATGTTGATTTTCAAACTTGATTATTGTCCGGTGCATAACTCAAAAAGTATATAAGGTAGAACCATGAAACTTTACAGGTGGATAGGTATCATTATGGAGAGGTGCAGTGCACAAGAACCGTAACTCTGCCGATCAATTTTTTTGAGTTATTGCCCTTTGTTGATTTTATAACTTGATTCCTGTCCGGAACACAACTCAAAAAATATGTAAGGTAGAATCGTGATCGAACTTTACAGGTGAATAGATTTCATTATTGAGAGGTGCAGTGCACAAGAACCGTAACTCTGCCAATCAAATTCTTGGAGTTATTGCCCTTTGTTGATTTTTACACTTAATTCTTAATCTTGCCTATATCTCGTGTCCTTTTACACATACAGCTTTGATATCTCACACATAGATACCTCCTATCAACATCGTTCAAATCTAACCATGACCTTGGACCTTGTGACCTTGGAGTTTGACCTACTTTAAAAAAAAATAGACCCGGCATATATCTAATGACCTTTTACAAATACAGCCTTGATATTTCACACATGGACACATCTTACCAAGACCTTTCACAATTGACCATGACCTTGGACTTTGTGACCTTGACCTTGGAGTTTGACCTACTTTTAAAAAACTTTAACCTGGCCGATATATCATGTCCATTTACACATACAACCTTGATATTTGACACATGGACACCTCCGACCTAGACCTTTCACATACGACTATGACCTTGGACCATGTGGCCTTGACCTTGGAGTTTGACCTACTTTTAAAAAAATTAAACTGGGCCTATATCTTATGTGCTATTACACATACAGCCTTAGTATTTCACACATGGACACATCTTACCAAGGCCTTTCACATTTGACCATGACCTTGGACCTTGTGACCTTGACCTCGGACTTTGACCTACTTTAAAAAAAACTTAAACCTAGCCGATATATCATGTCCTTTTACACATACAGCCTTGATATTTGACACATGGACACCTACGACCAAGACCTTTCACATTTGACCATAACCTTGGACCTTTTGACCTTGACCTTGGTATTTGACCTACTTTAATAATACATTAACCTGGCCTATATTTCAAGTCATTTTACATATACAGTCTTGATATTTCACACATGGTCTCTTCCAATCAAGATATTTCACTTTTGACCAGACCTTGGACCTTGACCTTGGATTTTGACCTACTTTTAAAAATCTTAAACTAGGCCTATATCTCATGTCCTTTTACCTATACAGTCTTAATATTTTACACATGGACACCTCCTACCAAGACCTTTCACATTTGACCATGACCTTGGCCTGAGTGACCTTGACCTTTGATTTTTACATACTTTTAGAAATATTTAACCTAGCCTTTATCTTATGTCTTATTACGCCTACAGCCTTGATATTTCACACATAGACACCTCCTACCAAGACCTTTCACATTTGACCATGACCTTGAATATTGCAACCTTGACCTTGGAGTTTGACCTACTTTTAAAAAGACTGAAACCAGGCATATATATCATGTCCTTTTACACCTACAGCCTTGATATTTCACACATGGACACCTCCAACCAAGACCTTTCACATTTGACCATGACCTTGACCTTGGCATTTGGCCTACTTTTAAAAATTTTAACCTGGCCTATGTTTCATTTTACTTTTACATATATAGCGTTGATATTTCACACATAGACACCTCCTACCAAGACCTTTCATATTTGACCATGACCTTGGACCTTGTTAACTTGACCTTGGACTTTGACCTACATCAAATGTAGGCCTTTGAGGGGGCATATATGTTTTACAAACATCTCTTGTTAAACTTTTTTCTTCCCCTCTAAAATTTTCCTAAAAACGTCATTTAGATACGAGTTTTGCATTTACACCGACAATATATATTTTACAAATATCTCTTCTTTATAGAAAAAGAAACTTGGGAAGTGTTATATGTTTTCTTTCCCAAACCAAAAACTTTTGGAAGTGGCTAGAGATTTGTGTCTGAGTTTGCAAGATGATGAGCATTTTCTCCGTTTGCCTGGATATTTTATGAACTTTACTTAACTAACATGTTATGTGTCGTTTGCATTACTTTTCAAGTTGGAATTGCTGATTTGCTGCACTTAAATCCATGATGAGTTATGCTCCGGGCAAGATTTGGTCTATAGACCAACCGACTGATCATCCGAATGACACTTTGCAAACAATATACGTATGCCAGTTTATTCAAAGGACTGATAACCTGCATGGGATTGTTTTTGAAAACTCATTACCTGTTTCACTGGTGGTGAACTGGGCCAAAGCTAGGGCATTTTTTCGCGAATAATGTATTCCGTTGTTGTTGTTATAAAATCTCGTAACTACAGCTTAGATAAAGCCGTAGTTACGAGATTTATAACAACACCGACGGTTTGTCAATACATTACGGTGAGCCTGGTCTGTTTTAGACCAAATTCATTGCAATTATAGTTAAAAATCTTTAAACTGACATTTAAACGCAAAATATCTATACCTTGTTGTAGCGAAAAACGTCCCTCGATTTGGCCGAGTTCACTACCAGTGTCTTTACTCAAAGCTCTTTGTCAGTCTCTCCAGTTTTCTATATATTGGCACTTATATTGTTGATGAAAAAATAAAGGGTTTTGATAACATTGTGCAACCCCCCCCCCCCCCAAAAAAAAAGGTCATTTATTTTTGGTTGTCATCTGCAATATTATTTTGTTGTCTGGTAATCCAGGGTGTCCACGGTCAGGGAAAAAGTCAGGGAAAAATATTTTTTCAAGGTCAGGGAATTTGGAATTGGTCAGGGAATTTTACAGTTTAAGCAAAAGTCAGGGAAAAGTCAGGGAATTTTGAAATAATTGGTGTATGAATGATAAAAAGAAAAAAAAATAAAGGCTAAGGCAGTTTCTTCATGATTGGCCATAATGATAATACTGATAATAACAATAACATTTATAATAATGTGATAAGTATAGTTGTCGCCACATCGTATGGCACAATGTTTATGTTTTGTTCAAATGTAATTGAACGTTAAAGAAAACATAAACACGTGCCATACGATGTGGCTACAACTGTAGTATTCATTACTCCAAATTGTTCTTTTAGAAGAAACTGAAGGGACTAGGGCCCCTTGCCTCCCCAGCTAATACTTCTTTTTCAGAATGAGGGTTGACTGTAGGGGTGGAGGAGTCCAACATTTTCATAAATTAATGTGCAAAATACTGTAAAAACATAAGTCAGGGAAATTTGATTTTAGTCAGGGAAAAGTCAGGGAATTTTGCTTGCTCAAACCGTGGACATCCTGTTTTAAATCGCTCAACAGGAGTTGCAGATGAGAAAAAAAGTGATGTTGAAAGAGTAAGAAAAGTATCACATTGTAACGAAAGTAACTCTATATAGAGGAAGTAACTTTATGTAATGGAAGTAACTTTATGTAGGGGAGGTAACTATGTAGGTGAAGTAACTATTGTAAGGGGAAGTAACTCTATGTAGGATAATTAACAATATAAGGGAAGTAACTATGTAGGGGAAGTAACTATATAGGGGAGATAATTCTCTGTAGGGTAGGTAATTCTCTGTAGGGGATGTAATTCTATACAGGGGAAGTAATTCTATACAGGCTAGGTAATTCTATACAAGGGAGGTAACTCTATACATGGGATGTTACTATACAGGGAAGGTAACTCTATACAGGGAAGGTAACTCTATTCAGGGGAGGTAACTCGATGTAAAGGAGGTAACTCGATCTAGGGGAGGTAACTCAATCTAGGGGAGGTAACTATGTAGGGGAAGTAACTCTATGTAGGGGAGGTAACTCAATGTAGGGTAGGTAACTCAATGTAGGGGAGGTAAATCAATGTAGGGGAGGTAACTCAATGTAGGGGAAGTAATTCTATGTAGGGGAAGTAACTCAATGTAGAGGAGGTAACTCAATACAGGGGACGTAACTCAATGTAGGGGAGGTAACTCTATATAGGGGAGGAAATCAATATAGGGGAGGTAACTCAATTTAGGGGAGGTAACTTAATTTAGGGGAGGTAAGTCAATGTAGGGGAGGTAACTCTATGTAGGGGAGGTAACACTATACAGGGGAAGTCAATCTATACAGGGGAGCTATCTCTATACAGGGGAGGTAACTCAATGTAGGGGAAGTAACTATGTAGGGGAAGTAACTCAATATAAGGGAAGTAACTCAAAATAGTGGAGGTAACTCAATGTAGTGGAGGTAACTCTATGTAGGGAAAGTAACTCAATATAGGGGAGGTAATCAATATAGGAGAGGTAACTCAATGTAGGGGAGGTAACTCAATGTAGGGGAAGTAACTAAATATAGGGGAGGTAATCAATGTAGGGGAGGTAACTTAATGTAGGGGAGGTAACTCTATGTAGGGGAAGTAACTCAATGTAGTGGGTTTGAGTTTATTGGGGTTTTACGCCGTTTTCAACTACCAGGGTCATATCGCGGCGGCTGGAGCACCTACCCATGGATTCCTGTTGTTTCTCAAACCAGTACTACCACAACACCCTTACCGAGCCTCAATGTAGTGGGAGGTAACACTATACAGGGGAAGTAACTCTATACATGGGGCTAACTCTATTCAGGGGAGCTAACTCGATACAGGGGAGGTAACTCAATGTGGGGGAAGTAACTCAATGTAGGGGAAGTAACTCAAAATAGGGGAAGTAACTCAATGTAGGGGAGGTAACTCTATGTAGGTGAAGTAACTCTTTTTAGGGGAGGTTACTCAATTTAGGAGAGGTAACTCATTTTAGGGGAGGTAACTCAATTTAGGGGAGGTAATTCTATGTAAGGGAATTAACTCAATGTAGGGGAAGTAACGCAATGTAGGGGATGTAACATTATACAGGTGAGGTAATTCTCTGTAGAGGAAGTAACTCTGTTCAGGGGAGGTAACTCTATACAGGGGAGGTAACTCAATGTAGGGGAGGTAACACTATACAGGGGAGGTAACCCTATGTAGGGGAGGTAACTCAATGTAGGGGAAGTAACTCAATGTAGGGGAGGTAACTCAATGTAGGGGAGGTAACACTATACAGGTGAGGTAATTCTCTGTAGAGGAAGTAACTCTGTACAGGGGAGGTAACTCTATACAGGGGAGGTAACTCAATGTAGGGGAGGTAACACTATACAGGGGAGGTACCACTATACAGGGGAAGTAACTCTATGTAGGGGAAGTAACTCAAAGTAGGGGGGTAACACTATACAGGGGAAGTAATTCTATGTAGGGGAAGTAACTTTATACAGGGGAGGTAGTTCTTTGAAGGGGAGGTAACTCAATATAGGGGAGGTAACTCTATATATGGGAGGTAAATCAATGTTGGGGAGGTAACACTATACAGGGGAGGTAACACTATACAGGGGAAGTAACTCTATGTAGGGGAAGTTACTCAAAGTAGGGGGGTAACACTATACAGGGGAAGTAATTCTATGTAGGGGAAGTAACTCTAAACAGGGGAGGTAATTCTTTGAAGGGGAGGTAACTCTATACAGGGGAGCTAACTATTCAGGGGAGCTAACTCTATACAAGGGAGGTAACTCAATGTAGGGGAAGTAACTTAGTAGGGGAAGTAACTCAATGTAGGGGAAGTAACTCAAAATAGGGGAAGTAGCTCAATGTAGGGGAGGTAACTCTATGTAGGTGAAGTAACTATATTTAGGGGAGGTAACTCAATTTAGGGGAGGTAATTCTATGTAGGGGAATTAACTATATGTAGGGGAAGTAACTCAATGTAGGGGAGGTGACATTATACAGGTGAGCTAATTCTCTGTAGAGGAAGTAACTCTGTACAGGGGAGGTAACTCTATACAGGGGAGGTAACTCAATGTAGGGGAGGTAACTCTATGTAGGGGAGGTAACACTATACAGTGGAAATGACTACACAGGGGAAGTAATTCAATGAAGGGGAGGTAACTTAAAGTAGGGGAGGTAACTCAATGTAGGGGAGGTAACACTATACAAGGGAAGTAACTCTATACAGGGTAGGTAACACTATACAGGGGAGGTAACTCAATGTAGGGGAAGTAACTCTTTGTTGTGGAAGTAACCCTATGTAGGGGAGGTAACTCAATGTAGGGGAGGTAACTCAATGTAGGGGGTAACACTATACAGAGGGAGTAATTCTACGTAAGGGAAGTAGCTCTATACAGGGGAGGTAACTCTATGTAGGGGAGGTAACTCAATGTAGGGGAGGTAACTCAATATAGGGGAGGTTACACTATACAGGGGAAGTAAATATACTGGGGAGGTAACACTATAGAGGGGAGGTAACTCAATGTAGGGGAGGTAACTCAATGTAGGGGAAGTAACTTTTTGTTGGGGAAGTAACTGTATGTAGGGGAGGTAACCCAATGTAGGGGAGGTAACACTATACAGGGGAAGTAATTCTATGTAGGGGAGGTAACTCAGTATAGGGGAGGTAACTCAAAGTAGGGGAGGTAACTCAATATAGGGGAGGTAACACTATGCAGGGGGAGTCACTCTATATAGGGGAAGTAACTCTTTGTAGGTGAAGTAACTATTTGTAGGGGAAGTAACTCTTTGTAGGGGAAGTAAGCCTATGTAGGGGAGGTAACTCAATGTAGGGGAGGTAATGCTATACAGGGGAAGTCACTCTATACAGGGGAAGTAAATCTTTGTAGGGGAAGTAACTCTTTGAAGGGGAAGTGACCCTATGTAGGGGAGGTAACTCAATGTAGGGGAGGTAACTCAAGTGTAGGGGAGGTGACACTATATAGGGGAGGTAACACTATACAGGCGAAGTAACTCTATGTAGGGGAAGTAACTCAAAGTAGGGGGGGGGGGGGGTAACACTATGCAGGAGAAGTAATTCTATATAGGGGAAGTAACTCTATACAGGGGAGGTAATTCTATGTAGGGGAGGTAACTCAATGTAGGGGAGGTAACTCAATGTAGGCGAGGTAACACTATACAGTGGAAGTCACTCTATACAGGGGAAGTAACTCTTTGTAGGGGAAGTAACTCTTTGTAGGGGAAGTAACCCTATGTAGGGGAGGTAACTCATTGTAGGGGAGGTAACACTATACAGGGGAGGTAACACTATACAGGGGAAGAAACTCTGTAGGGGAAGTAACCCTATGTAATGGAGGTAATATAGGGGGAGTAACTCAATATAGGTGAAGTAACTCAATGTAGGGGAGGTAACAATACACAGGGGAAATATCTGTTACCAGGCAGATTTGTTCTTTTGCCTTTTTTTACAAGCCTTTTTTAAAAGTGGGTTCAAATCCCTTTTTTTGGGGGGGGGGGGAAGTGTTACTAAATAAGCTGCTGTAACTTGCAAATGACAAAATGGGTGTCGATAACGATAAGATTTATGTATAATTATTAATTTTGCAAAGAAAAGTATTGGGACAAATGGTGAAAATCAGAAAATTTATCTTTTGCCTCAATGATTTTCCAAGCATTTTGGGGCACCAATGTTTTAGACAATCTTTGATTTGATGTCCCTAGAACTGGAAACGAACCTGGTCATTGAAAATATCAGGAGTAAAGAAGAATGACACCATCGACCATGGTTTTCTCCTTTTCTCAATTTTTATCAATCCAAAACGTCAGGAGGTCTGACCCCCCCTGAAATTTGGCAAAAGGTGTTCAAGATCGGAAGACCCCCCCTGGGAAAAATACCTGGATCCGCATAGCCATTTACTAATTAAGGTAAGAAGGGCCTAATTAGCACAAAAGAGCCAGCGGCAAAATTTGAAAAGTGCCATTAATTCCTAAACTGTGTTACATTTCCATTCCAAATACAAACATAAGCATTTTGTATGGTTTAGAATTTTGAATTAATGCATATTTATGGAAATATTTGACAAAAATGTTCAAAATTACCTCCCTTGCATATGAATATAGAGTAAAATGATATTTGTAAATTATTTTCTTCTTGAAGCATAATCTTGAAATCCGACACGGTGAATCAACTTATGTGAAGTGTTTTTACAAGTGTGTGTAATTTGATACATTTCGTATGGCTAGAAAGTGGTGTTTTTCATTAGGCACTTTATACCTTAAAGGATATAATGATCAAAACATTTTAAATCATATCGATGATAATCAGGTTTGTTATGTAATATTGACAAGATGACTTGCATGATGCGTCTCTATAATAACATGTTTTTATAGGTCAGAAGTTTGTTTATAAACATCAGATTAATGTGGGACAATTGTATAAAAACAAGTTATTGTAAAGACGGACATGCAAATTGTCTACAGTTGTCGCCACATCGTATGGCACAATGTTTATATTTTGTTCAAATGTAATTGAACGTTAAACAAAACAAACACGTGCCATACGATGTGGCACCAACTGTAGTCAATATTGCATCAAAATACTGATTATCATCGATATGGTTTCGTTTTGATCTGCATAACATGATTATTGTCCAGCAAGATTTAATAAACCCGGGACATCTGCATATGTAATGACCCACTTCGGCAATGTTTTATTAAGACGCTCATCAAACGGACTTAGCGCACGAAAATTAAGTTGTCCCGGGTTAATTTGGGTGGACAATAGTAAATTGATATATGTGACCCGTCACACTAAAAGGGACCTTATCTGAACTCCAAAAATCCAAATTTTAACAAACTTGTCAGACTCAGCACATGTCAACAAAATCCCGTATGCAAAAAATGAACATCTTGTAAGATTGGGAAAACATTACTGATTCAGAAAATTATAGCGGACGAGAATTGACCTGGCAGAGCATTCCATTCGATTAGCATGGGCTGCTCTGCCAGGTCATTTATCGTGAGGTATACATACAAGTGAAAAGTGTCTGCCTTAGTCTGGCTGCACGGATTACGCAGAAAGACTAGAATCGATATTTTTCACACTTCCTATAAGGTCCCTTTAGTGTGACGGCTCAAATATATTTTATTGTTTGGCGGGAATCCGAATATTGTGGGACCACTATAGGTTAAATTGAGTTTTTTGGTACATGCATTCATTTTAACCTTTTCCAAAACAGCCAAATTTTAGGGTAGTCAAATTTGAAAGCTGCTATAAATGATTATATGGATGTTGATAAAGATGGGATTTAAGTATTATTTATGTAGCTAAGAAAATATTGAGATAAAAGAAAATCCTGATCATCAGCATTCTTTTGTCTCAATGTCCAGATTCTATTGGGGACGTCAGAACCAGGGGCCCGTTTTACTAAGATTTGCGCAAGTTTTTGCGTAACTTGCGTTCAAATCTACGAAAAATTCTTCGTAAGTTCGTGGGGAAGGGTTAAGAGGCAGAAGACGTTTCTGATTTGTTAAATAATGTAGCTCTTCACTTATTCTCTTTCAAATAGGAATGGTCAAAATTCTTGTCATTTGTCAAAGGGTTTAAATGAATGCTTCTGTAACAGATTCACTATTAACCCATTACCAAACAACAAAATTTTAGCCTAGTCCATTGAACAAAATTTAACATTTTTTTGGTATTTCTTGGTAGAAAACATTGTGGGAAATGAAGAAATTGCTTGTCACAAGCAATTTCTTCATTTTCCACAATGTTTTCCAAAGCCTTTTTTAAGGGGCGTCCAACAAAATCATTGTGTGGAAAAGGGTTAAACGAGAATGATAACCCAAAACAACTTATAACTAATCATTCTTGTTTAATTTTGAATCTATTATAGCAAAAATAGCTGAAATATGGACATTAATAAATTAAAACAGTAATGTTAAATATTTATTATGCAAAAGCTCATGGCAGTGTGTCTATTTAAGAAATAATTATATCAAAAGTTTAAAATTTGTACATGTATGTTACAGCATAGAAATATTGAGAGAAAAAAAGAAATTGATGATTATCAAATTCAGCAATTTCTTTTTATCCCTTGGTATTTGCCCATTTATATTGACACTGAAAGTATTGAGGGAAAGGAGAAAATGCTTGTCATTTATAAGCATTTTCTCATTTCTCCACAATTGTTTCAAAAGTCTGTTAAATTATAAGTCAACAAGCATTCTGAAGTATTGCAAAACAATACCAAGTCCCCTACCTGCTTGTTCTGTAAGTATAATCAATGCGGGTCTACATATCAAAAGTCTGCTCAATAGCTACCAACATTTAGGAAAAAAGCCTGGAAAACTAATTCACCGGACTGACTGATGGACGGACGGACCGACTGACAGACTGCAAACCTTAAGTCCCCTTCGGCTTTGCCGGAAGGGGATTAAAAAAGAGGTAGTGTTACATTATAGGCTTGGAGAACTTTTTTACCCTTTCCCAAAAAAGACCTGAGGCGCGTTCTTTAGAGCGAGATTTCTTGAGATTTCTTAAGATATTTTAGGATAAAGCGTTCTTTTTAGCAAGATTTTTAAGATGCTCAATGGGAGGCGCCATTACCCTATACTTCGTGCGGAACCCCTCAGTCAACTCTGTACAAACAATTTAAAAGAGATTTGACCGAGTTGTTCCGAACACTCCATAATTCATAAACCGTGGTGTTCCGAATGCTCCATACTTTATACAAATGACGTCATGATGATGTCATTTGTATAAATATGGAGCATTCGGAACAGCTCGGTCAAAGTCTCTGTCTTAAAAACGCTTTATCCAAAACACCTTAAGAAATCTTAAGAAATCTCGCTCTAAAGAACGGGCCTCTGGTTTTGACGTCTTTAATAGAAGTTTTGGGAAAACATTGAGGCAAACAAAGAAAATGAATTTTCTCCTTTTACCTCAATATTTCCTAAGCTATATTCTACACAAATCCTATCTTCATTAGAATCCATTTTGACATCTACCAACAGCTTTGGGATCGGACCCTGCTACATTTTTGTCATTAGGAAAAGGGATAATGGGCAAAAAGTGTATTTCATTTAATTAAAAGTGTGGTATACATAATATACAGAGAAAATTATTGATTAACCCTTTCCCAAACAAGATATGGTTTTGATGTCCCTAGTAGTAGAAGACATGTCCTTAGACGGTTAGCCATTTACATTACTCATCCGATATGGGACGAATAATGTAAATGGCTAATCGACCAATACTGTACATATAGCACTTAGCTATATGTACTGTACATATAACACTTAGCTATATGTACTGTACATATAGCACTTAGCTATATATGTGTTATTCGTCCAGTACTAGACAAATAGACACCTCGAAGAAGAATATGGTGGTTACCAGCACTGCTTGTAACCAGCATTTTCTCCTTTCACCTCAAAATTTTATGTGCTAAATTACAAATTATGTATGATATAGATCTACTATAGAAAATACAAGAGAAAAAGAATGAAATTCTTGTTATAAACTATTTCTTCCTTTGTCTTAATGTTTTCTCATATTTTTTAATTACATGTGTAAAAACAGCCGTGGTATAGAGTGGATTTCAATTGATAACCTAAAGCCTCCATATTTCCATCATAAGTAGAAAAATATTCACAATCAATGTATCTACAGTTGTCGCCACATCGTATGGCACGTGTTTATGTTTTGTTTAACGTTCAATTACATTTGAACAAAATATAAACATTGTGCCATACGATGTGGCACCAACTGTAATTTGAATATTTGTTACTCATTTACTCAAAACAAAGTTCACTTCAGATCAGAAAATCAACAAAGGGCAATAACTCTAACAAGAGTTGTCCGCAAACTAGGTCGAAGTTCACTAGGTCGAAGGTCATGGTCTCAAGGTCAAGGCTCAAGGTATCCGTATATGAAATATCAAGGTCACAAAGTCAATGGTCATCGTCCCAAATAAATTGAATCGTACGAGATGTTTGTAGGTGAAATATCAAAGCCCATCTTGAATTGTGCATGATCTAAAGGTTAGCTGTAAGTTTTAGAAAAAAAAGTCAAGTAAAATGCTGTACATTACTGTGTTGTTTTCAATATCAAAATAATTTTAACACTTCCCCAAACAAGACCTGGTTTTGACGTCCCTAATAGAAAAGGATTGGGAAAACGTTGAAACAAAAGAAGAAACTGCTGATAACCAGCAGTTTCTCCTTTTGTCTCAATATTTTCTGTACCATATTAATAACACCCATTTTGTCATTTTTGGCAGTTTTTGAAGTTGATCACCCTAAAATTTTGCCGTTTGGTAAAGGGTTAAGATAAGCTCAATAACCACACCATACTTTATCTAGTATCCCATAAATGAAAAGTCCATCTTTTATTTTCTATCATAGCTACAGATAGGAGGTTGTGCTGGCTTTTCAAAATGAAAAAAAATCACCAATTGATCATCAAACCCTATGTTGTGGTTACTCCTTTGAATCAACATGTTTAGATTTAAAAGTTACCACAACATAAGGTTTTGATTTGAAATAGATGAATCGGATTGTCTTCACTCCCTCTTATCTGTTGCTCTATTCAATAATCAAAAGCGGGGTTATCACGGTGGATAATCACATGGTGCAACAATTTCAGAAAATCTTCAATAATTTTGTTAATATGGGACCGATTTGAATACGGTTTGAGACAGAGAACATGGACAGACATCACGCATTAGATGAACTTAAAAATCAACTGATAAAAAAGTTTTGGTTTATCTTCAATAACTTTTTTATAAGTTGAATTTTTCAAAAATCTACTACGTCCAGGTTATTCCTGACATTTTTCCACGTCTCTGCTTCAAACCAAATTCAAATTGGTCAAGTATTGACAAAGTTATTAAAGATTATCGGAAATTCTAAGACACATGATTATACACTGTGGTTTATTCTCCCTGAATAAGTGTGCAGAAGCTGATCTGGATCAATTTTGGTATCCAAATCAATGATAAGAAAGAATTCTGTAAAGAAATATACATAAACTGTGAAGTCCCCATGCTGCAAAATACTGCAGTGGCTCTAGGAATCTTCATGGTAAAAGGAACCTAGAATTTTAGAATTAAACAATATTACAAGACTTAATCTAACAATCTATTCTTTAACCCATTCTAACATAAATACACCCTACAAGATAGAGGCTTTGGAAAAGATTAAGGAAGAAATTGATTGTGACTATCAATTTCCTTCATTTCTATGGTTTTCTTAGAAATACCACCTTTTTTAATCTGTAACAGTCGAAACTTTCGCCGTTTGGGAAAGGTCATAAATAAGAGACAAACCAATGGATAGAACACCGGTAAATTCCATCCACTAGTTTGTCCTAAATGCATCTATGGGGGATCCCTCAATATTCCACATATGCATCGTCCTTAACCATTTCCCAAAGGGCAAAGTTTTGGACGGTCCCAATTTTTCTTTTGTCCCAAAGTTTTCCAAAATTGTGTATAAGGAGCATGATGATCAAAACAAGGTTTTGTTTAGAAGGGGTTAAACAAGATTAAATGTTTCAAATATAAACATATGCACAGAGGTACAGAAAAGACTATTTTTGGCTTTTTAACCCTTTCCCAAACGACAAAAATTTTAGAGTAATCTAACTCAAACTGTCACAAATGACAAAATGGATGTTATTAATGATAGGATTTGTGTAAAATGTGGTACAGAAAATATTGAGACAAAAGGAGAAACTGCTGGTTATCAGCAGTTTCTTCTTTTGTTGCAATATTTTCCCAAGCCTTATCTATAAGGGACATCAAAACCAGGTCTTGTTTGGGAAAGGGTTAAATATATGCGATATTTCATTTATTGCTCAAGCCTGATGTTGTCGATTCTCAATGGAATCGTCTAATCAAGACGATTCAAATGGTTACCTACAACGTAGGGTTTGGATTCAAAATAAAATATATAGAATGTCTTCATCCCCATTTATCTGCTGCTCTGCATTCAGTAAAACTGCTCACAAATTTATTCCTGAAAAGCAAAAATCTACCCTTAAAAACCATTAGCAAGATCTATATAACAAAATAATGCTTTTGAGCAAAATAAAAGATGGACCAACCTAAAGAGTATGAGACGCAACGTAGGATGTACAGCATTACCACATTTTTTAAAAAGTAAGTCAAACATCAAGGTCAAAGGGTCAGATGTTATGTTCCAAAACGAAAGGTCTTGGTAGGTGTCCATGTTTGAAAAATCAAGACTATCTTTAACAAGAGCTGTCCGAAGACAGCGCGCTCGACTTTCTAAGTTGCTTAGTATAGAGGGGGCATAACTCCAAATAGAGTGGTCCCAGGGTCATGGGCCCTGATAGTAAGGTAGAAGGTGTGATGGTGAATAAGTATTCCAAGTTTGGGTTGAATCCCTTTGATAGTATGGAAGTTATTGATGTTTTAAAAAACTTTAACCTTGGTTGCAACGCCGACGCCCGGGTGACAGTATAAGCTCTCATTTTCTTCAAAAAGTCGAGCTAAAAACGCAAACAGAAGCCTGGTTAATTTTTTGTAACGTAAGGTCAATGTCATAAGGCGAAAGGTCATGACATGGTCCCAAATAAATGGCAGAAAAGTGATCTATGCGTGAAATATGAAGGCTTGATCTATAATACAGCTTAAGCTTTCACCTACACGGCGGATAATCACGTGATTCAATATTTTCAGAAAATCTTCAATAATTTTGTAAATACTGGACCAATTTGAATTTGGTTTGAAGCAGAGAATGTGGACAGACGTCACAAATTAGATGGATGTGGTTGATTTTTCAAAAATCAAATGATTGAATAGTTATAGAAGATAAACCAAAATTTTGGTTTATCTTCAATAACTTTTTTATCTGTTGATTTTTCAAAATTCAAACACGTTAAGTTTATTCCTTGCATTTTCCCAACTTCTCTGCTTCAAACCAAATTCAAATTGGTCAAGTATTAAAAAAGACATTGAAGAATATCGAAAATTCTGAGTCGCATGATTATACACCGTGACCTTTGTAACCAACAAAGTAGATGCCCATGACACCAGGGTTGTGACATGTTGAGTCCTTGGACATACCCTTTCCCAAACGGCAAGACTTTAGGGTGATCCTCTTCAAAAACTGCCACAAATGACAAAATGAAGTTATTAAAGGTAGAATTTGTGTAAAATATGACATAGAAAATATTGAGACAAAAGGAGAAGCTGCTGGTTATCAGCAGTTTCTTCTTTTGTTTTCATGTTTTCCCAAGCCTTTTTTTCTATTAGGGACGTCAAAACCAAGTCTTGTTTGGGAAAGGGTTAAGTCCCTGATCAATAAAACAGTATCAGCTCAAAATATTATACCAGCATTTTCTATTTGTGACATCAAAACTAGGTCTTGTTCAGAAAAGAGTTGACCCTTTCCTAAACAAGACCAGGTATTGATATCCAAAGCAGAATAGGCTCGGGAAAGCATTGAGCCAAAAGAAGACAATGCTGATAACCAGCATTTTCTTCTTTTGTCTAGATATATTTTCTGGGTTCTATTGTACAAATACTCAACATCAATTCATCATCTGCAGCAGGTTTCAAATCAGCATTTTCTCCTTTTGCCTCAATATTTTCCAAACGAGATAAAAAAAAAGAAAAGAAAATGCTGATGATCAGCATTTTCTCCTTTTGCCTCAATATTTTCCGAGCTATATTGTACACATCATGGTAAGTTCATTAACATCTATTTTGTAATCTGAAGCAGCTTTTAAATTGCAGCACCATAATATTATGCTGTTTTGTAATGGTTGACCCTTTCCCAAACGACAATTTTAGGGTGATCCACTACAAAAAAAGTGCCAAAAATGACAAAATGAGTGTTGATAAAGATTGAATTTGTGTAAAATATGGCACAGAAAATATTGAGACAAAAGGAGAAACTGCTGGTTATCAGCAGTTTCTTCTTTTGTTTCAATGTTTTCCCAATCCTTTTCAATTATGGATGTCAAAACCTGGTCTTGTTTGGGAAAGTGTTAAACCCTATGTTGGTGGTACTCATTTGAATTGTCTCAAGACATTTCTAATGAGTATCCCCAATATAGAGTTTTTCTAAATCCAATGTCGTTGGTACTAAATAAAAACCTCTCAATATGATTCTAATGAGTACCCACAATATAGGCTTTGATGAACTCTGAATTTCCGATAATCTTCAATATCTTTTTTAATACTTGACCAATTTGAATTCGGTTTGAAACAGAGAAAGTGGGAAATGCCAGGAATAAGCTGAACGTGTTGGATTTTTGAAAAATAAACTGATAAAAAAGTTATTGAAGATAAACCAAAATTTTGGGTTATCTTCAATAACTTTTTTATCAGTTGACTTTTCAAAAATCAACCACTTCCATCTAATACATGACGTTGTCCACATTCTCTGCTTCAAACTGAATTCAAATCGGTCCAGTAATTACAAAATTATTGAAGACTTTCTGAAAATATTGTATTACGTGATTTACCACCGTGTTATCTGTAGCTCTGGTTTCATGTTGATTTTGGATGCTTGCACTATTCCCCGGCAGTCCAGTCTTTCAGACAAGACTTCAAACCAAGGTCCATATTCTTATGGTTGAGTGGGACATAAAACTCAACTTGATCCAATCCATAAAACTCAACTTGATCCAATCCATTTTATGTAGATTCCTGTTCATATTGACAATTTTGATCAAAACACAAAGTCAGGCTTCACATCTCTCGGAAATAGTTCCAGGAATCAAGACGGCTTAGTCCACTGTTTCTATCACCTCTGTTGATGGTTGTCTGAAATTATAAATGAGCCGGAATCTGGGAAAAAGTCCCTCAACCCTCTCCCAAACAAGACCTGGTTTTGACGTCCCTAATAGAAAAGGTTTGGGAAAACATTGAGGCAAAAGAAGACACTGCTGATAACCAGCAGTTTCTCCTTTTGCCTTAATATTTTTTGCTATATTATACACAAATCTTATTTTTATTTACCTTCATTTTATCATAATCGATAGCTTAAAATAAGAACATCCCCCCCTCCCCCCCAAAAAAATGATGTTTGGGAAAGGGTTAAAGCATTTCTAAAAATTGAGTATGAAGATCAGCCTGTTGTCAAATGCAGCCCAATGTACATCCATGCTGCTCTCTTTAAGCTACTACAGGTCACGAAGAAGCTATTAGAGAACAACATGGATCCTGATCAGACTGTATGCACAGGCTGATCTGGATCAATGTTGGGCTCGAAAGCCTTAAGGAACCTTTTTCCAGATCCTGGCTCAAATGTCAAATTGGGATACTTGTTACTCGGTAATATACTAGTATTGATTGATTGCCATTTAACACTACTGGCTGCATTTTGTCATGTTGTGGCGACTGTCCAGAGCACCTGGCAAAGGTTTTGTGGAATTTTTCACACCAGTATAGCGGATGAGAATTGACCTGGCAGAGCACTCCATTCAATTAGCATGGGCTGCTCTGCCAGGTCATTTATCATGAGGTATACTACCAAGATATTCAATCCAAGCTTCCAACTGCTATCCCACTTCAATTATCCACTTCTGTTTGTCAAGAGACAAATGACATGTTTAACCCTTTCACAAACGGCAAATCTTCAGAATTTCCATTTCAAAAGCTGCTGGCAAATGGACCTTGTTTAAGATAGAATTTGTGTACAATATAGCATGGAAAATATTTAGACAAAAGGAGAAACTGCTGGTTATCAGCAGTTTCTTCTTTTGTCTCAATGTTTTCCCAAATCATTTCTATAAGGGACATCAAAAGCCGGTCTTGTTTGGTAATGGGTTAATGTCAGAAAGTATACTGACTGAGCTGTGCATAAAAGTAAAGCAGAAAGGACAAAATGCCAAAAAAGCTACATATTTTTCTTAAAACATGTATGCAGTATAAACTGAAAACGATAATTTTTACACTGACCTGGGTGAGTCAATGTCAAGTAAGGGAATCCAGGTAAATTATCCGATATGGTTGATTGATTTAATGTTCATTGCGTATAAAAATAATTTTGTCACTGTTAACATGAAGTTAACGTGGTCAAATGGAAACGGTCGAAGACGCAAATCTGTAATTGTCTTTTGGTAAGGGTTCGAAACTCACAGTCACCCATGATTTTATTTTATTTTTTCATTTTTAATCATCTTTTTATTGCACCAAGATAATAAAGTTGTTTTCTTTAATTTTTCATTAATAAAATATGCTCGACGAACATAATATGCGAATATATAATGTTTTATTGGAAACGGTTTTCCAACAAAAATTACAAATCATATTTTTCACATATCAACAGATGATTAGAGAAAATGAATAACATGTAAGCAAAAAAGATCTGGATTGTGAAAATGTGCCATTTAGATTTGCCAGAAATATTTGACTTTGACATCTCACGCAGAAAACATCAAGAGAAAAGCATGAAAAGGTGAGCACTTTTATTTCCCCGAAGATTTCTTTTTTTTTCTCTTAATAAATTTCAAAAGTGCGTTTCTTGTATCGCCTTAAAAAATTGGAAATATCAACAAACCGGTAATTGGTGTCTGTAAATGGGTTAAACTACAAACATTAAATAAAGGAATAAAATAAAAAAAATAGATGAATGTCCTTGAAAAATAAAACTTGTGCATGTCTTGTAGTAGAATCGAACTTGGTCCGTTCGAGTAGAAGTCCCACGTCTTTCCATTGCGCTATCACAGACCTGCACATAGACGGTTGTATTAACGAATACTTTTTAAATTCGAAATCTGTGAACTGTTTTCAATAACAATGGACAGGTCAATGTAAATAAACAAATGATCAAATTATCATGCGGTCTTTATAGAACTGTCAAAAGGAGTCTGTGTTTTGATTTTACAGGTATGAGTATATTGATAAATCAATGGTACTGTTAGAACGTCTTGTAATTACAGCTTAAATCAAGTTCTAGATTGATTTAATTAACCCTTTCCCAAACAAGACCTTGTTTTGACGTCCCTGATAGAATATGCTTGGAAAAACATTGAGGCAAAAGAAGAAAATGCTGATAATCAGCATTTTCTCCTTTTGTCTCAATATTTCCATGCTATATTGTACACAAATTTTATCTTAATTTTAACCCTTTCCCAAACGACAAAAATTTAGGATGGTCCAATTTGAAAGTTGCTGCAGACAACAAAATTGACATTGAAAAAGAAAGGATTTTTGTACTATTTAGCCAAGAAAACATTGAGACAAAAGGAGAAACTGCTAGTTATCAGCAGTTTCTTCTCTTGTTTCAATGTTTTCTCAAGCCTTTCCTACTAGGGACGTCAAAACCAGGTCTTATTTGGGAAAGGGCAAGGTCCACAAAGCCTTGTCTGCAGCATCTTTTGAATTGGAACTTTTGAAATTTTGCCGTTTGGGAAAGGGTTAATAGGGCTTTACGCCCTTTTCAACTGATATGTTCATATTGTGGTGACTGGAGCACATTATAACCATGGATTCCTGTCGTTTCTCATACCAGTACTACCACAACATCCTAACTGAGCCTCCAGCTGCTCACCCACATTGGTTAACAATTATTATCAAACCATTGGTGGGAAACATTTTTGTCAGAAAGGATATTTGATGCGACCTGGGATCACTACTGGGACCTCAAGCTTAAGGCAGATACACTACCAATTGCGCTATGGCCCTGTGTATAATCACGTGACTTAGAATTTCCGATAATCTTCAATAACTTTGTCAAGTCTTGACCAATTTAAATTCGGTTTGAAGCAGAGAAGGTGGAAAAATGTTCAGGATAACCTGGACGAAGTGGATTTTTAAAAAATCAACTGATAAAAACGTTATTGAAGATAAACCAAAATTTTGGTTTATCTTCAATAACTTTTTTATCAGTTAACTTTTCAAAAATCCAACACGTTCATCTAATGTGCGACGTCTGTCCACCTTCTCTGTTTCAAACCGAATTCAAATTGGTCCCGTATTAACAAAATTATTGAAGATTTTCTGACATTGTTGCATCACGTGATTATCCAGCGTGATGGCCGCAGCTTATTGGGTTTTAGGTTTACACAGAAGAAATACTATTGTTCGTTTGAAATTACACAAAGTTTTACATGATAAAATCGTTCCCTAAAAGATGTGTTTTGACATCTCATAGAAAAGTCTAGCTTCCAAGCATAAAGGCACAAAGCCAAAATCAATGAATCAGCATTTTGTATTTACTTTTGCATCAACATTTTCTGTGAGATATTGCATTCAAATCAGATATTTCATTCACATCAATTTAGCTGTCTTCAGCAGCTTTCAAAATGGACTAGTCAAAACTGCATCCAGCTAATGATTGCCAAACTGTACTTACTTTTCGTCTCAGGAATATTGGATCTTTATGACATCTTCAGGACCAGTTGATCATAACCGAGTCTATTATGAGTACTCTGTTATTGTCCTTCTTTCCAATCAATTTCACCTCTAAAAGCAAAGCATAGAAAACAATTGCTATTTGTAATTGTCCAATTGCAAGAGAGTAACAAGTAATAGGGGTTAAAGACGTTCCAACTTTGTCATTTGAGTTCAAAACCCTTAGTTGTAGAGAAACATTTACCGATGTTTTGCTTTTTGAAAAGTTTGAGTCCATTAGGCCCGCAATGATACTGATGCTATTGAAGCTAAAATTCTAAACATGTGGACTATAATATGTGAAAATTGCACATAAGTATCAGCATTTCTTTGTCATTCAGTAAAATTGAGATGGCTAGATTTTAGTTTCAGTTCAAACAACACCCAACTGCTAACCCTAGTACACAATTCTTTGGTGGTTCATCCATTGGCAAGAGACAAGTGACTTAGAATCCATGCAGAGTGTGAATACTGCATTTTTATGCTCCCCAAAAAATTTCGGGGTGGGGGGGTGGGGGGGTTTTGGGGGCATATAGTTGCCAAGCTGTCCGTTCATCTGTCTGTCCGTCCACAGCCATATCTCAGCAACCCTTGGAACAAATTCAATGAAACTTCACATGTGAACTCCCTGGGATAATCCCTAGCAAGCCTTTACTCCGTTTGTTAATTTGAGGCTGTGTCATGGAAAAAGGGGCCTAAATGTAAAAATTAGATTTTCTCTAATTTCTCTTCATCCAATGGGCAGAATTTAATGAATTTTTTTGCTAATGTGATAAGTGAGATGTTCTAGACCATATTCTATAAAGAATGTGTGTACAAAAAATCTGTCATGGGAAAAGGGGGCTTTATGTATTATTTTTATTTTGTGACTAACACTTATTCGGGGAGCATAATCTGTCTATGACGGCTCTTGTTTTTTTGGAGGCTGGTACACCTTACCATGTGTTTCTGGCATTTTTATCCTCAAACACAATTCGTAATTTGTTCATTCATTTGTGAGGCAAATGACACTTATTCAGGGAGCATAATCCGTCTATGGCGGCTCTTGTTATTTTAGACATGACAGACTCAATCATAGGGATTTGATAGACCAACAGACAATGACACTTTTATGAATGTAAACAACCAAAACAACAGCGTATGAATTTGGGATGGGAACAACCAATATACACTCATTTACATTTGGGATGCAATCAATCACATTACCAGTGTAAGAATTTCCAACGTGATCAAACAATATATAGCTCTTGATAAATGACCTGGCAGAGCAGCCCATGCTAATCGATCGAGATGCACTGCCAGGTCATTTATCATGAGCTTTACCAGAGAATGAATTTCAGATGTCAACAACCAATATACAAGCGTATAAATTTCAGATGCGAAGAAAAAGATTTACCCGCATATGAATTTCCAAAGCCAATAACAGTATATAACCAGCATATGAATTTTTGATGCAAATAATATACCAGTGTATAAATTTCGAAAGCAAATTTAACAATATACCAGTGTATATATTTCAGACGCAAGCAATGAAATACCCAAATATAAAGTCAGAAAGAATGCCAAAAAGGAAACATCTGGTTCTGTATTTGAGCAAGTTAAGTTCCTGTTATATTTAGTGAAGTGTTAGTGTAATCAATAAGTGTAATTAAAGTGAATACATGCTTAAGTACCATTAGACGCTCAAATACAGAATGTTATTTGAATACCAAAGACGAAATCCTTTTTGACAATGTATACCGTCGGTGCTATGACAAAATGGCGTAACAAATTAGTTACGTCATTTTGTCATTTTTTTTTTATAAATGCTTTCTACTAAGTATGTAGGAGCGCATATCCTGTCAAAACGGCGTTTTTCTACACCTATTAGAACCCTTTCAATTATCATGTGACAAAATTGCGTAACTCGATTTAGCTGACAAAATGGCGTTATACGTAGACAAATTTACACGAAAGTAATAGTGAGTTACGCAATTTTGCCGGCATATTTTTTAACATTTTTTAAAACGGCAAAAACGTTTTTGGCTCTCCTGAAAAAAATGGTTTTCGAGCAAAATTTCTATTACGCCATTTTGTCATAGCACCGACGATACTTTGATAATTTTACATTTTACATTATTTCACTAATTTCAGGGCCATATAGCAATGAAGTATTCTTGGTAAACATCAACACAAAATTGGACTCTAAAAGTTCGGAAATTGACGTTATCATCGGTCACTTTAAAAATGCAGTAACTCCATCTTACTCAAGCTGTAGTTACGACATTTTTAAACATAGCCAATGATATGAGATGAGATTGGCATAATCGCCAACAGAATAATAGATAGGAAAGCCCACAACTTGTAAGTGCCTATAAAACAAGAGCTGTCCGAAGACAGCGCGCTCGACTTTCTAAGTTGCTTAGTATAAAGGGGGCATAACTCCAAATAGAGTGGTCCCAGGGTCATGGGCCCTGATAGTACAGTAGAGGGTGTGATGGTGAATAAGTATTCCAAGTTTGGGTTGAATCCCTTTGATAGTATGGAAGTTATTGAAGTTTGAAAAAACTTTAACCTTGGTTGCAACGCCAACGCCAACGCCAACGCCGACGCCGACGCCCGGGTGACAGTATAAGCTCTCATTTTCTTCGAAAAGTCGAGCTAAAAATGTTTTTAACTTACAATGGTTTTGCACTGACTCCTGATGTAAAAGTCCCAGTTATTTGCCCCGTAACTTGATTAGATCTACTGATGCCTACATAACCCTTAATTAGAAATGAGCAGAAAAATATTGACTCTTTAAAATAACAAGAGCTGTCCGCAGACAGCGCGCTCGACTTTTGATCGCTTTGATAGTATTGAAAAAAACTTTCTGTCAGTTATGTTGGAAGTTATCTAACATTAAGTCATTTGTCTCACAAATGAATGAACCATTTACAAATTGTGTATGAGGATAAAAATGCCAGAAACACATGGTAAGGTGTACCAACCTCCGAAAAAACAAGAGCCGTCATAGACGGATTATGCTCCCCAATAAGTGTTTGTCACAATATAAAAACTATCATACAGTAATCCCCCTTTTCCCATGACATATATTTTTTACACACATTTATAAAATATGGTCTAGAATATCCTATTTATCACATGAGTACAAAATTTCACTATATTCTGCCAATTAGATGAAGAGAAATTAGAGAGAAATTAATTTTTACACTAAGGCCCCTTTTTCCATGACGCAGCCTAAAGTTAAAAAACGGAGAAAAGGGTCCCTAAGGATTATCCCAGGGAGTTAACATGTAAAGTTTCATTGAATTTGGTCCAAGGGTTACAGAGATCTGGCCATGGACAGACAGGCGGACACAAGTACGGACGGACAGCATGGCCACTATTATGCTCCCCGAAAAAATTTCCTGGGAGCATTAAAAGTGAAAAATAAATTTCAAACAATCGAAGTGAAATGATGTAATACTACTCTAATTCGTTTTATATGCACAAGTTTCAATGGCATTTGGAAGACCAGCCAAAACTTCTATCAGCTGCCAAGCTCAGACCCCGTTTTAACCCTTTCCCAAACAAGACCTGGTTTTGACGTCCCTAATAGAAACTGCTTGGGAAAACATTGAAACAAAAGAAGAAACTGCTGATAACCAGCAGTTTCTCCTTTTGTCTCAATATTTTTTTATGCCATATTTTACACAAATCTTATCTTAGATAACATCCATTTTGTCATTTGTAGCTGTTTTTGAAGTGGATCGCCCTAAAATTTTGTCGTTTGGGCGAGGGTTAAAACCTAATACAAAAGACAAGAGTGGCGATTGATCAAACCAGCAACCCATAATCAAGATTTTGAGTCAAAAGCCTACTAGGGAGCTCTATGCTGCACAACCATTAGGGGTCAATTTTAACCCTTTCCCAAACGGCAAAATTTTAGGGTGATCCACCTCAAAAAGTGCCACAAATGACAAAATGGATGTTATTAAAGATAGAATTTGTGTGAAATATGGCATACAAAATATTGAGACAAAAGGAGAAACTGTTGGTCATCAGCAGTTTCTTTTGTTTCAATGTTTTCCCAAGCCTGTTCAATTAGGGACGTCAAAACCAGGTCTTGTTTGAAAAAGGGTTAAGTTAACAGTGAGGCAAACAATAGTATTTTGTCTGTTTTAAAACCTCACAACTACAGCTTGAGTCAAGCTGTAGTTATAAGACTTTATAATAGGCGATTTATCAATATAATAACCGTAAACCTAGTCTATTTTTAGCATAATATTCATTGCTTATCACAGACTTTCAAAGCCAACTTGACATGTTTATGTTCAATATACATGTACCATAGAAAATAGCAAGACAAGGTGATAAAATGATCCATGTCAACTTTTGCCAGAACGTTTTCCT
Organism: Fragum sueziense; assembly: GCA_963680895.1. Taxonomy (NCBI): domain Eukaryota; kingdom Metazoa; phylum Mollusca; class Bivalvia; order Cardiida; family Cardiidae; genus Fragum; species Fragum sueziense. Next base: position 26,691,907 of record OY804601.1, read on the forward strand.
ATTTCTCCTTTCAGAACATCAAAACCAGGACTAGTTTTGGAAATAGAAGGAAGGTGAATTAACCCTTTCCCAAACAAGACCTGGTTTTGACGTCCCTGTTATAGAAAATACTTGGGAAAACATTGAGGCAAAAGATGAAACTGCTGATAACCAACAGTTTCTCCTTTGTCTCAATATTTTCTGTGCTGTATTGTACACAAACCCAGTCTTTATCAAAATCTGTTTTGTCGTTTGCAGAAGCTTTCAAATTGGTCCACCCTAAAATTTTGTCGTTTGGGAATGGGTTCAATCAAAATAGAAAAATATACTTATATTAGAATTCTAAATATCCCTTGTTGACTTGTTTGTACATCATCTTGTCTACATGCAGGCAAATCTCATATCCTGAAAGGGATGGTCATAAAATAAAATGAATGAGACAAAAAAGAACATGGTAATGATCAGATTTTTTGTAGGAACCACATCTCAAAACCAGAGGTGCGTTCTTTAGAGCGAGATTTCGAGATATCTTGAGATTTCTTCAGATATTTTAGGATAAAGCATCGTTTAGAGCAAGATTTTTAAGACGCTCAATGGAAGGCGCCATTACCCGATACTTCTTGCGGAACTCCTCGGTTTCGAACGCTCCATAATTTATAAACCGCGGTGTTCCGAATGCTCCATATTTTATACAAATGACATCATGATGACGTCATTTGTATAAATATGGAGCATTCGGAACAGCTGGGTTAAAGTCTTGGTCTTAAAAACGCTTTATCAAAAACATCTTAAGAAATCCTAAAAAATCTTGCTCTAAAGAACACGGCTATGGTTTAGACATACCTGGCAGAAAAATTGCAATAAAAAGAATGCTGATAACAAGCATTTTCTCCTGTTGTGTCAAAGGTTTCTGTACTGTGTTGTACAATTAACCTGTGTGTGTAATGACATTAGGCAGGCACAAACACACTTGATGCCGAACAAGCCATATTATTTGGACCTATTTCCTATATTATTGTTGTGACAAATGATTATTTTTATATTTTACATGGTTAAGAGGCTTATCAAAGAACTCTTACATTAAAGCAGTATTGATTTTCAGCTGTCAAAGACACTTGATACAGAATGAAAATACATTATATTCGAGCAACTAGTGCATTGACCAGTGAACATATTGTACATTTAACCTGTGTGTGTAATGACATAGGGCAGGCACAAAATACAATTGGTAAAGAATTTAACTTTTGATTTAAGCCAACAAAACTGAATTATGAAAGGAAAAGAAACTTTCAAACTTACATGACATCCTGTTTGGCTTGAAATTTTAGTTGGTTCGAGTTGCACATAAAAAGTCATCAGATCCAAACTAAACTTGATGCCTGAAAATGTATTCAAAACAAAACGACAGAGCAAACCATTGCAATAAATGAACAAGATATACCAATATCGCATAATAGTGACAAAATACAGGCCATTTTAATCTTTATTCATATCATCCTATTTTCCAGACAAACAAAACTAAATATTTAAGGACAAAAATTTAAAATGTGGTATTTGTTGTGATAAATGTTTTTAAATTCTACCTGATTAAGTGACTTATCAAAGAACTATTTTACATTAGAACAGTATTGATTTTGATCAGTTAAAAACACTAATGAAACAGAATGAAATAATACATCTTATTCAAGCAACTAGTGGTTTGGCCTGTAAACATACTGAACAATTAGCCAGTGTGTGTGTAATGACATTAAAGCAGGCACAAACACACTTGATACCGAACAAGCCATATTATTTAGACCTATCTCTTATATATTTGTTGTGACAAATGATTAATTCTATATTCGAGAGTTTGAAATGGATTATCAGAGAACTATTTTACATTAAAGCAGTATTGATTTTGATCAGTTAAAAACACTAATGAAACGGAATGAAATAATACATCTTATTCAAGCAACTTGTGGTTTGGCCTGTAAACATAATGTGTAATGACATTAGGCAGGCACAAACACACTTGATACCGAACAAGCCATATTATTTAGACCTATCTCTTATATTATTGTTGTGACAAATGATTAATTTTATATTCGAGAGTTTGAAATGGATTATCAAAGAACTATTTTACATTAAAGCAGTATTGATTTTGATCAGTTAAAAACACTTATGAAACGGAATGAAATAATACATCTTATTCAAGCAACTAGTGGTTTGGCCTGTAAACATAATGTGTAATGACATTAGGCAGGCACAAACACACTTGATACCGAACAAGCCATATTATTTAGACCTATCTCTTATATTATTGTTGTGACAAATGATTAATTTTATATTCCAGAGTTTGAAATGGATTATCAAAGAACTATTTTACATTAAAGCAGTATTGATTTTGATCAGTTAAAAACACTAATGAAACAGAATGAAATAATACATCTTATTCAAGCAACTAGTGGTTTGGCCTGTAAACATAATGTGTAATGACATTAGGCAGGCACAAACACACTTGATACCGAACAAGCCATATTATTTAGACCTATCTCTTATATTATTGTTGTGACAAATGATTAATTTTATATTCGAGAGTTTGAAATGGATTATGAAATGAATTATCAAAGAACTATTTTACATTAAAGCAGTATTGATTTTGATCAGTTAAAAACACTAATGAAACGGAATGAAATAATACATCTTATTCAAGCAACTAGTGGTTTGGCCTGTAAACATAATGTGTAATGACATTAGGCAGGCACAAACACACTTGATACCGAACAAGCCATATTATTTAGACCTATCTCTTATATTATTGTTGTGACAAATGATTAATTTTATATTCGAGAGTTTGAAATGGATTATGAAATGAATTATCAAAGAACTATTTTACATTGAAGCAGTATTGATTTTGATCAGTTAAAAACACTAATGAAACGGAATGAAATAATACATCTTATTCAAGCAACTAGTGGTTTGGCCTGTAAACATAATGTGTAATGACATTAGGCAGGCACATTTTAACACACTTGATACCGAACAAGCCATATTATTTAGACCTATCTCTTATATTATTGTTGTGACAAATGATTAATTTTATATTAGAGAGTTTGAAATGGATTATCAAAGAACTATTTTACATTAAAGCAGTATTGATTTTGATCAGTTAAAAACACTAATGAAACAGAATGAAATAATACATCTTATTCAAGCAACTAGTGGTTTGGCCTGTAAACATAATGTGTAATGACATTAGGCAGGCACAAACACACTTGATACCGAACAAGCCATATTATTTAGACCTATCTCTTATATTATTGTTGTGACAAATGATTAATTTTATATTCGAGAGTTTGAAATGGATTATCAAAGAACTATTTTACATTAAAGCAGTATTGATTTTGGTCAGTTAAAAACACTAATGAAACGGAATGAAATAATACATCTTATTCAAGCAACTAGTGGTTTGGCCTGTAAACATAATGTGTAATGACATTAGGCAGGCACAAACACACTTGATACCGAACAAGCCATATTATTTAGACCTATCTCTTATATTATTGTTGTGACAAATGATTAATTTTATATTCGAGAGTTTGAAATGGATTATCAAAGAACTATTTTACATTAAAGCAGTATTGATTTTGATCAGTTAAAAACACTAATGAAACAGAATGAAATAATACATCTTATTCAAGCAACTAGTGGTTTGGCCTGTAAACATAATGTGTAATGACATTAGGCAGGCACAAACACACTTGATACCGAACAAGCCATATTATTTAGACCTATCTCTTATATTATTGTTGTGACAAATGATTAATTTTATATTCGAGAGTTTGAAATGGATTATCAAAGAACTATTTTACATTAAAGCAGTATTGATTTTGATCAGTTAAAAACACTAATGAAACAGAATGAAATAATACATCTTATTCAAGCAACTAGTGGTTTGGCCTGTAAACATAATGTGTAATGACATTAGGCAGGCACAAACACACTTGATACCGAACAAGCCATATTATTTAGACCTATCTCTTATATTATTGTTGTGACAAATGATTAATTTTATATTCGAGAGTTTGAAATGGATTATGAAATGAATTATCAAAGAACTATTTTACATTAAAGCAGTATTGATTTTGATCAGTTAAAAACACTAATGAAACAGAATGAAATAATACATCTTATTCAAGCAACTAGTGGTTTGGCCTGTAAACATAATGTGTAATGACATTAGGCAGGCACAAACACACTTGATACCGAACAAGCCATATTATTTAGACCTATCTCTTATATTATTGTTGTGACAAATGATTAATTTTATATTCGAGAGTTTGAAATGGATTATCAAAGAACTATTTTACATTAAAGCAGTATTGATTTTGATCAGTTAAAAACACTAATGAAACAGAATGAAATAATACATCTTATTCAAGCAACTAGTGGTTTGGCCTGTAAACATAATGTGTAATGACATTAGGCAGGCACAAACACACTTGATACCGAACAAGCCATATTATTTAGACCTATCTCTTATATTATTGTTGTGACAAATGATTAATTTTATATTCGAGAGTTTGAAATGGATTATCAAAGAACTATTTTACATTAAAGCAGTATTGATTTTGATCAGTTAAAAACACTAATGAAACAGAATGAAATAATACATCTTATTCAAGCAACTAGTGGTTTGGCCTGTAAACATAATGTGTAATGACATTAGGCAGGCACAAACACACTTGATATCGAACAAGCCATATTATTTAGACCTATCTCTTATATTATTGTTGTGACAAATGATTAATTTTATATTTGAGAGTTTGAAATGGATAATCAAAGAACTATTTTACATTAAAGCAGTATTGATTTTGATCAGTTAAAAACACTAATGAAACGGAATGAAATAATACATCTTATTCAAGCAACTAGTGGTTTGGCCTGTAAACATAATGTGTAATGACATTAAAGCAGGCACAAACACACTTGATACCGAACAAGCCATATTATTTAGACCTATCTCTTATATTATTGTTGTGACAAATGATTAATTTTATATTAGAGAGTTTGAAATGGATTATCAAAGAACTATTTTACATTAAAGCAGTATTGATTTTGATCAGTTAAAAACACTAATGAAACAGAATGAAATAATACATCTTATTCAAGCAACTAGTGGTTTGGCCTGTAAACATAATGTGTAATGACATTAGGCAGGCACAAACACACTTGATACCGAACAAGCCATATTATTTAGACCTATCTCTTATATTATTGTTGTGACAAATGATTAATTTTATATTCAAGAGTTTGAAATGGATTATCAAAGAACTATTTTACATTAAAGCAGTATTGATTTTGATCAGTTAAAAACAGTAATGAAACGGAATGAAATAATACATTTATTTTATTCGAGCAACTTGTGGTTTAGCATGTAAACAATTAATGTACAATTAACCTGTGTGTGTAATGACATTAGGCAGGCACAAACACACTTGATACCGAACAAGCCATATTATTTAGACCTATCTCTTATATTATTGTTGTGACACGATCCATGTCAACTTTTGCCCTAACATTTTCCTATTTCTCCTTTCAGAACATCAAAACCAGGACTAGTTTTGGAAATATGAAGGAATGTGAATTAATTTAGGGTGATCCACTTCAAGTGACACAAATGACAAAATGGATGTTATTAAAGATAGAATTTGTGTGAAATATGGCATACAAAATATTGAGACAAAAGGAGAAACTGTTGGTTATCTGCAGTTTCTTCTTTTGTTTCAATGTTTTCCCAAGCCTGTTCAATTAGGGACGTCAAAACCAGGTCTTGTTTGGGAAAGGGTTAAGTTAACAGTAATGTGATTTCAGGCAAACAATAGTATTTTGTCTGCCGTAAAACTTCACAACTACAGTTTTAGTCAAGCTGCTGTTACAAGACTAACAGACGATTTATCAATATATATAACTGTAAACCCAGTCTATTTTTAGCATAATATTCATTGCTTATCACAGACTTTCAAAGCCAACTTGACATGTTTATGTTCAATATACATGTGCCATAGAAAATAGCAAGACAAGGTGATAAAATGATCCATGTCAACTTTTGCCCTAACATTTTCCTATTTCTCCTTTCAGAACATCAAAACCAGGACTAGTTTTGGAAATAGAAGGAAGGTAAATTAACCCTTTCCCAAACAAGACCTGGTTTTGATGTCCCTGTTAGAAAATACTTGGGAAAACATTGAGGCAAAATATGAAACTGCTGATAACCAGCAGTTTCTCCTTTGCCTCAATATTTTCTGTGCTGTATTGTACACAAACCCAATCTTTATCAGAATCTGTTTTGTCGTTTGCAGCAGCTTTCAAATTGGTCCACCCTAAAATTTTGTCGTTTGGGAATGGGTTCAATCAAAATAGAAAAATATACTTATATTAAAATTCTAAATATCCCTTGTTGACTTGTCTGTACATCATCTTGTCTACATGCAGGCAAATCTCAAACCCTGAAACGGATGGTCATAAAATAAAATGAATGAGACAAAAAAGAACATGGTAATGATCAGATTTTTTGTTGGAGCGATATCTCAAACGAGACCTGGTTTAGACATACCTGGCAGAAAAATTGCAATAAAAGAAATGCTGATAACAAGCATTTTCTCCTGTTGTGTCAAAAGTTTCTGTACTGTGTTGTACAATTAACCTGTGTGTGTAATGACATTAGGCAGGCACAAAACACACATGATACCGAACAAGCCATATTATTTGGACCTATTTCCTATATCATTGTTGTGACAAATGATTATTTTTATATTTTACATGGTTAAGAGGCTTATCAAAGAACGCTTACATTAAAGCAGTATTGATTTTCAACAGTCAAAGACACTTCATACACAATAAAATAATATGTCATATTCAAGCACCTAGTGGTTTGGCTGTAAACATAATGTACAATTAACCCCCATGTGTGTAATGACATTGGGCAGGGACAAAGTACACTTGATACCGAACAAACCATATTATTTAATACTATCTGTACTAATATTTTTAAGAAACATTAGATTCTTGTGTACAAAACTGAATTATAAAAGGAAAAGAAACTGTCAAACTTACATGACATCCTGTTTGGCTTGAAATTGTAGTTGGTTCGAGTTGCACATAAAAAGTCATCAAATCAAAACTATACTTGATGCCTGAAATGTATTCAAAACAAAAAGATAAAGCAACCCATTTCAATAGATTAACAAGATACACCAAGATATAATTATTGACAAAATACAGAGACAAACAAAAAGAGAAATTCAAAAAACACTGGTGGGGAACTCGGCCGAAGTGAGGGACGTTTTTTCACGATCAATGTATTCCGTCAGTGTTGTTATAACATCTCGTAACTACGGCTTAGATAAAGCAGTAGTTACGAGATTTTATAACAACACCAACGATTTGTCAATACATAATTGTGAACCAAGTCTATTTTTAGACCAAATTAATTGCAATTAGAGTTAACAAAAGCTTCGCAGAGCGGCGCATATTACATGTATACGCCTGAGAGGGGCTTGTCAGTAAAATTTGCCATTTTTTCCATTCAAGGGCAGATAATTCAAACATGAAAAGTTATCAAAATTTTGTTTGCATAACAAGACACCATAGAGATTCATTGTGGCTAGTTTGATTAAATTCTGGTTGAAACTGTAGGAGTTGCGCACAGGAGAAAATGGACATTTTTTAATTCAAGGGCAGATAATTAAAGAACGAAAAGAGTTAATTGAATTCTGTAGGCGGTGTGCACAACTAGACACCATGGAGATTCATTGTGGCAAGTTTGATTGAATTCTGATCAAAACTGTAGGTGGAGTTGCGCACACAAGAAATTGACCAAACGCCAATCGATAGATCGCTCCGCCCAACATAGAATTTAATACAAACAATGGACACGTGTTCGTTTATAGGGAACGATTTTATCCAGTTAATCGTGAAGTCAATTCGGACAAACAAAATAGTATTTCGTAGGTGTTGTTATAAACTTTCGCAACAGTACAGCTTAATTTAAGCCGTAGTTACGAGATTTTATAACAACACCGACGTTTTATCAAAACATACTGTAAACCTAGTCTATTGTTAGGACAAAATTCTTTGCAATTGGCATGTCGATTGTTTTGATTGTCAGTCGATAAATCGATACAATAACACATGCAACGAAGAACAATTGGGGCATGCATTTTTCTGATCGCCCATTGGCTAATCGATGTTTTTGATTGACAGTCGGCGTTTGGTCAATTGCTAATGGACAGACAGACAGACGAGCGGGGCAGTAACATAATACGACCCTTCAGGAGTATAATAAAAATCTTTAAGCCCCGTTCCCACTGTCACGGTTTGGGCCCCCGGTTAGTCCCGGATGAGTGGTCCGGGGGAAACCGTGACAAACCGGGAGTACAACCATGGCGGCACCGTGAACATCCTGGACCATCCGGGATGATCCGGCAACCGACCCCGGATGTTTTAAAATGTTAAATACAACCGGCAGTCACCAGGACTCACCGGGAGGATTTCAAGAATCGGCTTTATCCGGGGAAACACCGGCATATTCCGGGGCAAGTCCGGTTCTCTACCCTGGCTCAACCGTGATGGTCCCTGATGATCCGTGGACATTTTCAGCTTAATTAATGTAGTTTCATTTTCTGATGCAAGCACAAGCAAACAAGATGAACTATCTCATAAACCAGAACTTCAAGAGACGAAAGAGAACTGATGCTGATCCACAAGTGACCAGCGGGAAACATCGGCTTGTCACCGGCGCACAACCGTGAAATGAAAGGGCGATACCAGCGGCTACCGGTGCGCTACCGGCGACAACCGGGGTTACACCGGGTTGTACCGGGATCACGCCAGCCCGTGCACCGTAAATACACCGTGGCAAACCGGGAACAAATCGGGATAGTCCGGGGTAGAACGGGAAGATCCTGCTAGTAATAACCTGGGGGTACACCGGGGCAATGTTGGGAATATGGGAATATGAATCATTTTTTAGAGAAAAGATCCCGGATCATCCCGGAATACCGGCTCTTTCCCCACCGGTAGGTACTGTGGGTGTCCGGGACCAACACCGTGACAGTGGGAACGGGGCTTTAAACTCACATTTAAATGCAAAATATCTATACCTTGTCGTAGCGAAAAACGTCCCTCGCTTTGGCCGAGTTCACCACCAGTGTGTCTGCTTTCATCCCATAATTGTATCAGTTGCTCTACCAGGCCACCCAGACTTCATTGATATTTCCAGGTCTGAAAAAGACGAGCAATAAAAATATCAGTTCAATCCATGAAAAATTTATCTACAGTCGACACTTGTGTCAAAGTCAGATCATGAGATGTACAATCAAAATAAAGACTTGTCCATATTCAAATATATTGCAGATGACAAGTTTTTGGTGTTTTGGGGTAGAAAATACATGTATTGAGGGAAATGAAAGAATCACTTCTGGCATTTTCCAAAATGTTTTCCAAAGCCTTTATCTTAATCTATCTTTTTTAACATAGTCAAAACAAATAAAATGAGCATAATATACCATCAATTAGTAAACAACAGGAAAATTCTGCTTGAACTCACATTAAGATTTTGCCTACCGACTAAAATACCATGAAACTAATGCGGAGTATTTGTTTCCTTCACAAAATGGAGATGTACATGCAAAGCATATTCCAATCATATAGCCTTGCAATATACCAGCATTCTTTATGAATAGTATACCTTTTGTGACAGAAAAAGACGTCTTGTATGGTATACGCGGAGCAATCCTTGCAAAGAAAATATCCATCGCTATAGGTGGTTAGCCCTTTCCCAAACAAGACCTGGTTTTGACGTCCCTAATAGAAAAGGCTTGGGAAAACATTGAGACAAAAGAAGAAACTGCTGATAACCAGCAGTTTCTCCTTTTGTCTATTTTCTGTGCAATATTTTACAAAAATTTTAACTTCTATTTTGTGATTTGTAGCAGTTTTTGAAGTGTATCACCCTAAAATTTTGCCGTTTGGGAAAGGGTTAAAGTAATCCACTCGAGACTGAGGACAGCAATGCGTTTAATGGTGGTGCAGGCTTCTTTAACCTTGCTTTGACCACATCTTTTGAGATAAAGGCTAGAGAAAACATTGAAGCAAAAGAAGAAAATGATCAGCATTTTCTCCTTTTGCTTCAGTATTTTCTCCCGAGTTTGTCATTAATAACATCTAATTTGTGGTTTGGTTCATTGGGGTTTTACACCATTTTCAAAGGCTATGGTCATAATGCTACGACTGGGCACCTAGCCATGAATTCCTGTTCTTTTCTCATACTAGTACTACCATAATATGCTAAGTGAGCCTCTAGCTGCTGGACCACATACAGTCGACACTCGTGTCGAAGTCATCGGGGCCATCAAAATACCTCGACATATCCGGAGTTCGAATCATCCGATTTTGTTCAGCTTCGATAAAGTTGATATTTGACCGTTTGTGAAACTAATTAAGTACAATTATAATCGAGATATTGTAGGAAAAGGAAAGAAATTGCTCGTTTTGAGCAATGTCTATCCTTTTCCTACTATTTCAATAGCTGTACTCAGTTCGAAAATACTCTGTTTGAAAAAATTATGGCCATCGATGAGGAAGGGACCATATTTGAACTTCGACTTAAGCGAAAATTCGACTTATCCGATGTCGACATAACGAGTGTCGACTGTAGGTAAATAATATCAAAACATTGCTGGGTTACATTACTGTTAGACAGGATATTTACCAAAGCCAGAATCAAACCCGGGACCTCTCAAGAGAGGCAGATTCGCTAATGACTGCGCTATAAGTAAGGCCCAAGAGGCAAAACAGGAAATTATTGATGATCAGTATTTTCTCCTTTTGCCTCATTTTCCGAACTAGATATACAATTGCACTTTACTTAAACCTCGTCCACATTGTGGTTTGCATCAGCTTTTATACTAAAGCACCTTAAAATTAGGCTGTTTTAGAAGAGCATTAACCCTTCCCGAAACAAGACCTGCTTGGGAAAACATTTAGACAAAAGAAGAAAATGTTGATGATCAGCATTTTCTCCTTTTGCCTCAATATTTTTTGTGCCATATTGTTTGAAAACCCTTTCCTTTTTAAACATAAATTGTGTCGTCTATTGCAGCTTTCCAATTGGATCATTTAAAAATGTGCCGTTTGGGAAAGGGTTAACCCATTACCACAGAGTGACGCTGAAGCTGATCAAGACATGCCTAGGAAAACATTGTGTATACTGAAGAATGGACAAACATTGAGAGAAAAGAAGAAAATACTTAATTATGTACTTTAGTCAGTGTATGTCTAGTGATGGCCATAACTAGGTGTCTGTATACCTGTCAAACAGGATGCTTCTTTTTAAGCACTTTCACGGGTGGGCATCAGGGGAGCTACCTCAAAAATGTGTTAACGTAAATTTGTTCCCACGCCACATCCGGTAACTGTCGAGGTAGTGGAAATCCCCGTATTTTGACAAACGGACAAAGGTGAGCTCTTGCTTTTATTTGTTTTTTCTTTCAAAAAGCGCATTACGTAAAAATCTATTGATGCAGTGCAATGCTACCATGTTTTAGCAATGCATGAGGACCGAAAACCCCATTAAAAAGTGGAAAATACGAGCAGGACGACATTAATTCCAGGACTGGTGGATTGCATTTTCGCCCTTTGTTGACATATCGGCAGGCATTTCAAGGCAGATATTGCACTTTATTTTCAGTTTCTGACCACTTTCACATGTTTTGATGCAACACGTAGTTAAATTGACTACAATAATGCAAAAATTTCAGATGTTCTGGTCTCCTGAACAGATTACCTGCCCAAAAACTCATTCGTGTTGTTCCCAGACCATCGAGATAGCGGTAATCTAGCAAGATAGTTCCCACGCATCCCAAACATCTAGCCTTCTGATATATTGATGTGTTGATACATTTTAATGATTTCTGGACAGCGACCTTATGGCTAGTTTGCGAAAGTCAGTTCAGCTAGTCACAGAACTGTGATGCACGGGCAATATCTAATTATAGCAGATTTTTGAGAACTTATGAAACAATGAGCAGGAACTACCGCAATCACAACATAAATCCCAACATGAAACAAGTGAGAAACAACAAAAATTACATTTAAGTACCAATACAAAAAGAAAATATTGTAAGCCGCGTTAGCATCTTTTTTCCCAAGAGTTTGTCACTCAGTCACCAGAACTTAACTGAAAGTGTTAGGACACATAAAATGACCGAAAAATATAAAAATCCACTCCAAAACATAGAACACAGGGAACCACAACAGAAGTACCGCCTTTGAACGGCCAGTATTTTAAAAGTTGGGGGAGGGGCTTAAACATATTGAACTGGTACCAAACATCGCCCTCAGTTTCTGTAGCGGTTCACAACACTTAGTTAGTTGTTCCGTCCTTATGGCGAATCACTAACTAGTTAGGGAACCATCACGTTCAAACATATAAATCAAAACAAACAACATAATGATTCAAGAACGGGTTTACACAGAAACAACAGGCTGCACGACGACTGGTGATCCCTGATAATACCTACAGTTCTGAAAATCTGAAGCAAAAGTCGTCATTTGCACAGGTTGCGTGCCAGTCTTTTCCCCGAGATTTTCGTCTAAAACGTCACCAAAAGTATTGGAATCTGTCCACCAATCAAACTTTTTGGTAGAACACGAATTTGACGTTTTCTTGTGTATTTCTATAGAGAATATTGGTATTCCTAAATGATTGATTATAATGCCCCAGGCGGTAATAGACACTGTTTTCCATAGCTAAGACGCATGCTATTCTATGCCGTAAAAGTAAACAATATCGGTAAAAATAGAATTCGAAAAGCGTAGACCTACGTCACAGAGTACCATGAAAAATATTAATACAAATTTATACAGGTTTTTAGTTGATATTTCTAACGGTAAACCATTGACAAAGGTCTACGCAATTGAAATTGCTTCTATATAATAATTCTCTAATCAGAAAGACTCGAAAATGATCATGTGCTAGACATACCAGGCCCCGGTTTCTCGAAAAAAATAAGTATGTTCGCAGACTCAAATATGAGTAGCGTACTCAAATCACACGAAATTCACGTTAACTAAATCGAATACCCTTCAACACAACTTGACAAAAATATGTATGCAGTTCGAAAAACACTACGTGTTTCGTTAAGTTTGGTCTAATATTCGAATATTGTATAGTTCATGCGTTTTATTAGCGGCCTCCGTAGCAGTTCTTAACCTATTGCGTAGATGGGGTTAATGTAATGGTACGGCCCTGTCTTGACGTCATAAATCTTGCACGTACACTCCGTGCTCGATCGATTGTGGTCCAATTTAGAGCCAACAGCGTATACAGTCGAGGATTGGTCGATTTGTTGCCCAAACAATGCCTTGCGATAACATTTTGACTTTTTCCGGCTAACAACATCCGTACAGCTGCTTGGCTCTGCTCTTGGCGTAGCCGTGCTCTCTATGCCTAGGGTAGTAAAAAGTGTATGAACGCTTTGGCATCTTATTTGTCTATGTTTTAGCTTGTGTTTGAAGAAAATTTGTTTCGATAATAGTCATTTAGAAAGCACGGCACGGGATAATCATTTTGTAACAATGAACTATGTATCACGTGCTGAATTTACAACATCTGAAAAAATAATGCTATATTTATGCCTATGGATGCAGCCATTATGCAGGTATATTAGAAATGTACTGGATAGCCATTAAAAACATATTTTGTCGAAAATGTTCTGAAAAATTGGCGTTGCGTATCTTTTTTGTCCTAGTATAACCGCATCATTTAAGAAACTGGTACGTTTAGGCATATAGCCGTATTAATTTTCTAAATGTTCCATTTTATTGTTTTCAGGGACCACTTATTTGACTCACAAGAAAGGACACGGTCGAGAAAGGATGTTAAGAGCTACAAACCTACAATTGGACCTGGAGAAGTTTCGTGGAGAACAAAACATTAGATCTCAGCACAGTTATAAAATAAACGAAGCAAGAATTAAACGGTCAAAAATTCTTGCCATCCCATCTTCTGTTACGGAAGCAACTCAGGATTCTGTGTAAAACATATACTAGCTGCTTGTGGAGGTTTTCATCAAACATCTGAAGTAGGAGAGTAAGGTGGGGGTCTACCAGAGTGGTTAAACTTACTTCTTTTTCTCATGTTTGATCATCTGTACCATTTATATGGTATGCGTGAGTGGAGCAAACATGCGAAACCATGATACTTTGATTAAGCCACTGTGCAACTGTTTTTTGCGTTTTAAAGGCGAATGTTGAGTAGGAATTGTTTTTGTTCTTATTATTTTTGCTACTAAAGAAATATACCAGTCAAAATTTCTAACCGGCCACTTAAAAAACGAAGATATTTTTTTCTGTTGTGATTGGATTTTCATGAAATTTGCTATGTGAATTTTTAAGCAACTTTCAAGTTGATTTTGGCGAAAAGTTACCGTTGTTTTATTGAAATAAAAATGCAACACGAGAAAAGCTCAAAAAGCTCTAAATTCACACTGAGCTCAGAATATTGTCAATGTAGTATCTTTGGTCTCATGGATCGTTAGCTACAACATAGACCAAGAAAAAAAATGAAAATGTTTGAAAATTGTACGCGGCATATGGCCGTAAAAGAAATTGAAAGAGGTCATGTATGCAGAAAAACGGTTCTTAAAGACAACATCTAAAACACGTTTTTCTTCGAAAATGCTTTAAATATGGAATGATGATTCACGGCGGGCTACAAAATGTAGGACATGTGTAAAAATCGGTTTGTTGCATCGTCTTTCCATACCAGACCATATTTGAGCATATTCGCTTGATAAAATGTTTTGCCGGTTGAATTTAAACACCATTTTACCATGCCTCCCATTCTTTCTGCTTCTTCTGTAGTCAAAAGTCACACAAAATTGACAATATTTTCCAATTTTTTTCTTGGTCTGGGTTGCAGGTAACGATTTGTGTACTTTAATTGTTGAAAGTGTATTATCTCGAGCTCTATTTTGACTTAGAGCTTTTTGAGCTCTTCCTTTATTACACATCAAAATTTGACAATTATTGGTTAATCATCATGGAAATCCGCGGGCACTATGCTTAAAAATCAACATATCAAATTTCATTAAAATGTAATAACTTTTAAAAAAGTTATAGTCATTTTTAAAGTGGCCGGTTAGGACTTATGGCCAGTATAGTTCATCTCTATCCATTGGCGCCAACGGCGATTGTTACCTACGAACATTCTCTCCAACCATTTCAAGATTATTTCACTCATGCCGAGACGAACCGATAATAGTAGGTGAGGCGGAAACAGGTGAACCTCACGAAAAACATCTGACACACCCGCAACCAGAATTTGACATGTCTCACGCATGCCTAAAAATACCCACAGTGATTATGAAGAGAGCTGCAGTCTTTCTCTTACACCTGCAAAAGTTGCTGTATATTGTATGGACGTGCTTTCATACTGCATGGATTCCCCAAATGGTTAGACAACATCGGGCCTGAACATCCGATGATAATCAGTTCGGATTTAGGGAATAGTGCAACTCATGTCTTAAATAGACGTATGTTTGTTCCTTTTCATTTTTCAACAACTTCACTTGGCACATCGGGACTTTGGGAAATAGATGAGCTGCACGATGCCTCCTTGCAGAGGTGCCATTCACCCATTATCGCTCGTTGACTCATTTTCACTCCTGAAAAGAAAAAGGCCTGGGAAAACATAGCGGGAAATGAACAAATTGCTGTGACGAGCAATTTCTCCATTTTCCACAATGTTTTATACCCAAAAAGATAATAAGATTTTAATTTTCGTTCACTTGAAATTGTCGTCTGCAACATCTTTGAATTTGGACCAGTCTAAAATTGTGTCGTTTTGGTAATGGGTTAAACCATCAATATACATAAGCCTTAGTTGCTTACCTGGGTGGTCGCAGCACTTTGGGATATCATGCCATCTCAATGACATCCCATCCCAATTTTACCGGAGGAATGAATAAGAAAGTTGACACGAATAATGTGAACGATTTATTTAAGAACAAAATCATAAAATATGACTAGACTCGTTGGCAGTGAAACTTTTAAACTCGGTCATGTCTCCATATGACCTTAGCTGCTGATTGGGAAGTAAAACACCAAAATCAACCAATTAACAAACTGCTTTTGTTTTGCCTATGTAAACATGTGGGAGCTATCTCGCTAGATTACCGCTACCTCGATGGTCTGGGAACAACACGAATGAGTTTTTGGGCAGGTAATCTGTTCAGAAGACCAGAAAATCTGAAATTTTTGCGTCATTGTAGTCATTTTGGCTACGTGTTGCATCAAAACACGTGATAGTGTACAGAAACTGAAAATAAAGTACAATATCTGCCTCGAGATGCCTGCCGATATGTCAACACAGGGCGAAAATGCAATCCACCAGTCCTGGAATTAATGTCGTCCTGCTCGTATTTTCCACTATTTAGTGGGGTTTTTGGTCTTGATGCATTGCTAAAACATAGTAGCATTGCACTGGATCGCTAGATTTTTAAGTTATATGCTCTTTGAAAGAAAAAACAAATAAAAGCGAGAGCTCACCTTTGTCCGTTTGTCAAAATACTGGGATTTCCACTACCTCGACAGTTACCGGATGTGGCGTGGGAACAAATTTACGTTAACACATTTTCGAGGTAGCTCCCCTGATGCCCACCCGTGACTTTCTTCATTCCACAAAGTTTTCTTAGTCAATAAGCAATTTCTTCATTTTCCACAGTGTTTTCCTCTTCAAATGCAATTTCTTCATTTTCCACAAAATTTTCTATCAAAAAAGACCAAAACTTAAAAATCGTTGTTTAGGATGGTTGTAGTAGTAGTAGCAGCAGAGATAATTGGTAGATGATAAAAATAGACTCACCGCCACCGGGCAATATTAGATGTGAAATCCTCCATATATTTCCATCTTTTCTGACAATGTTTGGTGGGGACAAATAGGTTCAAATAACCAGCTCTATCATAGCAGCTGAAAAATGCATAAATACTTTAAAGCATATCCTAAACAAGACCATTTTAGGATAATTACCCTTTTAGGAAGTCTTTTCAAACATTGAGGAAAAAGAAGAGTACCGAGTGAAGAGCATTTTCTTTTGCTGCCATGTTTCCCCCAATCTAAAATTTCCTCTAGGGATGTCAAAATTGGGTCTTGTTTCGGAAAGGGTTTAAATATGTCTCAAGCTGCTTTTAAAAAATCAAAATTTATGCGTGGAAATTAAGTCGTCGAAAAGCGCGCGCAAAAGTTTGCAAAATCTTCTACAAAATGGGAGAAGACGATTAAAATTGGGAACAGTTGCACTGTGTTCGTATTTTTTTTTTTTTTTTTTTTGAGAGAGCGCGAAGCAAGATAATTCTAGATTCTATAAAGGCTTTATGGAAACATTTTCGGAAAAGAAAATGACTGAAAAAAATTTTCTGTGATTTTGAACAATTTTTAATTTTTACACGAAAGAGAACGGAATAAAGACTAAGCATTACAATAGACCTGTTGTTTGGAAAAAGAAAATGAGAAAAATATCTACCTCACTCTAATCCAGTGTCCGTGAAAATTTGCCCATTCGTTTCCATCATATCCATCTCTGAAGTGCCGCTCGTTGGACTGAGCAATATGGCGTTGAAATTCACGCTTTTACGGTCGACGGCGCGCAAATTGTTACCACCCCCTTTGAGGCCCTGCTGGGGAACTCGCAACAATAAGAAAAAATAGACTATTTGAATAACTAAACAACCCCTTTCCCAAACGACAAAATTAGGTTCATCCCATTCTAAAGCTGCTGCAGATGACTGAATTGATGTTGATAGATTTAGATTGATTGAATGGCGGCTTACCGAAACTAGAAAAAAATATGTTGTCGACTGTCAATTAAGCTACTGCAGACGGAAATATTAATGCTGATAAAGTATGATCTGTTTTAAAAATAAAGCACTGCGAATATTGAGACAAAAAGGAAAATGCTGGTTATCAGACAGTGTCTTCTTTTGCCTTGAAATGATTAAATTCAAAGCCTTGTCAAAGCCTAGGCATACACGCCATACAGTGTCAAAAGGTCTTGTTTGGGAAAGGGCTAGTGTTAAATATCTGATGTTTTAACCCATTCCAAACGACAAATTTTGGACTGGTCCAAATTCAAAGATGTTACATACGACCATATAAATTGAATGAAGTTTAAAACTTTTTAGACTTTTTGTGTAGAAAATATTGTGGGAAAAGAAGATATTGCTTGTCACAAGCAATTTCTTCATTTTCCATGATGTTTTTCCAAAGCCATTTTGTTGTGAGGAGAAAAAAAGTGATAATGGTTTAAACTAACGTGGATCCAGATCAGCATGCATGCACATACCTAGTCTGATCCCAGTTCAAGCTTTCCGAAACAATAGGCCCTACCTTATTTTGACGCACCTCGTAGAAAATGCTTGAGAAAACATTGAGGCAATGGATTAAAAATGCTGAATTTTCTTCTCTTGCCTCAGTATTTTCTCTGCTACAAAGCACAAAAATCCGATCTTTATCATCCATTCATTCGTTCATTCATTTATTATCAATACCCAATGGCCTGCTGTAGAATTAAAACAACTTTTTTTTGTTGTTTGAAAAAGGGTTTAACACTTCAAAATTCACCAAACTTATTTAAATATAAAACCCCTCCCCGCGCCTCTCCATCTATGGTCTCGTTTTTTACTGACCAGTGTTAACCTAGGTGCACGCATTATCCGTTCTTACACATAATCCGTCGCTTTTCAACAAAAAACTCGTAACTGCAGATTAGAACAAGCTGCAGTTACGAGGTTTTCGTTGAAAAGCTGCGATGTATATTCAATTGTTAAGTATTGTATTTAAAAAAAAAAAGATAACCCTTTCCCAAATGATAAGAAATAGTCGGATGCAATTTGAAAGACAATTTGGAATTTATGTACAATTGTCATAGATATGTTGAAGGAAAAAGATGATTTATCAGCAATTTCCTCTTTTCTCTCAATGCATTCCAATGTATTTTCTATAAAGAAAACCAACCAGATCTTTGGAAGGATAGGGATAACTAAACAAACCCTTTCCCAAACAAAGCCTGGTTTTTACGTCCCCAATAGAACGTGTATGGGAGAACACTGACGCAAAAGAAGAAAATGCTGATAAACAGCATTTTCTCCCATTGCCTAAATATTTTCTATCTTATATGATCATGATGATGCGCGAATCATATTGCAGGCCTATCAACATCCATTTTGCGCTGTTGAGAAACAACAGAAATCCATGGTTAGGAGCTCCAGCCGCCGCGATATGACCATAGCAGTTTAAAACGGCATAAAACCGTGGAAAATGAAAAAAATGCTTGTGACAAGCAATTTCTTCATTTCCCACTTCATTTCCCACAATGTTTTCTACACAGGTATACCAAAATAATGTTAGATTTATTCACTTTAAATTGTCGTCTGCAACATCTTTGAATTTGGAGCTGTCTAAAATTTTGCCGTTTGGTAATGGGTTAAGCATACAGCAGGTTTTGAAATGAACGAACCAAAATTGTGTTGTTTGAGAAGTTCAACCTAAGTGGAGAAGAAGGCTTGAAAAGAATTTTCAACTTTTCTCTCGACGTTTTAACCCTTTCCCAAACAGCAAAATGTTAGGGTGGTCAAATTCCAACGCTGCTGCAGACAACAATGTATATGTTGATTAAGAATGGATTTGTGTACAATTCAGCTAAGAAAATATTGAGGCAAAAGGAGAAAATGCTGATGATCAGCATTTTCTTCTTTTATCTCAATGTTTTCCCAAACATTTTCTCGCATTAGGGATGTATAAACCAGGTATCGTTAATGGTCTGGTAATCGTGTAACCATTTCCCAAAGAAATCTTGGTTTTGACGTTAACACGGAATAGGGGCCTGGGAAACATTGAGACAAAAGAAGAAAATGTTGAAAATCAGCATTTTCTCCTTTTGTCTCAATACTTTTTGGACAGTATTCTTCATTTTTACAATCTATTTTGTCGTGCGCAACAACTTACAGGTTGCACTGCGTATCCTAAAATTTTGTCGTTTGGGAAAGGATGCAGTCACACCACTGCGTATAGAACCAGCGTTTGAGTAACGCAGTGGCGGATCCAGGGGGGGGTTTGGGATTTATTTTGCAGACATTCAGTCACAATAATTGTGTAATACTAGGAAAACGACCCCATTTGTATATTGGAACCCCCGTCACAGAAATCCTGGATCCGCCACTGTAACGTATCCATTTGATTTTCAGGCAAACACTGAAAACGCATTTCACTTGACGCAGCTTTAGCTTTTATTATCATAAATTACACGCATGTGCTTTTTCTAAAAAATAACTATTTATTAGGTTTAATATTTTCTTGTATACTATCTCAGTGCTATGATACAAGCTCTTTTTTGAATGATGTTACGCTATATGCGCAATTTGAACACATTTTGCATAGAGGTCAATGTCAGGTCAAATGAAATCCGTAATAACTTCTTTGAATATGGAAGAGTCAAAATTCTTGTCATACGGTAATGGGTAGTAGTGTGTTCCGTGGCATCTAGGGGTCTGTTACCCATTGTGCGACGTTTTTTGTCAAATTAGATATTTTGGATTTCTCAAAATGCCCCATATAGGCCTACTACAACACGTGAATCTGTGATATAGGCCCATGTCTTTTAAAAAGTAAATGCATGTACATGTACATTTATAATTCCTTTATAAAAATGCTGCAAATATCGCACATGTAAGCTTGGGAATTTTTGCTGAAAAGGTCTACCCGGTACCGCTTTAATTTTGTATTTTTTGTAAGATCTAATCAAATGAATTTTATTGTTTGTAGAAAATAAGTCGTATCTGTAAACTGTTACGATTTATCAGCAGCAGATCCAAGAATTCTGTGAAGAGGGTTCGAAACTACAAAGAGGGTCGTTTTCATTGTATTAATTAACACAAATTACGACTGAATTTCTGCATGATTCAAATGAAATAATCAAGCTACAGAGGGGGTTCCTTTGAACCCTACGAACCCCCTCTGGATTCCCCTAAAGCTATTTCCTCTTTAAAAATATTTTCTTCAATGTTTGATCATGTATTTTTCCGTAAATTATCAGTTTGTCTTCCGAAATTGCAGAATATTCAAGGGAGACAACAAATACTGAACGGATAAACCTGGCTTTCACTTGTTGTTTCCCCTACACCATAAAAATTTGTAACATTTCGTTGTTGTTAAATTACAAAACCTCGTAACTCCAGCTTGATAAAAAAGATAGAGTTACAAGGTTTTGCAATAACACCAACGAGCTATGCTGTTTCTTAAAAACGCAAACTTGTTAGATCTACATGTACCCAAGTAGGTGTTAAAAGCTCTATAGAGCTTATAAATGCTAGAGGTAGATCTATCTGATTTTACTATGTACCGACTTTGTATAAATAAAATTTAGCATACTTTACAACAACAGAAACCTGGCCCTGGTTTCTCGAAAAAACTTAAGTACATACTGATGAGCACATGCTCAACTTCAAAGAAGTAGGGGAGACCGGGGCTAGTCCGCCCTCGGGGCATGTTCGGCCAGTGGCTCTGTAGAGCCTCTGGAGAGAGATAGAGAGCCCGGAACAAGATTGTTATGTCACTCATGACGAAAGCTGATCGCAGAAAGTTTTTGGTCGCACTGAATAGAAAAACAAAGAAATAAGAAAACAATTCTTATTTTTTGTTACTGTCAGTAAATTGTCCACATTTGTTTAAAATTTCAATTATAGTAAGATGCGCCGTGATTTAGATTTCGTTTTTGTATATTTATGAAGACAATTAAGTCCTCTTTTATATTAAAACTTAAAATGCCAATTTCATGTCATCTAAAAGAAGATGTAACGTGATGTTTCAACGAGGTCTGTCTGGGGCTAGTCCGACTATTGGGGTCGGGGCAAGTTCGCCCACGACCAAACATGCCCATGAATAAAAAGAATGATCGCTGTTAGAAATGGCATTTCTTGTCGTATCTAAATATATCATTCGCACAGGCGTAGCTCTAACAGAAGCGTAAAAAGCGGAATAATTTAAAACCACTGACCGAACTTGCCCCGCCCCCCTTCTTGTTATCCCAAATGCCCCCTTTCTCACGATGTTTGGCTGTTAAAACAATATTTTTTCAGTTTATACCTTAATTTGGCAGTCGCAAACAGATTCATAGAAATTTAAACTGTCTAAAAATCCTAAACAATGAATTTTAGCTCAGAACATGCCTAGCCCCAATAGTCGTCCGAACTTGCCCCGTGTATGGGGCAAGTCCGCCCACTACGATAAAAACTCTAAAACTTGAAATATTCTTTGTTGAAAAGAAACATATAAAAATGATAGAGGCATATGGAAAGGCTATCACTTGTAGAACTTATATATGTAAATTTCACCCAACTAGCTTTCGTAGAATTAAAAATATGAGCAATCGAAAAAATGGGGGCGAACTAGCCCCGGTCTCCCCTACTCTCCAACGTTGAAGGGTATTCGATTTAAGTTCACGCGGATTTCGTGCGATTTGGGCACGGTGCTTAGATTTGAGTCTGAGAACGTACTGAAGTATTTTTCGAGAAACCAGGGCCCGGTACTCAGCATGACCGGGAATCGTAAAGTTAAAGGTAGTCCTCACCTGATGAGATTCGCTCGACGTCGGAATTACTAGTATTCGGGTGAAGTCGAAAACATTCGACGGTGGAACCTTCCACCGCCGAATGTTAACGACCGCGCCCGAATAGGTTCGGATACGTCACGACGCCGCTCGAAAAAATCGAGTTTTTATGAATCTCAAAATGGTCACATCATGGGTATTTTACCTTAAGTTTCTAGGCTCATCATCTACACTCGCCAAACAATCGTTGTTTTCTTGAACACATCTCCGCATATCTCGATTTAACCCTTTCCAAAACAAGACCTGATTTTTACGTCGATCCTGCATTAAAAATGCATTGGAAAACATTGAGGCAAAATAATAAAATGCTGATATAATCGTCATTTTTCCTCTTTTGCCTTAATATTTTCTGGGCTTAATCATACAAAAATCCCATCTTACACCCATTGGACCGCCGCAATTTTTGCAGTTTTGCATAGAAACACACCATGTTTGAACAAGAGGACTCTAGTTTAAGGTAGTGTGGTCACAGTCTCGTTTTAAAAATACTGCCTCTTTCTGCTTCTATGTAAAAAACGAGTAATTTACAAACGGCATTTTCAGCCTAAATAACACATCAAATTGCCAAAAAGTGTGTAAAAACTTAAAGCTAAATAGTTATATTTTATTATGATAAAATGTTTTTACCTTATACACGTTCTTTTCGTGTTAAATCTTTATTTGAAAAAGTGGGTCAACTCTGCGTTTCTTTGTTTGAACTCGGTCGTTACTTTAGAAGGACGCGTGGGTATATGTGATAAAATTGCTTTGGCACTGCCATTTCTTAACGGATTTTCATAAATCTCATATCAAATTAAAGAGGGAAAATAGATCTATTCATCCGTGTATGTTAATACGATGAACCGATGAATTATGAGTCGATGATTTGGTATTCAAAATAGGTCATTTTACTCGGCTTCAAATGGCAAGAACTATGCGGCAGAAAAGCCTAGAAAAGCCTATATATGTTCTTCAACATCCTATCTATTCAAATAATAAAACATCTTGTGCTTTTAGCTTAGCGCATTCAAGCGCAAAGGCTTTAACAATGGGAAGTGTTTTTTCAATTCCCCGTGGGGCGTCCGTGGCCGAGTGGTTAGAGTCGCTGACTCAGGATCACCTGCCCCTCACCTCTGTTGGTTCGAATCCCGCCAGGGACGTATGAACTTTCATGTGAGGAAGCTATCCAGCTGGCTTGCGGAACGTCGGTGGTTCTACCCAGGTGCTCACTTGGGGTCTTCCTCCACCATTCAAAGCTGGAAACAGGTCAAAAGAAGGGAGTTCCTTCCTGGGCACGCCCAGTCTACTACTCGGTCATATGGGCAACCGGCAACCGAGGATAAATAACCTAAAAAAAAAAAACAAACAATTCCCCGTGATTTATCGATAATTTCTGTCTAAACTCCATTCATCCTAAATTTATTCATAAATGTTGATGACAGTGACCCAAAGAACATTCCTGCAAAGTTTGGTTGAAATTGGCCGAATGGTTGATTTGTTAAGAATGATATCATGATTTCTCAAAGTTCGATAAGCCTTGCCCTGCCACGCCCATATTTTTTGATGAATCAAAAAATCGCGAACATTTTTTAAATATGGTCATCCAGGGAACATTCCTGTAAAGTTTTGTCAAAATCGGCCCAATGGTTAAGGAGTAGGAGGTGTTTCAAGGAATTATGGGCGAACAGACGGACGGACGGTGAGTGACCACAAAAGCCCATCTTGAGCACTTCGTGCTCAGTCGAAAGGGATTTACAAAATCGGCGTTTCTCATGGGCTTCCTAAACATCCATTTAACCCTTTCCCAAACAGTAAAACTTTATGGTCATCCAACTCGAAAGCTGTGACAGGCGACAGAATGAGTGTAAAAGAAAGTAAGATTCTTTCGCTTCAATCTTTTCACCTTCAATAAAATCCGTTCAGGACGCCAAAACCAGGTCTAACCAGGTCTTGTTCGGTAAAGGGTGAGACAGCAAAAAATTGCATTGAATTTAGAGGTTACCAAATGGACATGTTCAAATGTATGGTGCTCTTTTGGGTCAATGTTTTGAAAGCCTATTTCTTCACGAACCAGAGATATAATGTTAATAATCGATCACTTTAAAGTTTGAATTATTATTATTATTATTATTTTTTATTTATTTTTTTTTTTTTTTTTTTGAAATTCCTATTTTATATGTCGTAAAATCTTGTTTTTATCCGAGGCAATGACACGAAAATGATATGCGCACAACGAAGCGCAGAAAACATTTACGCAAAGGGAGAAAATGTTGGTTTTCGGCATGTTCTTCTTTTGTCTCAATGTTTTCCAAAACCTTTTCATATATGATCGTGAAAATCATGTCTTGTTCGGGGAAGGGTTGAAATAATGTAACAAATATTTATATAATTGTTTTTGGGTAGAAATGGAAGAACTAAATTGTTTGGTAGAATAATTTCATCCTTTGTAAAACTTCAAAGCGATGTAACTATTTTATAAAATGTCCGATTTTAAAAACGTAAGCAGTTTTGAGTTCCTCTCATTCAGACCTTGAAAATGATATATAATTTGTTGAAGTTCTCTGAAAAATAAACAACAACCTAATTCGGCAGAATTATCTCCCCTTTATAAAAAATCTGAATAAGCATTATTCCATAACGCAATGTCCGATTTTCACAATTCAACCAGTTTTATGTTTCTCTCAATATTCTCTGTAAGCTGGTATATATTTTGTAGGGGCTGGAATACTTTTGGGAAAAAGTGTGACCACCCTATTTAAGGACTCTTCTGTAGTTTAAGATCAGGCATATGCGTTTTTTTGTCTTCCATGCTTTAATAGTGCAAACGAGGAACACAAAAATGCCGGCATTAAGATAAAGTTAAGCTTTTAAATAACATAGTAATGTCAGCAACGTCAAGAACTGTCGAACAAAAACGGTACATATAGGCCTACCCTTTTAGGTTGACAAACGAATCTTTCTTTTTTTTAAGTATAATTATATATTTTACCTGTTTGTATGTTCGACAAACTAGCTTGCCTCTCCTTGAGTATTTCAAGAGCAAATAATTTAATGATGATAATTAAATCTTCGTAAAGGACCTAGATGTCTGAATATTCCGAACGGTCCTCTGTATGGGATGTAAAAGTCATGTTTTGTTTGGGAGACGGTTGATTCTATAATTTCATTCCTACACTTTCTTATAGATCGACAGCATTTCTAGGATAATATGGAAGTTATGCCCTAATCTACAAATGCAAAAGAAAAAAAATAATATCATAGGTCTACATTAAGGTAGAATATCCGTAATGTGTTCATTTCGAGATTCGTAAAACAACGGATTTTTTCGGTCGGCGTCGACGTGCGTATCCAAACTTATGCGGGCGCGGTCGTAAACATTCGTCGGTGGAAATTTCCACCTCCTCGAATGTTTTCGACGTCGCCCGAATAATTCCGACGACAGGCGATTCTCAATAGGGCTAGACTACCCTAATCAATGAATGCAAACGAAAAATTAATATCATAGGTCTATATTAACCCTTTTCCAAAAGGTGAATTTCAAGACTAGGCTTCTTCCATTTGAAAGATCACGTGCTAGCAGACAACAAAAATTATCAAAAAGGTTTCGGTACAGAATTTGGTACGAGTTCAATTAATTTTGGAACTGAGGTTCTATAAGCCATAGTTATGTCGCAATTCAATTTTAAGTTTCTTCATTCCTTCGAAGTAATCCTCTTTGACAACCACACACTTCTGAAGTTTTGAGATCTATTACTTATATGCCAATAAATGAACCTCTTTTGGAACATCCCGCAGACACTGGTAAATTGCACTGCGTATGGAACATGAAGGCCTATACCGACGACCAAAGGCTTTTTTGTCATCACGGGGAACACAAAAAAGCCACAAGGGCTTAAGCCCGGCTATAAGGGTGGATGGAGACACTGTGCAGCAGGTGTCTCTTCCAGGAAGTCTTGGACAAGGTGACACCTGTGGACAGCTCTGTTGTCATGGATTTGGCACATGTCTCTTTATTCGGTTCTAGACCTGCTCTTTTCGTGACATTTCTTTGCTTTCGCCGACATACATTTCTTGATTGAATGACCGGCGATAGTGGTACTATTTGAAACAGTAATTTGAACAATACACCCGTTACATTTGAAAATTACCACGTACAAAACTTTTGCCGCGCTTTTAATTTTTTTGGCTACTTAGTATTACGGACCTTGTCTGATCTTTTCGCAACCATTGCTTGCTAATGACGCGCCATTGGTGCTCATGATAGTAGATTATTGTTCAAGCATATGTATAAAGCTCAGAAAGCCCACATTTGTTGCATTTTTATCATTATTTCAGAATATATTTTGCCACCTTTACACGGTTGGCTCTCTGTCCTTTAGGCAGCAGGTGGGGGACCCAATGGGCATGAACCTGTCTGTGTTTCAACGCTTTCGTCAAAATCGTATGACATGTCCCCGATGAAAAATCATCTTTATCTGCTATTTCTTGCACATTGAACCATGCGTCTTGTTCGGTCATGTCGGAATCTACAGCAACATTTGCTTTGGTACTAGCTCTACCCGGGTTGCCTGAGAGGGGGCATCATTCAGGCCAGTTTTACCAATTTTGATTTTTATTAACTTCTTAAAAACTGGCGTATGTTCAACGTTCGAATGTCCAAAAATCTGACAGAGTTCATTAAATACACGTGGTGCAGATATGTCAAAGCCTATGTGACCTTTAATGTAGACCCGTAAATCCTACTCCAGTTCGTTTTTCATTTTGCGCACAGCGAAATAGCCAGTGTATATGACTGAACCAACTTAAAAGTTCAATAACTTTTGAAAACGTGAACGAATTTGCCTCAAATTTTGAGCTAGTATAGACAATCATTTTCCCGTCATATAACCGCAAGCACCACTAGTTCTATAGAACCGTGAGGTATGCTGGCCCATTAGTCATGATTAGTACCGCTTTTAATTGAACGCCAATTGTAGGCCTTGAACAAAGAAAATATTGAGGGCAAAGCAAAAACTGCTGATCTATGCATAATCATCTTTTTCCTAATTTTCACTTTACCTTTTCCCAAACAAGACCTGATTTTGACGTCCCTAGTAGAAATGGCTTGAGAAAACATTGAGACATAAGAAGAAAATGCTGATAATCAGCATTTGATCATTTTGCCCCAATGTTTTCTGTGCTATATTATTCACAAATTGCACCTTCAGTAACATCCATTTTAGTCGTCTGTAGCAGTTTTCAAATTGAAACACCCTAAAATTTTGTCGTTTGGGAAAGGGTAAAAAAGTATCCTACCAGTTCTAAGCAATTTCTTTATTTTCCACAATGTTTTCCGAAGCCTTTATTTTATTGCACTGGTCGTCATTGAGCAGGAATGGATTAACCCCTTCCCAAACAGCAGAATCTCGAGGTGACCCAATTCAAATGTGAATTGAAATCTCAAAATGGATATTGAAAATGATTGACTGTGTGTTAAATATGGCATTGAAAACATTTTGACAAAAGGAGAAAATGCTGATTATCAGCATTTTCTCCTTTTGTCTCAAAGTTTTCCCAAACCTTTTCTGTTAAGCACGTCAAAACCAGGTCTTGTTTGGGAAAGGGTTTAGCAAAGATATCATTAAGGGAAAGACGGAAATGCTATATTTATCAACAATTCTTCTTTGACAAGGTTGACCATTTTCAGCACCAGGGTCATTGAGTTTTTGAAACCGATAAGATGAATGTTTCTTGGGGTTTTACGCCGTTTTCGACTACTATGGTCATATCGCCGAGGCTGAAGCACCTAACCATGCATTCCTGTTTTTCTCATACTGGTCAGTACTACCACAACACCCTAACCGAGCCTCCAGCTGCTTGCCCACATAGGGGTACAATATCAAACAATTGATGGGTAACATTTTGTCTGAGAGGGTATTTGCTGTGGCCGGGTATCAAACCCGGGACCTCCCGAGTGAGAGGCAGATGCGCTACCAACTGCGCTATGGTCGCAGCTCCAGATCAGAAGAAAGAGGGTTTAAAAAATAAATCACAAAATGACCATTTGTTTTGAGTTCACTTTATATAAATATTGCATACGTTCTAGTAAATGGAAAAATGGTTGTTTTATGGGGGGCCATAGGGGGGGGGGGGGGCAGACCCCTTTTTCAAATTATTGGGGGGCAGGCCCCCCCTGGCCCCCCTCTTCCTACGCCTATGTAAAGTTATGTTTTCATAAACCGTCAGTGTTGTCATAACATATCGTAACTAGATCTACGGCCTGATTTAAGCCGTAGCTACGAGATTTCATAACAGCTCCAACGAATTACTATTGTATGTCCGAAATAACGTCACGATTAACTGGATAAAATCGTTCCCTATTTCGCTGTACTTTCACTTTCTTTTTTGTTGCTATTTATAGAATACAACATGAAAAAGTATTTTTCATGTATTTCCTATTCTAATGGAATGAATGTACGTTTAATATACGTTTAATCGCCAGAGTGTTCAGAACGATAATATTTAAGCATTTTTCATGCTACTAACAACGAGAAATACGAGAATTATCTCTATCTATGCAGAAAAATACACTTTAAAAAGCTTACACGGCCGATATATATTAATATTTACGAGAAAATAAACCGAGGTGAGAACAAAATCGAATCTTTCCGAAGTGCGTTTCACGGAAATAACCGAGTGCCGTAAATACCCGATCATCGGCGATAATAACCGAAAACCATTATGGTTCCAGATCGTTAAAGGAGTTGTTATTATAATTCATTCTAGCGGTTATCTTTCTGCATGCAAATGAGATTTATAGTCAGGCGCGTACCTAGGGGGAAAAGTCTGGGAGCCCTGGCCTCAACATAACATTTTCAAGTGTGATTTCAAAATTGTAAAAACAGAACCTTCAGTAGATGTCACCAGATCGCCCAATTTCCCCAAATTTTCATGAGGAGACACTGGAAACCCCTTTACCCATTACCAGATCACAAAAATATTGACTCGTCTGAATTCGAAGATAGTGCAGACGAACATTTCAAGAGAATGCAATTTTACATTTTTGGTGTCTCTGGGAAAAATGTTGTGGATAATCAAAGGGTTGCTAGTCATAAGCAATTTAGTTTTCCACAATGTTTTACAGAACTTTCTTCTTTTGGCCCATTTGGTGCGTCAATGGCTCTCAAACTTGGGCTTCAACATTGCTTCAACATCACAAAATCCATTGGAACGCCCCTGAAGTCTTTACCATCTATAGTCAATTACCATTCAAGATTATACCCATATTTAAAAGATATAGCATATTAACCGATGTTTTGTTTGTAATAAGGGAATTGTCTTAATACGATTTAATATAAATATAAATATGTATTCTAATGATATTGATCAATCCATTTTCAAATTTGAATTAGCCTTACTTAACCACCTTACTAAGATCGTATCGCCAAAGGATAGATTTCTGAATCTAGACATGGGCTAGTCAAGCTGCATTAGGCTATACCGGTATATTATGGTAAGTCTGGTGAGTACTAAAATAAACCCTTCTGACAGACAAAACCCTTGAAATACTTATTTTATTTTCTACGGAATTTACAGATTTTTTTCACGGTGGGGAATCCCATGACACAAAAAACGTAAAAGGCTTCAAAAGGTATTCAAAAGATTTAGATATGGTTTGAAACAGACAAGAGGAAAAGCACCAAGGATTATCTGGATGTGATGGATCTTTAACACCACATGATGATTTTGAACGTTACTGACGACCAAACAAAATTTTGTCTTTAACTTTTATATCGGTGCTGATAAAGATCTGGCCCATCCAGAAGATCCGAGCCATTTTTACACCTCCTCTGCTTCAAACCATTCTCGAAATGGTCACGTATTTACATAATTATTGCCTTTTTCTTGTAATTGTTGTTGTTGTATCACGTAATTATCCACCAAAATGAAGAAAACATTAGCGTCCATTGCTATTAGAGTCTAACAAAGTGTGTCTACATCCATTACTTAATCGCACACTTGGCTAAATGCAGGCTAAACTCTTAGTCTAGAAGTTTTCACGAACGAATTCTTAGGCTTTTGAACAACAATTGAAATCAGTCCGAAAGAACATCTCACTACAAACTTTCTTCAATAGAGAAATTTGCATTTTGTAACAGTTTTCTTTTGATTCGACGTTCTTCTTACATCCTTACAGCATGGATACAAACCTTAGAAACATGGCAACAAATATATAAATTTTGTCTTTTTTGCTAATATTTATGGGGCCGATCTTATTGTTATCCAAGCTTAAGTACCACATTAAATGTATACTGAAGTACAAAAACCGTGTTCGTGCATTTGAGTGTCTTCCTACAAGTACTTATTGTGCCGAAGCAATGGTTTTCGCTGAGCTGACTGAGTACATTGAAACGGGTATTAAAGACGGCAACGTTATTTTATAAACTTCCTGAGCTACTCTTTTTTTTTGGAGAGTAGCCTATCTACGAATTGTTGATTTTGAAACAAATACATCAATAAAAGTCATCTCAAGAACAAGATATTAGAATCATTAACCTGATGTTGTCAGGAAAATCATGTAGTAAAAATAGACTTTCACAGAAGGCATATACTCTCTTTTGCAAAAATGTTAATTTCAATGATTTAAAACCAGATACAGACGCAATTATACACAATTGCAACTCTATTAAGAGAAAAAATGTTTGAAAAACATTGTTTAGCCTTTCTAATACATTTCTTGAAGATTGTGAAGAAACGTCCTTGCCAGAAAAGACACGAGATATTAATGTCATTTGAGCAACTTGATACTCTTCCAATTTCTTCATGCAATTACACTGTCATACACATGTGAACCTATTTCTCATTTGTATGGTAAGCTGATCCCGATGTCACCGGTGCTTCTTGTATGGAACACACATTTGCCCTATTTGAAAAAAAATACTTATTTGTCCTTTTTTGTTTATGTTTTATATGATCACAAAAGAAGCCACGGGATAAGGTCTAATCATTCTGGTGTCGTAATCAAATGTGATAATTGGATGCGTTTTAACTCTATTTTGTTTCTACCCAAAACATACTTTTCAATTAACTTAAATAATTCTAAAATGTCTATTTTCATGTTTTCCTCTTTTTGCTCGCGTTCTTTTGGAAATGAAGGAATAGTAAGAAATAGTGCGTTGATGTCTAGCACGGCAATACTTAAGACAAGAAGAATAGTATCCGGATAATATATCTATCCGAATATTAGTTTAACAATTTCTTTGTCCTAAAGTCCATCGAACTCGGGCACCCCTAGTGCAAATTCAAGCTCATAACAGTTCCTAACTCCGAGAAAAAGATTAGATGCTTAATCTAATAAGAAATATTTATGATTCTATTGCAAATATAACATTAATTGCAAATATTCAAATAGTAAAAGTTGATGACAAAATCTAATAAACAAACGTTTTTATAAAGTTTTCAGAGTGAATTTCGGAAGATTGTGTTTTATTCTAAAAGATTCGATAGTTTTGTACACATTGTAACGTTAAATGGCGCAAACAACCGATTTTATGTTAAAAAGGAAGAGTATCCGGATAGCACATCTATCCGAATATTAAATACGCTATCTCGAGTCTCACAGACCTTAAAATGCGGGCACCCCTAGTTCAAATTCAAGCTTATGGAAGCCTCTAACCATGGACAAAAATTGACACTTTTGTCCGACTTGTCACGATTTTTTACCTAAGAGCCTCTACTAATAGGGTCGACCCACGACGACAATGATCCTGTGAAAACCCTGCCGACTTTGAAGCCCACAGAATTAGAACAGGCAGATAAATGGTCTTAGGGGAGCATGACATTCCCGGTTTTTCGATTTTAAGCACCAGAAGAAAATAAATGAACAACAAAGTTGAACACTCACCTGTTTTTGTCAAAAAATCGCGACCTAAGAGACAGAGCCACACATGACCGGAAGCGCCCCAGAGGATTTAAGCGGCAGAGCCAATGGCTCTGTCTCTGTAGTTTCCGTACCGTGATGTATGACACCATATATATTCTACGTTGCAGTGTCTTTTAGTCATCTATATTTGACAAAAATATCTCAGAAATACAACAACACATACAGAAATAATACAGAAATATCGTTCTTCGGTGTATTTTATTAATTTATTTCATTTTTACACATTTTCTTCTGTAACGTTAGAATATGTGAATATTTTCTTAAAATCTTTTCAAGATTAAAACATGTCTTTTCAACATTTATTTACCGTTTTTATTTTCACCTTAATGTTGTTTGTTTTTTAATGATACGATTTGAAAGGTAACGAGGTGTCACGGGGCAAGATGATACAGCATAGCAAGGTTTAACATTAACCTGTGCCCGACAAACATTTACTGCTTGCTGCTTGGTCAGGGCTGGTTAGATCCCCAAGATACAAGACCGACTGGTCAGCCTCATTAAATTCTCAGCCACTATTACCATAATGAAAACATGGGATATGTGATACAACAAGAACATAGGCCCTTCAAATTTTCCTTCATTTGTGTTTCAATACTTGTCTTTTACCTTATGAAAGGATTATTGTTGTTTACACCTTTTCCCAATTATCCAAATATTTGGTCAGGACCAGTGCATAGTTGGTCAGGGCAAGCAGCATCTGGCAGCAACAAGCCAGACTGTCTGGTAACCAAAGAAGTTAATGTTGGACCCTGCATAGTCGGGGCAAGATGATACAGACCGCCATCTTGCCCTGGGGACTGCCATGTTTTGAAAAAAGATGTATTCAACCCATAAATACAGTCCCCTAGAACTTATTCATGATGGTCACATGTTTGTTTCAGAGTGGTTCTGCTTGTTATTTTGATGTATTATCATATTTCACAAAATTTTGAATTTTATAATGATTTATATTTAGGATTCTTTAAGAGTATGGCTTTATATGTTTGATATTAAAAGGAATTTAATTCAATTAATCTTTTCAAGAGAGTAAATATCTACTAGGCTATATTTGATGAATTTTTATAGTGGAATTCATAATAATCTACGTGCCCTCTTTTTTGTTTATTTTTTCTCATAGTATTTCTTATTTTTGTCTGAAAACATTTTCCCTATCTATAAAAAAGATATTTTGACTATGAAACCATTTTATATCCTCTCCAATGTTAGTTGATTCAGAAAGATACTTCTAGTGAAAGCGTAATCCATTTGGCATGTTTTTCTAGTATTTCCTGACTTGATTATATCGAATTTTAAACATTTAGACCATGTATTTAAATAGAATAATAAAAATAAAAATTTAAACCGTTTCAGGGCGCCATACAGCATGGGTATCTTTTTAATTCCCACATCTTCGTTAAGACAGATTGGTTTCTTTATTGTCTTAACATGAAATATGACCCTTTCTAAATTCTGAATAACCTCTAGTCCGTCTGATGACCCAGGTAAAAATAATTTCGCTGCACCCCCCTAGGTACCAAGGTTGTTATATACCATTTTAAAGCTTGAAATGTGCTGAATACAATGCACAATGTTGTCAAGTTGTAAACCTGTGCAGGTCCCGTGTAAACACACAAATATATGGGTGGGGTAAGATAACAAATAAATTATTTGAAATGCATTTGTCAAATAAAACTCGTCTTAAACCCAATCAATGGGGACTTTATTCATTGGAATTCATCAAATTACTATCAAATAAACCAGAAGAGATATACAAAATAAATTTCAATAGATTATATGCAGACAAAATGCTTAAATATCTCGTCAATTTGCATATGCTGGGTGGGGTAATTTATACACAGTAAAATACTTAGCCACACAAACAAATACGCGCAGTTTTGTTCCATGAAACGTTTGTACAACCATTTATAGATTAAATACAACTTATTTGGATCTCAGTAAAACATCTTCACCTAATATCTTAACAGATATAAACAAGACACAGTTCTATGCCGATCCTAAGATACCCCTCTTTCCCTGTATCTTGCAACATAATCTGCCAGGTGATATTAAATAAGGGCGCTATCTAAGAAAATCTCTGCACTCATAACCCTTGATGTACCAAGGTTGTTATATACCATTCTAAAGCTTGAAATATGCTGGATACGATGCACGATGTTGTCAAGTTGTAAACATGTGCAGGTCCCGTG
Source organism: Fragum sueziense (assembly GCA_963680895.1). NCBI lineage: Eukaryota > Metazoa > Mollusca > Bivalvia > Cardiida > Cardiidae > Fragum > Fragum sueziense. The sequence continues at coordinate 26,726,679 of OY804601.1, forward strand.
TAAACAAACACATATGTGGGTGGGGTAAGGTAAACATTTTTTATGCATTTGGCACATATGAATCGTCTTAAACTCGCCCTTTTTGAATTTTCTCACTCAAATGCATGTCATTATGATTGAAATAACCACAAGCGATTTACAAAACACATTTCATTCGATTACACCAAGAAAAAGGCAAAGACGGATCCATGGCTCCTTTAATGTGGATTCAACTTTCTCCAAGATTCGATCGTAAAAATTTGAAAATTAACTAAACTAAATTCTAATGAATAAGAAAGTGATGTCAGAGCCCAGTAGTCTTGCTACAATTTTCTGTTTGTGCCCTGTACCAGTGGAATTGGGAAAATAGCCACGTTTTAACCTAAATTGGGGAAAACTAAATCATGTATTACACTTACAAATTAGACTGCAGGTATGTAAAATACACTGGTAAATACTTTTGTTTGAGAAAGTTCATCAAAGCTGTTTTGTAAATGAAGAAATTGTCTTATCTCGGGGAAATATGGGTGCTCATTGGGACTGTTCACTTAAGAATTGGAATTATCAGTCTCACTCTAATAACGATTAGCAGGCCAATAGGAACAGGGGAGCTAGGGAGTAAGCTCCCTCCCCAATGTTGGCCAAAAATGCCGAATTTTTCTTATTTTACACTGAAAATTTAGGGAAAATCCAATTTAATCCCCCAATATTCAGACAAAGGGGCTTCAGCCCACCCAATGTGAAATTGCTTCCTACGGGCCTGATTAGATTGTGATCAAAAATATTATTACAGAGATTCTTTTACTAGTGATTCACACCACAAAAGTGCACATAATCGCACATTGACAGCTTATAATCGTGATGACCGTATTGGTTATGACCACCATAGGCCTCAGCCACGTTACAGCTATTGAACTGATTGTAACATGTTTTCAGAATTAGTTTATATTTATAAATTGTGTGGTGAAATGAAGTCTGAAATATAAGTTTTGCTAATTCAAATGAAGTCAAATCGAGAATTGCTGGTCCTTAATGGCACAAAATGAGAATACGTCTTAGACTACATGACCATTACAATGCTTATCAAGGTTGTATATATTATAAGAATTCATACGTTGTCCTTAATGAGAAAACAATATATTCAATGATTGAGTGGGAGATGTATTGGGATTTATTTTTCCGATTCGGACCAAAACTTCCAGAATGAATATCCAAAGTAGACTAGTAATCCTAATTCGATGAAATGACGAAACGTGATGGTTAATAGTGTACAAAACCATATTGTGAACATGGCCTTACGTCAAATTTATTGCGAAAGCTTGGCCATTAGGTTATAAAATAACTTTATAATATAATCATTATAATAATTCTATGATATGTACACGTTTCACCGTAAGATGGGGAATTATCAAACTGTATCTATATATACTGATCAAATCGCCCTCAAATCTTTTCAACTAAAACTTCATCTACTTCTTTATTTTACTTTGATACTTGTTAAGGCTAAATTTTTTATATCATAAATCCTAATTTCGACGATGACATGATTATTAGCATCACTGGAAAGCAATATGAATATCAATGGAAAGCTTAAAATGTAGACTTTTATTATAAAGATTTTGTACCACAATAATAAAGGTTTGTAACAATTATGTCCTTAAAGTGTATGACAAACTAGGCGTGATACACAAGATTGATATAGCTAAATGCGAATGACCAAATTCAAAAGAGGAGACAAAAGTACATGTAAGTGTTTCAGATGGATAAATGGAGTAAACAACATTAACTATTCAATTGCAATAGACATAGAATAACATATATAAGTTTGGAAATGAAGATAAATAAAGACAAACTATGAAACTACAACAATGGAATTAAAATTTATTCCCAATGCCCTAACCATCTTCAATTTTGTGACAAAATCAATAACCTAACGTTATCAAGTTTTGTCAATCAGTGCGTTTTTTTTTTTTTTTTTGTGTTGAATTCCCGTCCTTTAGAATTCCAAATCAAACAGGTTTTGATATACATAAGCCATTATATCATACAAATTAATGACAAGAGAGACCACGACAGTGGTGTATGCTCACATGGAGTTACAATATAATAAAACATCCATTACTCATATGCCCTAGGTCGTATGATCAACATCGTCTTGTCAACTTGGTTAAAGATTGGTCAAAACCATAGAATAATTATACAAAATGGAAACATGAACTCAACAAAACTAATCTCCAAAAGAGATTTTTTTAAGCCGTGAAGGTATTTTACTCCAAAAAATGGTCATTTAGAAATTTTAAAACGTCCCTTTTAACAGTTAACGGGGCTGTATTAGTAATTGCAAATTATCAAATACATCTTTTTGTGAATCTTTCCTGTCCTCAAATTTATTTGTATTAATTTTCCAGATCAATGCAATCAACATGAATGTTCTATGCATCTATTCCATGTGTAAATCTACTGTTGGTGGTCATCTTGGACGCTATCATGCTATTAGTGTGTTGTCCAATAATGTTAGAGTGAAATCTTTTTGATTCACCAATCAATATATCTTTTATATCAAAGAATTCCAAAACATTTTCATTTTATGCTCCTGCACAGATTGAGGATCCATATAAAATTATTTTGCTATCTTAGAATGGATGGGTAAAGCAGAGATTATTATAAGTTACAGGGAAAGAGGGGCATTTGAGAGCAGCCTAGACAATGTTCTGTTTATGTCTGTTAAATTGGGTGACGATGTTGTACCAAGGTCCGAATAAGTTGTATTTAATCTATAAACGGTTGTACAAACGTTTCATGAAACAATATTACGAGCAGTTGTTTGTATGGCTACGTATTTAATGTGTATAAAATATCCCAGCAACTATATGCAAATTGACTACTTTTCTGGATTTATTCCTGCGTATAATCGATTTAAATGTGTTTTATATATCGCTTTTGCTTATTTCAATCATAATGCATGCAATGGAGTGAGAATATTTATGAAAGGGTGGGTTTAAGACGATTTATATTTGACAAATGTATTTAAAATAATTTATTTGTTGTCTTACCCCACCCACATATTTGTGTGTTTAACGGGACCTGCACAGGTTTACAACTTGACAACATCGTGCATCGTATCCAGCATAGTTCAAGCTTTAAAATGGTATATAATAACATTGGTACATCAGGGTCGGATGCAGCCCCCTTATGTAATATTATCCATAAGACTATGTTGTAAGTCACAGGGGGGTTGTGCATTTTCAAGTGCAGTCTAGAACTGTTTCTTGTATATATCTGTTAAAAAGTGGAGAGATGATGTTTCACTAAGATCTAAATAAGTTGTATTTAATCTGTAAGCGGTTGTACAGACGTTTCACAAAACAATAATAAGAGTATTTCTTTGTGTAGCTAAGTATATTACTGTTTATAAAACACGACACCCAACATATGCCAATTGACGAGATATCTGAGCACTATTTATGTGTATAATTGATTGAATTTGTTTTGTATATCTTTTCTGGTTTATTTCACAGTAATTTGATGAATTCCAATGAGTTACGTCCCTTCTTGATTGGGTTCAAGATGACTTTGTATTTGACAAATGTATTTCAAATAATCTATTTGTTGCCTTACCCCACCCGCATTTTTGTGTGTTTACAATGGACATGCACATGTTTATATATTGACAATATAGTGCATTGTATTTAGAACATTTCAAGCTTTAAAATGGTATATAACAGCCTTGGTACATCGAGGCATAGTGGTGAAGCGATCTTCTTAAAAAGGCCCCCATATTTGAAATATTTTGACAGACTATGTTGTAAGATAAAGGGAAAGAGGGGACATTTTGAAGAGCAGCCCAAAACTGTGTCTTGTTTATATCTGTTAAGATATTAGGTGAAGATGTTTTACTAAGATCTAAATAAGTTGTATGTAATCTAAAAACGCCTTTACAAACGTTTCATGGAACAATAATGCGATAATTTGTTTGTGTGGCTAAGTGTTTTAATGTGAATAAATTTCCCCACCCACCATATGCAAATTGACGAGATATCTGAGCATTATGCCTGCGTATAATTGATTGAAATGTGTTTTGTATACATCTTCTGGTTTATTTAATTGTGATTTTATGAATTTGAAAGAGTACATTCATAAGTGATTGGGTTTAAGATTGTTTCTATTTGACAATTGCATTTCAAATAATTTATTTGTTATTTTACCCCACCCACATATTTGTGTGTTTACACGGGAATTGCACAGGTTTACAACTTGACAACATTGTGCATCGTATTCAGCATATTTCAAGCTTTAAAATGGTATATAACAACCTCGGTACCTAGGGGGTGCAGCGAACTCCTTAAATAGCCCCCTTATTTGATTTCATCAGACGGACTACTCGTACGTAGTACTTTTCTCATAATTGTTAGATCTACATTTTAATTATCGTAAAACTTCGTTGTAGGGGATACCGGGGCTATTTCGGCCCCGGGGCAAGTTCGGCTAGTGACTCTTTTGAGCCTGTCGACAGAGATAGAGATCTCTGACCCGGATTGTAATGTCACTCTTGTCAAAAGCTTTTCGCAGAAGGTTTTTGGTTGAATTGAATACAAAAACATAGAATTTATAACACGATTCTGATTTTTAGACACTTTCAGTATTTTTTCCACATTTATGTAAGTTTTGATTTATAGTAATATGCGCCAGGATTCAGATTTCTTTTTTGTATATTTATGAAGACAATTAAGTCCTCTTTCATATTAAAACTAAAGATGAAGCGTCCATGTTATCTAAAAGAAGATATGACGTGATGTTGAGACCAGGTCTGTCTGGGGCTAGTTCGACTTTTTGGGTTGGGGCAAGTTCGGCCACCACCAAACTTGCCCATGAATAAAAAGAATAATCGCTGTTGGAATTGCCATTTCTTGACGACTCTGAATATATCAATTGTTCAGACCTAGCTCTAACAGAAATGTAAAAAATGGACAAATTCAAAATCACAGTCCGAACTTGCCCCAGCCTCTACTTGTTATTCCGAATGTCCCTTTACTCATGATGATTTGACTGTTATAACAATGCTTTTTCAATTTATACCTTCATTTGGAAGTCGTATACAGGTTCCTTTAAATTTAAACAGTCTAAAAATCAAATATAAGGATAGGTCTGTGCATACCTTGCCCCATGTATGGGGCAAGTTCGGCCACCACGATCAAAACTCTAAAATTTGAAATTCTCTTTATTGAAAAGAAAAATATAAAAAGGACAGACGCAGTTTGAAAGGCTTTCGCTTGTCGAACTTAAATATATAAATCACGCCCAAATAGGCCTACCTTTCATATAGGCCTAATTCAAAATATGAGCAATCGAAATTAGGGGGCCGAACCTCCCCTTAGAACCATTGAAGGGACACCACTCAAGGAGGTCAAGGATTTTAAGTACCTCGGTTCATGGATAGGCACAACAGAGAAAGACGTCAAAGTCAGGAGAGGCCTTGCTTTGAGAGCACTCAATGGCATGAAAGCAGTTTGGCACTCACAACTACCTCGTAAAATCAAACTGAGCTTCTTCTTTGCCACAGTAGAATCTGTATTACTATATGGCTCAGAGTGCTGGACAATAACTTCCAAAATCAGAAAATCGATAGACGGGTGTTACACGAGAATGCTTAGACAGGTTTTGAACATCAACCCAAGTGAGCACATCGGGAATGACGCACTTTACCAAGAAATCCCTAGACTCACGGACAAGATAGCATATCGTAGGATGGGGCTTGCTGGGCATTGTTACAGACACCCCGATCTACCCGCTAGCAAGGTGGTGTTATGGAGTCCGAAGCATGGAAGGAGAAACAGAGGTAACCCGGGCACAACCATGGTGGATGTTCTGATGCAGGATGCGGGAGCAGCAACCCCAGAGGAATTAGGCTCGTGCATGATGAACAGGGCTGATTGGAAGAGTCGACAGCGTGCCCGTCTGAGGACGACCTGACACTAGCCCCGGTCTCCCCTATCATCTTGTCCCACTACGTGTATCATCTTGCCCCCGACCACGGGGCAAGATGATACATTTTACCAGCCTTTTTCAAACGCAAAAATTCATATGTTGCAAACATTTCATGAGTGCTGATTTCGGCCAAAATAATAGTGAAGAAACCAAACTTTCTTTTTTGTCCTAAATTGAACAGCAGAGCAAGCCGTACGTAAGGAGAATTTTGAAGAATTCGAAAAAGTGTATCATCTTGCCCCGGTCTCCCCTATGTCCGCAGGTGTCATTGGAAAAAAATATGTGACATTATTTGACCACGTAGCCTACACATTGACTCTTTTTGATTCCATGATCTAGCATCACAAGAAATCTTGAGATTTGGACAACATTGTGGAAAATGATGAACTTAATACAGTTAATACAGTTAATACAGTTCTAGAAGCCAGATGCGATCATCTGATCGCATAAGCATTTCTATGCTTCTTCGGCCCTTTTTTATACGTTTTCCCCGTTGATAAGTGTTTGTGTTTGAGGACTTCCGGTTTCACTTTTGGTCAATAGTTCCTCACAAGTTTATCGCACAATATCATACGTATCCACTATATCTTCACTTCACATTGCTTACACTTTTCGCACAACACTCTTCATTACTAGCATCACAAGAAATCTTGAGATTTGGACAACATTGTGGAAAATGATGAACTTAATACAGTTAATACAGTTAATACAGTTCTAGAAGCCAGATGCGATCATCTGATCGCATAAGCATTTCTATGCTTCTTCGGCCCTTTTTTATACGTTTTCCCCGTTGATAAGTGTTTGTGTTTGAGGACTTCCGGTTTCACTTTTGGCCAATAGTTCCTCACAAGTTTATCGCACAATATCATACGTATCCACTATATCTTCACTTCACATTGCTTACACTTTTCGCACAACACTCTTCATTACTTTTACTTAATTTTTCGTTGCACACTAACTTGTACAATTATTTTTGTAAGCATTTTCTTCAATTCTTTATGCTTAGTATTGACTCAATTTTACTTACTATTTACATTTTTTATCTTTAATTCGGTAAAAAATGGTTTTTATTTTAAAAGATAGAAATTTACATTTTGTACAATAAAAGATATGAACTTTTAAAAACATTTGGTGTTTACCAATAATGGTAATCATTTACTATATGCCCTGTTTTTTGCCCTATGCTTTCGAATATTACTTAGGCAAATATTGACTGACTTGAGTTTAGTGACGTTTTATTATAATCTTTATGCCTATATAGTAACAATAACAACTGTAACTTTTCTCTTATTTATTCTTGTATGTATGTAAATACAGAATTACTTTTATTATTATTACTATTTTTTTAATATGTGTAATTTTATATTTGAATGGTTTGGCTCAGGAAATATGGCAGTCCATCGCTTTCCTGTCCTCCCCATTATTTTCATCAAATTGTCAGGATCATGATTATGTAGTAATAGTTATGGTGAAATGCTACTTATGCTTTATATGTTTCGTGTTGTACTGGTCTGTCTTGTAGTCATTTTACTTAGTTACTTTTATAACATTTGGCTTCAAATTTATTGATTGGTTTCCATAGCTAATTAAGTCTAGCTTTAAATGCATTGATTGAGGGTGCCTGTACCACCTCATTTGGAAGATCATTCCAATTTTTTGTTGCCCTAACACTGAAAGCATTTTTCCTACAGTCTGTTCTAGGCCTTGTTTGGAATAGTTTTAAATTGTTTCCCCTAGTGAAACTTTCTTTTCTTAGTGTTATGATGCTTTTGTTTGTTTTATCAATTTTGTTAATAAGACGATAGATCTGGATTAGGTCTGCTCTTTCTCTCCTATATTCTAGAGTAGGGAGTCCAAGTATTCGAAGCCTTTCTTGTTTGTGACAAGCCATTTCTTGATTTTCAACAATGTTCTCTAACCCAAAAAGAAAATATTCATGAAATAGAAATTGTCATCTGTAACACCTTTTAAATCAAAATAGTACAAACTTTTGCCGTTTGGTAAAGGGTAAAGCCGATTGTTCACGTGACTTCCGGTTTCATTTTCCACCAGCATCAGTAAACAAACAGACCGGGTTGGTAAAGTTGTTCAAAATAGAAAATTCAAAACAAATTATAGACTTATTAAGTAAAATATTGCATTATGCACCAATTTGCCACACTGGCATGGTCTATATGTCATCGATTATTGCAGAATTTAAGCCATAAACACAGGCGTGTCATTATGGATAAATTAGAAAGAAGAGTTATTCGGACGGACATGTATTTCGGATAATACATAAACATTGCTTTGTTTGCTAGACATGGTGGTTTCAAATTTTGTAAAATGCGTTTTACTTTCTAAAATGAACTTGCAGAACTTATGGTTTCCTCAAAGAGATACTTTTTATTTGGATTTAATTGATTCAATCACCAGAAAATGTTGATCTTTTAAAAATGTTTGTCATGAATGCACTTTGCTCATCATCCTTTTGTTCTATCCAGTATGTGTTATTTTGTACCTGCTTTAGAGGGAGTATGTGTTGGCACTGTTTTGACTGTTCAATGATAACATTTCCTCTGATGAATAAAAGGTAGACACTGACAGACAGTCACATCTCATATCCCACAATACTTTCAATGACATTAAGGTTCATGTAAATCCGGTATCAACATAAAATTTGAAGTTGATTATTGCATTTATTCTTAACATGTATATGCCATAGTATATATCAAATTAAAGCTTTAAATGAGAAGAAGATGTTAAGCAACTTAATTCTGGTTTACCTTGTACAGCATAATCAAAATATTGCGAAAAAGGACAACTTCTTGGAGAACCGAGAACATAGTTATCCTTGAATGAAGTTGGCTAGTTTTTCACACAAACATACACCAAGGTCTGAACTAGGTAGTACTACTACTTACACAAAGTTTCTTTATTCAGAAAATCTGCCTTTACGAAAAAAAGTGTGACATTTCTTTATTTTTCATATGTAATTCAAGGTGGAACTATTTTTTTAGCAACATGAGGTATGGTTAGATAATGGGGTCATTTTTTCAAGCTGTCAAAGGCGGTTTTATCATAAATGATCATTTATTTTAAGTCTATCGATTAAATTCAAGTAAAAATTGTTGCCAAAGCCACAACATATGTCACTTGACACCTTAGGCCTTATTTTAAATTTCAATTTACATGCTATCGAGTTTTATCCCATGAATTCAAAAGTAGAACCCATTATAAAAGTTCTTTGTTATCAAAATTATATCAACAGTTATTATAATATTCCCTCTCTTTATTAAGCAGTATTGCTCAGTAATTGCATTGAAATTATACAGAAAAAATCGTGATATATAACGGGATAATAAAATTTTGTAATGACCAACTTTGTACACCATACTATTCCTAATTCAAGTTGAAATCTTATTTCATTTAATGATTAATTTAAAATGTAAATATGGGAAGAGAAGACATTTAAATTGTGTTTAGTATGCGTGGAAGTTGTATATTTACGAAATAATTAGTTTTTGAACCAATTTTCAAAATGTCAACAAACACGAGTTCCGGTTTCTTATCATTCATAATAACAATTGACGCGATCCTTAATCTTTGAAAATCGAAGAAGGATCGTTTATTCATTGTCTTTAAACTTATAGATGCTCTTGATTCTGATCAATTGCCAGCGAATAAATACCTTTTTAAACCCCAAACTGTAAAATGTTTTCATTTTGTTTACACGTCCGGCAGAATACACACGGCATATAGCTGCATATGAGTGAGGCGCATTAGTAATTAGTTTGTATTTTTCAGATGTCAAGTATCAAATTCCACGATCGGTTTTATCCAGAATTTTGTACAATTTAGTATCAATGCAATCTTTCATCAATGTTGTGCGATGTTTTCTCAAATGTTGTTTTCTTTTAAAGATACAAATTTGCGGATTAATTTTATCGTCTAGCTCTCCAAGGTGGAAACCGAAAGTTGAATTAGGTAAACTAATATTATATCAGAAAAAGTTGTTTACTGTCCATGGATCGTTGCTTTGTGCCATTGTAACACGCACTACAGATATCAGGTATGACAGCTGTAATGCAATAGCTTGTGTAAACCTTATAAGTACTTGTGAATTACATCGTGCAAATTTTGAAAACAATTTTTGCAAATGGCCGACCAAAAAATCTTGGCATGCCATGTGTTTTCGTGAATATCTCGGTTACTGCTTTCACTATTCTATGTCCGATGGTAGTAGTACCTGAATTAGAATTTGCACATTAAATTGACATATTTGAATGGAGAAAATTTGTTATGGGGAAAAAGTTGCTTGTTTTGGGAGAAATCCCAATTTTTCGACTTTTTCATTGGATTTTTCTTCTCTGTTTTGCTCTGTCTGGCAAATGACCTATGCCTATAGCATGTTATTGTCATAATGTACAAGAACATGTAAGTAATTTTCATTGAAACAATTGTTTGAAGTGTTGGCAGGAGTGAGTCCGAGTGACACAATTTCACCTCTTTTGGACTTTTCTAAACCCTTAACTTACACATAGTGATGTGTATAGATCTGCAAACTGGATCTATAGAATTTTGAAAATTTCACCAACTTCTATCTGCTGAATGTAATCTTCATAAAGAAAACTTTCAAAAATATTGACTACAGAACTTTAAGCATGTAAACCCTCAGCCTCAACTTTCTCATCATTTTGATACAGTACTTTTGTTTCTTTCATTTAAAGCAGTAGATGATCTTTAAAAAATACTTTTTAGGTATTTTGTCAACCAAGGGGGGGGGGGGGGTAGCAAGAATCTTGAAAACTGAAAAAGAATAAAAACGAAGCTAGCAAAAGTCTGAATGTCATCTGAATGACGTTAACCTTGACCTTCATTCTATAGTCATGTTGTTATAGTGGTTTTACATTGTCAAATCTTGCTTGATAACTATTAATTTTGTTCCTGGTTATCTGTATCTGTATGGTTACGTCGCAGATTCCACTTCTGGATTTAACGCGACGGGGGGAGCAGGGTCCAACATTAACCTTTATGATTACTAGACATTGGGGCTTGTTGCTGCCTGATGCTGCTAGCCCTGACCAAAAATGCACTGGTCCTGACCAAATATTTGGATAATAAGGGAAAGAAGTAAACAACAGTAATCCTTTCAGAAGCTCAAAGACCAGTTTTGAATCACAAATGATGAATATTTGAAGGGGTCTATTTTCTTGTTGTGTCATATATCCCATGCTTTCCATATGGTTATTGTGACTGATATTTAAAATTAGGCTGACCAGTTGGTCCTGTATCTTGGGGATTTAACTAGCCCTGACCAAGCAACAGGCAGTTAATGTCTGTCGGGCACAGGTTAATGTTGAACCCTGGGGAGTGTGCGGTTAGGATTTGTTGATTAGGGTGTCAAGGGCTGCTTTGAATGCCCCCACCGACTTACTCTCCATTGCCGAGCTCTATTGATTAAACCATCAAATATGACCTCTGCAGTTTTTGGTACGCCAACAGCCTATTTGGTCGTCATAATCTAATTATAGCACACCATTTGAATTATCGAATCAAAATCATTCAGTTTTATCTTGCATTATCATTACGTATACATTACGTCGCTTCTATTTTTGGCTGAAGCCGGTAACATTTGAATTATCGAATCAAAATCGTTCAGTTTGATCTGGTTTGATTACGTATACATTACGTCGTTTCTATTTTTGGCGGAAGCTGGTAATTTGAAGCGTCAGCCAATCATTTCTTTTATCAGAATTTTCGATTGTTTATGAGTATATTGGCGACGATTGGATACCGAAATCCCGCCAAGGCCCCGAGATTAGACGTGAAACGACCCCGCGAGAACAGAGCTCATTCTATCGAAATGGAATGTAGGGAGAATGCGCTCTGTTCGTAAGAGAGTACCACCGACTTTGCACACACCGCTTCTTCTGGCAGTTGGTTCCACTCTGTGATTGTTCTTGCAAAGAATGAGTGTTTGTGTTGAATTGTCTTTGCATGTATTGGTTCAAAGCACTTTGTATTGTTTTTGATTTGGTTTCTTATTATATTAACAGATTCACAGTCTTTGAACTCTCTAGCTCTTACAGTTCTTCTCGGTCTTGATTTGTTTAGAAATTGTTCAGGTGGCAGCCCTGGGACCAACCCCTCAACCACCTTATACAGCATTATCAGTCTGAGGCTCTTTCTTCTTGTTTGGAGTGGTTGTAGTTCAAGATCTTTCAGGGTGTCTTTGATGAATCCTTCTTTTTGTGTTCGATAGTCTTGTTTGATAAATCTGGCAGCTTTTCGTTGGATTCGTTCTAGTCTGTCTACATCTTTTTGGAGGTATGGGTCCCATATGACCGAGCCGTAGTCCATCAGAGATCTCACCATGGAGACATAGCGAGGGTTCAGCGCAATACTATAGTATCTGCATTTTGTAAAATTTTACAGGAGGTTGAAAAAACATCAGCAAATGTTTATTTGCTATGAAATTTAGGTAACCTTTTGGTATGTTTTCTTAAATATTGATTTTGATATGGGGGTATAAAATTTTTTGGAAAAATTATTCCCATAAAAATGATTTTGTTGATTTTGTCACTTACTACAGTATTGTCATTCAAAATGGACTATTTCCTATCAATACTTTTGTGCAATACTATAGTAACTGCACTTACTACAGTATTGCAAATCATTTCTAGATCTTTCTTAGTTTAAAGTTTAAGCAATACTATCATATCTGACTTTATGTATAGTATTACAGATCATTTCTAAATTTTTCTTATTTTTAAGTTTAACTCATTTCCAAACAACAATAATTTTGACCTGTTCAAGTTGAAAGAAGTTGCAGACAACATTTTCAAAATGATGAAATTTGACTTTTCATTATATTTTAGGCTATAAAACATTGTAGAATTGTCACAAGCAATTTCTTCATTTTGCACAATGTTTTTTCTAAGCCATATTCTTGTGGAGTCAAAATTTAAAGGAGCTATTTTTCACTGTCTCACAATTATTCCCTTTGCCTTTTTCTTAAGAATCTCAACATAAAAAGAAGTACATGTATTTCTATATTATGGGACAATGAAAAATAGTGTTTAAAAGACTGTAAATTCACTTACTCTTAGGAAGGCTAAGCTAATGATGCATTGTGGTCACTGGTGTCACTATTTCTATTATAGTACTCTCCAGAAACATTGAAATCCGGCCAATAACTCTAAATGGGTGTATTCGCAAATTTCTATATGGAGGAATGTAAAAGCATCAGGTTGGAAGAAAGTAAATGTCCACTTTATTTAATTTATTACATTCAAAACAAATAAATCAAACATTGAAAACCAGTCAATATGAAAACAAGAGGGCCAGAATGGCCCTATATCGCTCACCTGAAAGAAGTTTAAGACACGCCCACTTTGTTTTACGTATAAAAAATTTGCAAACAAATTTTGAAAAGGGTCACTCAAGGAACATTGTTGCCAAATTTGTTTCAAAATGACCCTATGCTTGATTTTTAAAGAATTTTCTTATGATTTCTCTAAGTCTGATAAGCCACGCCTTGCCACGCCCACTCTTTTTGACCAATACAAAATTTGCCAACATATTTTGAAAAGGGTCACTCAAGGAACATTTCTGTAAAGTTTGCTTCAAATTGGGCCAATGTTTGATTTTTAAAGAATTTTCTTAGGATTTCTGTAAGTCCGATAAGCCAAGCTCAATTTTTTCTGACGAATAAAAAATTTGAGAAAAAATTTTGAAAAGAGTCACCCAAGGAACATTTCTGCCAAGTTCAAATTGGGCCAATGGTTGATTTTTAAAGAATTTTCTTATGATTTCTCCGGTAAATGCTGACCTGCCACGCCCACAATTTTGGATGAATAAAAAATCCGCGAACAATCTTAAGAAGGGTCACCCAAGGAACATTCCTGCCAAATTTGATTTTAATTGGCCCTATGGTTAAGGAGAAGAAGATTTTTTAAGATTTTTTTAAAAATTTCTCTTGGTTAGATAAGCCCCGCCCTGCCACACCCACATTTTTTAACGAAACTATAAATTTATGAACAAATGTTGAAAAGGGTCACTCAAGGAACAATTCTGCCAAGTTTGGTTCAAATTGGCCCATTGGTTGATTTTTAAAGAATTTTCTTAGGTTTTCTCTAAGGCTGATAAGCCCCTTCCTCCCTGCCACACCCTCATTTTTTGACAAATGTAAAAACTTTTGAATCAATTTTGAATAGAGAGACTCAAAGAACATTCCTGCAAAGCCTGCTTCAAATAGGCCCAATGTTAATTTTTAAAGAATTTTCTTATGATTTCTCTAAGTCTGATAAGCCCCCTTCTCCCTACTCTCCATTGCCGAGCTCTATTGATTAAACCATCAAATATGACCTCTGCAGTTATCGGTACGCCAACAGCCTATTTGGTCGTCATAATCTAATTATAGCACACCATTTGAATTATCGAATCAAAATCATTCAGTTTTATCTTGCATGATCATTACGTATACATTACGTTGCTTCTAATTTTGGCTGAAGCCGGTAACATTTGAATTATCGAATCAAAATCATTCAGTTTGATCTGGTTTGATTACGTATCCATTACATCGCTCCTATTTTTGGCTGAAGCCGGTAATTTGAAGCGTCAGCCAATGAAAGTTTGTATCAGCTTTTTAAATTGTTTTGTTGTGTATCGCCAACGATTGGATACTGAAATCCCGCCAAGGCCCCGAGATTAGACGTGAAATGACCCCGCGAGAACAGAGCTTATTCTATTGAAATGGAATGTAGAGATAATGTGCTCTGTTCATAAGAGAGTACCTTCTCCCTGCCACGGCCACAATTTTTTACAAATGAAAATATTTGTGAACAAATTTTAAAAAGAATGGCTTAAGGCACATCCCTGCAAAGTCTGGTTCAAATTGGCCCAATGGTTGATTTTTAAAGAATTTTCTTATGATTTTTCTAAGTCTGATAAGCCCCTTTCTCCCTGCCACGGCCACGTGTTTTGACGAATCAAAAATCTGAGAACAAGTTTTGAGAAGGGTCACTCAAGGAACAATTCTGCCAAGTTTGGTTCAAATTGGAACAATGGTTGATTTTTAAAGAATTTTCTTAGGATTTCTCTAAGTGTGATAAGCCCCGCCCTGCCACGCCAACATTTTTTGACGAATAAAAAATCCGCGAACAAATTTTGAGAAGGATCTTTCAAGGAACATTCCTGCCAAGTTTGGTCAAAATTGGCCGGTTAGTTTTGGAGAAGAAGATGTTTGAAGAAGTTGTTGACGGACGGACAGACGGATGACAGACGGTGAGTGACCACAATAGCTCCCCTCGAGTACTTCGTGCTCAGGTGAGCAAAAAAAAATCATGTGAACTATTAATTCAACCCTTTCCAAAACTGCCAGAATTAAGACTGTTTTAATCTGAAATATGCTGGTGACAAAATTTATAGATGTTGATGAAGATTGGATTTACATAATATAACACAGAAAATGTTGAGACAGAAGGACAAAATCCTGTTTATCCTCAACGTTTTCCCATGCCTTTTTTGTAGGGGACATCAAAACCAGGCCCCGGTTTCTCGAAAAACTTAAGTATGTTGTCAGACTCAAATCTGAGCACCGTGCTCAAATCACATGAAATCCATGTGAACTTCAATTGAATACCAATCAACGTTGATTGGTATTCAATTGAAGTTGAGCATGAACTCATGGGTATATACTTAAGTTAAATATAAGTTGTTTAACCGCCTTTTGTAGTATAGGCATGATTCATTACTGTGGGGTGCCAGTAGAACCTCTTGTAAATCAAAACAGGCAACAACAAGATCTGGATCATCAATTACTTTTGCTTTGTCATGTTCTTTTTGCAATCTAGCCTTAGCCTTTTCTTTATTTTGTATGTGTTTATCATAATATCCTTAAGGTCATTTTTTTCTTCAGCTGTTGCATTTTCATATGTGACATAAAAATCACACCTATCTTTTATCACAGGCGACAATCACGTGACTTAGTTATGATATGCTTTCCTAACTTATGTAAACAAAAGCACTCGTTTTGTACAGATTTTTCTCAAATTTTAAATTGAATACTTAACTCTCAGTATTTAGATACATACCATCCGATACATCATACTCTCTGGTTTATTTTTATACCAAATCTTCCCTCAAATCCCTGTCAAAGCTGAGAACATTCGTGCAAAGTGTAAACATTTTTTAAGGAAATATATCATGGCATTCAAATATACTTTGCACGAAAGTTCTCAGCTTTGACAGGGATTTGGAGGAAGATCTTGGTATCAAAATAGACCAGACAGTACGACGTATCGAATGGCACATATCTCAATATTGAGTGTTAAGTACTTGATTTAGAATTTGTGAAAAATGTGTACTTACCAAGTGTGTTTGTTTACAAATGTTAGGAAAACATATCATAACAAAATCACATGATTGCCGCCTGTGTTTAATTGGTTTGAAAAAACCTAAATTGAAATTTTCATCAAAAATTTTCCAGTAAATACCAAGAGAAACTGGTGAATCGTTAGCAAGCTTTTCCAGATACAAATTATACATTTTTCTAAGGGTTAGTCTAGGGGGTAAGTAACTTTTTTTTGAATCATGGGACAATAATGGCTCTCAACTTTTTGGAAAGACTTGATGATCCTTAACAAAATTATATCTTGCTCTTTTGTCTTATTTGGTCTATTATCATGGCTACCTCTACCTGCATCCTTAGAACAAACACCAATGCCACTCTCTTTGCTGTGAACAAACAGTATGGATACATGATTCTGAAATTGCCAAACTATGGAGGAAAAATGTCTTGCACACTTATACAATGTATTTTTCTTTCTGACAAGGTAATGACCAGTAAATTGAATATTTTCTCTTATTACTTTGACTTTACATATTACACCCCTTTTCTTAGGTCTGCGTAATGCATACTTGCTCAAAAAACTTCTATGAAGTGCAGTTACTATAGTATTGCAATTCAGTATCAGCGTTTCAGTATTGAAAATAAAACGCAATACTATAGTAAGTGCAGTTACTACAGTATTGCAATTACATCTTTCTTAACTTTGAGATACTATAAAATTGCACTAACCCTCTAAATTTTTTATTCATTAATCCTAAGCTATACTTTTTCTTTGGAAGATGCAAAATGAAAAAGTGAATATAATTATGCAAAAAAGTGGATTTCACAAAAAATGTCAGTTACTATAGTATTGCGCCAAACCCTCGAATTAGGCGGTTTTCCTGCAGTTTTCATTACAGTGTTTCAAATTTCTTCTCAAGAAGCCAAGTGTGGAGTTTGCCTTTTTTACTACTTTGTTAATGTGTGATGTCCATTTCAAGTCAGATGAGATTTGAAGGCCTAAATATGGGTTATCGTTGAAATGACTTTGTTGTTTTGCAGAGCTATTCATGCAGGGGATTTGCTGAAAAATGGTGAGAGAGAAGAAATGAGCTGATGGCTACAATAGAGAAGCTGATCAAGGCCTTTGAGGCCCTGAAAGTGTTTCAGGCGGCAGCATCAACAGTGGAGGATGTTGTCACTGTCAAGTAAGTCAGGCTTCTTCTTTAATCTGAACTTTGTTGGACCCTTGACCCCTTGTGACCCAAATGCCTTATTGTTTAGGGACCATAGAGACAGTTGAATTGAGCTGATGGCTACAATAGAGAATCTGATCAGGGCCTTTGAGGCCCTGAAAGTGTTTCAGGCTGCAGCATCATCAGTGGAGGATGTTTTCACTGTCAAGTAAGTAAGGCTTGAACTTTGTTCTGAATTTTGTCTGGACCTTTTGTGACCCCAATGCCTTCATTTTATGGGGTTATTGCTTTAGTTATGGGGGCCATTTCCTAGCAAATTTTCCAGCCATAGCAAATTAAGAATTCAAAATAGCTAAGATCAAAGAAAAGAGACTTAACAATAGCACCTTTATCAATGTAGAACTCTTCAAGTTCCTTTTCCATTAATCTTTGTATAAATCTTGGTTTTTGTAGTTTCAGATGAAAAAAATGAAAAATTTGGATCTTGTGATATGTCAGAATTTTACTATACAAGTTGAAATACAATGCAGAGGACAGTTAAAAAAAATCATAGGTTGTGGTTAATCATTGGAATCGTCTTGTCAAATACTCACACCATAGGGTTAGAAACAAATTCATAATGCCTTTACCCTCTCGTATCTGCTTCTCTATATATTAGAGCTTCAGATAAGAGGTGGTGATGACTTATCAAAATGAAATATTTCACTAAAACTTCATCAAACCCTATGTTGTGGGTACTCATTAGAATTGTCTCGTCGACAGAATGCCTTTACAGCGGCAGATCCATGACATCTGTGAAGGGAGGTTGGTTTTCCAATTAGTTCAAAATTTTGACTGAATTTCTGCATAAAAATGAAATAATCAGGCTAGAGAAAGGGGTTCGTACCCCCTGAATACCCTCTGGATCTGCCACTGCTTTACCCCCGCTTATCTGCTGCTTTATATATGTTGTTTCAGGAAGAAGGATCAGCCCCTCAGTAAGAAGGACAAGATGATGAACTGTAACCTCATAGCTGATTGTATATGTTCACCTAGTATGAGGTAATAATAAATGATTCTCTACTAACTCTTCTGTAAACAAGACCTGGTGTTGAAGTCCCTGATGGAAAAGGCTTTGGAACATATTGAGGCAAAAGAAGAAAATGCTTTTAACCCTTTCCCAAACAAGACCTGGTTTTTAGGTCCCTAATAGAAAAAGGCTTGGGAAAATATCGAAACAAAAGAAGAAACTGCTGATAACCAGCAGTTTCTCCTTTTGTCTCAATATTTTCTATGTCATATTTTATACAAATTCTGTCTTTAATACCTTCCATTTTGTCATTTGTGGCAGTTTTTGAATTTGACCACCCTAAGAAATTGATAGGATTCTAAGTATGTGCTGTACAATCTCATTTTAATTGTCTAATAGCTGCTTGGTTATGAAATGAAATAACGAGTTTGCACTGTACCCCACTTATTGATTGATTGATCGGGTTTAACTGCTATGGTGACCATGGATTTCTATCGTTCCTCATACCAGCACTACCACAACCTCCTTATAAAGCCTTCAGCTGCTCACCCACATTGGTGAACGATTTATAATCAAAGCATTGGTGGGTGACAATTTTGTCTGAGAGGTTATTGGAGGGAGCCTGGTATTGGACCCGGGACCTCATGAGGAGAGTTAGAAGTGTAACCAGCTATGCTATGGCCCCAGCCTCTTTAACTCACTTATATGTTACTTCTTTGTTATCACAATAATCCTTATATGGGGATTTCCATTTTGATTGTTTGTCTTTCATGGACCCTTCATTGGAATTAAAGCTTTTGTCATTGTCATTATATTTTACTCTATATTTTCCAATTCTGTACAGGACTGTGGGTGACTTTCCCAAGTTTCTGGGTATAGCCATGGAGACATTTCTTGCCCTGACAGATGACCCAGAATCTGACATCCGCATGGTGGTAGACGAATGTTTAAACAGGTTGATAAAGGTGAGAGGTGGTTACGGAAATAGTCATACATGACATATTTACAGTCAACACCTGTTCTGTTGAATTCAAACTTTGATTCATTGGATATTGATTTGTTACAATTAAAATGACATTCAACCATGTGTAATGCTCAGCAAGTATGTTCTCTACAGAAATATAGTAGGAAAAGGAAAGAAATTGCTCAAGAGGAGCAATTTTTAACTTTTTCCAGACTCATCCAATGTCCAGATAACGAGTGTTGACTCTAATTTCCTCCAAAATAGTACAGTTTTAGAATACATATACTAAAACCGCTGTAGATCACAAGAGAAAGTGAGAAATGAAAATAATTGTGGCAAGAGCTGAAAATGCTTGTTACCAGCATTTCCTTCTTTTGCTTCAAATGTTTTCCCAGGCTATTGCTAATACAGATGTGAAAACAAGGTATTGTTTTTGAATTGGATGAAAGGAGAAGAATAAGAAAATAGTTTCTCTTTCTTGAAGCTTATATAGCATGCCTTTACCCTTTCTACAAGAGATATTAAAGGCTGCATGTAAAAGCTGTAGGTACAAGTTTCAATTTGAGGGAAGAAACTTTCGGAGGGTTCGGAACCCTGATAATGGACCTTTTTCTAGATCCCTACATTTATGTAATAATGTTTATATTCTTGTATTTCAGACATTGATAGAGACAAACCTGGGCCGACTGCAGGTGGAGTTATATAAGGAGATAAAGAAGAATGGGTCACCACGATGTCTGAGGGCTGCACTGTGGAGGTTTGCAGAGATGGCTCATCTTATTAAACCACAGAAATGCAGGTTATTATCTTCAGTCTTGTTTGTGCTCTCTATAACCTTTTTTCAAACAGCATAGAGTTTGGATCCGATGTCTAAAATTGAACAGGCTTCGAAAAAACATTGAGTGAAAAGAGAAATGCTGATAACTTGCATTTTCTTTTACCTCAAAATTTCTATGATAATTCATACATTTTTGTTACATTTAGTTCCATTCACCTTGTCTTTTTAAACACCATTAAATTCCTATCGGTCCAAAATTTTGATGCATGTGGTAGCATAAACATGACTTTGAGAGAGGATTCAGTGATATATATAGTAGAATAGAAATATTCTGTTATCTTTCGTGAATTAACGTAATTTACTGTAATGTTTTATTTCAGACCATACATTGTGAACTTGTTACCATGTTTAGTGAGGATTTGTAAACGAGAAGATGAGGGAATCCAGGAGACCTTATTACAATCCATGAATAAAATAGCTCCTGCACTTATGGTGTTTGGCAATGATGCAGAAATTAAGGTGGGTATGCATTCTTTAGATGTTTCCCAATCAACGAAATTTAACAGTGGTCCAAATTGAATGTTGTAGATGGCAAATGATTGTTGAAATAAATAGGAGAAGTTTAGTTTTATAGGGCAGAAAATTTTCTAGGAAATGCTGATGCATTACAATTTCTACTATTCATTCTATATTTTCTTACATTATGTTATAGAGGGCCATTAAAACCAGGTACTTGTATTGTTTTGGTTAACTTATGTGTGCCTTTAAGTTTCTGGGCAATGAAGTTTGCAAAACATTGACCAAGACCTTTTTCTTTTTAAAAAAACAAACAAACAGTATGATAGTAGTTTCATATTTCACATGATTCTATTGTACACATGACAAATTAGGTTCATCTATTGTATATTTACAGATTCTGTTGAAGGCATTTATTCCTAATTTAAAGTCGAGTATGGCATCATGCAGACGGACAGCCGCCACAAGTCTGACCCTGGTCTGTCAGTACTCCAGAAGTCCACCAACATTCCTCAACTTTCTACTCATGAATCTACTGGGTATGGTAACCCTTTAAAAAACAGTGAAATGTTAAAATTGAACAATTCAAATGAGTACCCACAATGTCAGATTTTGATTTAAATAACAAATCTAGGATGCATTTACCCCCTATTATCTATTAATCTGTACACCTTGTGTACCTTGTACCCTTTGTCAAACAAGACCAGGTTTTAAAGTCCCAAATACAAAGAATGTGTTAAACTATTGAGGCAAAAGAAGAAAATGGTGATAATATGTTATTTATGAAATAATAACAAGTTTAGCGGTCTTTATTGCCAATAAAACCCGATGTGCGACGGACTACATGTGTAGGTAAAAACCGAGGCGCACAGGGCCGAGGTATTTGCCTTAACATGTAGTCCAGAGTTTTTATTGCGCAATAAAGACCGCTAAACTTGTTATTATCTCCATTATAACACTCTAAATAACAAAAACGCACATTAGAAATGTGTTATTTTGTGGAAATTCTGCCATGAACTGGTTTTCGGCGTAGACACATTGTCGGTTAAGTGACGTCATTTGATGTTACCTTGACGCCACGTGACGTTTTGGCGCATACACAAAGCATAATTACATAGGGTTTTTATTGTAAATAAAACCCGATGTATTTCGCTATATATGGATTTTACGGAAAAGTATTATAATGCCTCAATATTTTCTGTGCTACATTTTACACAAATCATATCTTTATTAGTGTACATTTTATCTTTTGTTGAAGTTTTCAAATTGTAACAGTCTAAATGTTTGCCACATGGTGAATTTTTATTTATCACCTTACTGTATTGTAGATATAGTTTTACCTGTTGAGACAGACATAAACAAGAACACATTGGTGGGTGTTATACTGTGTATTAGAAACATCATCCCTCAACTCATGAATGACTCTAGAGATGCTGAGGGTATGAGAGGAAGTTTTGGGGAAAACAAACAAAAGAAAGAAGAACAGCTTTCCATACAACAAGTTCTTACGGTAATGGTCTGTTATAATGGTCCCTTATAACATGAGAGAGAGAGTCATGTTTACAGATAAGCATGTGCCAAAGTGGAGTCTGGCCAGGATCTATGCTGCTCTTGTATGATTACTACAGGACATGAAGATGCTATTGGAGAACAACACAGTTTCTAATCACTATACACAGACTGATCTGGAACCATTTTGGGCACAAAAGCTGTAAAAGACCTTTTTCAGATAGATGTCGCAAAATCCATAAAAATGGAGTAAAATATGATTGTATAACAATGATGAAGTTTGATAATTCACAAGAAACTTGTGTAATCAAAATTAAGACTTACTTGTTTTGGGGGAAATCGTTTGCATATCGTCGGTGTATGTCCATTTTGCGATTTTCAAAGTAAGATCTTGTGTGTCCAGTTAAGACGATTCCTTCAGGTTTTAAGATATTTTTACTGGTCAGTATAAATGACACATTATTTGTGAACAATATGCCCAAATTTCAAGTAAGACCTCTCTGTTTGGGAAAAGTTATTACACTTTGTTCCTTCCCCTTTGAAATTTTCCAAAAACGAGATACGAGGTTTTGCATTTACAACGACGATATTCATTGAAGCTATTATGTTCCCCTCCCATCAATGTTACAATGTTATATATTGTCAGGTGTACCAGTTTCTGCTGTATCACACGGGACATACAGACCACAATGTTGTAACAGCTGCGCTAGAGGCATTGTTACAGCTGTTACGTTCCCCTCCCATCAATCTACTTGAAGTACTTGTCTCTCCCAAGGGCATTAAGGAGACCTATATCTACCAGACTGATATGCAAACATTGAGGAAAGTTGATGGTAAGAATTGATGTGATTATTTAACGCTTATGAAATACCTAACTTAACCTATTACCAGACAAACAAAATTTCGACAGGTCTTAATTCGAAGATGTTGCAGACAACAATTCCAAGTGAATAAAACTTTATACTTTGGGGTCCCTTTGCATAGTCTAGAAAACATTGTGGAAAATGAAGAAATTGCTTGTCACAAGCAATTTCTTCATTTTCTACAATATTTTCCAAAACCGTTATTGTGTGGGGCATCATTGTGTGGTAGTAGTTTAAAATTTGATTTTTCGGGCTTCAAAGAGATGTACATATACCAGACTGATATGCAAACATTAAGGAAAGTTGATGGTAAGCATGGATTTGAGTATTTAACACTTATAATGTTTTACTTAAATAAGCAGGTGTTGTAGAATCTGTTTGTTCTTTACAGCCTTACACAACACCTCTTGGGATCTTATATAATCATGATAAGGGTAAAAACTTCATATCTCCAATAGACTTCTATTACATACTCTGAGCACATGTTTCTATTCTCCCCTTTTCCCAAACAAATATACATTTAAGATTATTCCAATATGCTACATGTTCTCTGGTATTATTATGACCATTTCAGAAAATGGCATTTCAAACTTACTGTACTTTTAGTCAGGATTACTTGAACTAAAACGCTTTCTCATTTTGTTTTCAACATTAATTTTCATGTACTGAGACATTTTTTGCCTAATTGCCTTTCCTCATTTTCTAGGTTTGTCAGAGGTCCCGTCATCTAGTCAGCTGTCAGTAGCATCGGAGGACACAGGATTGGATGAAGAATCAGAGTCATGTGACATAAAGAGCCAATCAGGTGTGTCGGCCACATCATCGTCGGCGTATGGGTCGGAGGGTGACGGGGCGACGACACAACAAGTTGACCAGGTTGATTCTGTAGATAGAGACTCTATAACGGAACTGGAAGACAGAGAGGAAGGGCTTGTGTTTAATACAGAGAACAGTACAGACTACTCTAATGTAGAGATAGGTGATATACAAGAGGACAGATCAGAGAAGTCCAGTCTGTCTAATATAAACCTGGGCAGTCAGGAGACGTTGTTGAGTATAAAGAGTCTAAGCCCCACCCACCAAGTAGAGACGAGGTTTGAGGTGGGGAAGGATATGAACGGAAACCCGGAGTTGGTTGTAGAAACAGACGTCCCGGAACCCCCGTCTCCCGTAGCGGACATGACGGAGAGTGATGTCGCTACGTCAATCGGCTCCATGACAGACGGACGGCCGCTCACATACTTCATTAGGTTAATTACGCGACGGTTTTTGTTGAACGGTGTGAAAGGTGCCCTAACTCCAGATAGGAAAGTTCGAGTCAGTATAAAGAGTTTGGCACTCAGCAATATTGGGAGTGCAATGTGTTTGTGTCCAAATATTCTACTGGAATCACTGTTTTATACAGAAGTGGAAGGTGTGTATATTTTCTTTTAACCCTTTCTCATATTAAACAAGATTTTGATGTCCTTAGAAGAAAGAGCTTTGGAAAATATTGAGGCAAAAGAAGAAAATGCTGATGATCAGCATTTTCCTCTTTTGCTTCAATGTTTTCCATGCTGTTTTGCACACAAATAAAAGGATTTTCAACACACAAATTTTGGTCTACAGCAGCTTTTGATGACGTTTTTTGTGAAATTTCCCCTAATCAGAGAAGTCCAGTCTGTCTAACATAAACCTGGGCAGTCAGGAGACGTTGTTGAGTATAAAGAGTCTAAGCCCCACCCACCAGGTAGAGACGAGGTTTGAGGTTGGTAAGGATATGAACGGCAACCCGGAGTTGGTTGTAGAAACAGACGTCCCAGAACCCCCGTCTCCCGTAGCGGACATGACAGAGAGTGATGTCGCTACGTCAATCGGCTCCATGACAGACGGACGGCCGCTCACATACTTCATTAGGTTAATTACGCGACGGTTCTTGTTAACCGGTGTGAAAGGTGCCCTAACTCCAGACAGGAAGGTTCGAGTCAGTATAAAGAGTTTGGCACTCAGTAATTAGCTCACCTGAGCACGAAGTGCTCAAGGTGAGCTATTGTGGTCGCTTTTTGTCCGTCCGTCCGTCCGTCCGTCCGTCTGTCCGTCCGTCCGTCCGTCTGTCCACAATTTGTTGTTAACACTCTAGCATCCACAAATATTGACCAATCTTAACCAAACTTAAACAAAACATGTATGACCATAAGTTCTCGAATGAGTTCGATTTTGGGTCAGATCGGACCAGGAAGTCAGGAGTTATGTGCCCTTGAACGTCAAAAATAGCTACTTTTTAACTTGTTAACACTCTAGCATCTACAAATATTGATCAATCAAGACAAAACTTGGACATAATGTTTAAGACTATAAGTTCTCGGATGAGTTCGATTTTGGGTCAGATCGGACCAGGAAGTCAGGAGTTATGTGCCCTTGAACGTCAAAAATAGCTACTTTTTAATTTGTTAACACTCTAGCGTCTACAAATATTGATCAATCAAGACAAAACTTGGACATAATGTTTTAGACCATAAGATCTCGGATGAGTTCGATTTTCAGTGTGATCTGATCAGAAAGACAAGAATTATGTGCCCTTGAATTTGACAAAATTGCCATTTTAGGCTGTTTTTGACCTTGTTTGCCCTCTAGAATCTACAATTATAAATCAATCAAGACAAAACTTAGACACAATGTTTGGGACCCTAAGATCTTTGATGAGTTCGTTTTTCAGTCTGATCGTTTTCAGAAAGTTGAGAGTTATGTGCCCTTGAATTTGACAAAATTGCCATTTTCGGCTGTTTTTGACCTCGTTTACACTCTAGAATGTTCAAATATGAATCAATCAAGACAAAACTTTGACACAATGTTCGGATTATAAGATCTTTGATCATGTGGATTTTCAGTCTGATCTGATCAGAAAATCGAGAGTTACTTGCCCTTGAATTTGACAAAATTGCCTTTTTCGGCTGTTTTCGACCTTGTTTACCCTCTAGAATCTACAACTATGAATTAATCAAGACAAAACTTAGACACAATGTTTGGGACCCTAAGATCTTTCATGAGTTTGATTTTCAGCCTGATCGGTTTAGAAAGTAAAGAGTTATGTGCCCTTGAATTTGACAAAATTGCCATTTTCGGCCGTTTTCGACCTTGTTTACCCTCTAGAATCTACAACTATGAATCAATCAAAACAAAACTTAGACACAATGTTGGAGATTATAAGATCTTTGATCATTTCGATTTTCAGTCTGATCTGATCAGAAAGTTGAGAGTTACTTGCCCTTGAATTTGACAAAATTGCCTTTTTCGGCTGTTTTCGACCTTGTTTACACTCTAAAATTTACAATTATTAATCAATCAAGACAAAACTTGGACACAATGTTGGGCACCATAAGATCTCGGATGAGTTCGATTTTCACAACGTTATTGACCATAAGTTTGTTTTCAGTTGTAAATATTAATTTATTTGAACGAAATTTTAGCTGATATCATTTTGGTTCAGGTGAGCGATATAGGACCATCATGGTCCTCTTGTTCACTATATTCTCTCAAAATTATCAATATACTTTAATTAGGTACATAAATAGAAGTCAATCTTTGGAAATTATACTATTTCCCATCAATTTAAGCATGTAATATGTGATTTAATTTCATATGAAGAAAATAATAACTTACATTAACTCATTAAAAAGCTTACATTTTCATGTAACGCGTAACGAAATTCAAATATAATTCGGGTATAAAATGCAATAGAACTGCTAATCTTCGGTCGATTTTCAAAATTCTTTCAGCGTCGGAATCCTTATATCGTGCGAAAATATGACATTTGCATGAGGGCCATCAGAAATGTTATTTGCGTCAAAACAAGGGAAACAACGGCAGCATGTACCAATGTAACTTTTTTTCATCATTGGTCGGCTATGGTATATAAAAATTAATTTTCGTATATTTTCCGCTACGTCTCTTCGATGATGTTCATTTCATATAAAAGTACATTGTGTCAACAAAAAGGAATGATAAATTTATATTTGAAAGGTTGAACATTTATGTTTGAAACAAAAATGTAGAAAAATTACAAATTTTCTACCCTGCTCGAAAATTGTGTTTATCTAAATGGGGTTCATCTCTTAAACTTTCCTGTTTAAATCGACACGCAAAAATCAGCACATGCTATAACTACTGACAAAAAGTACAAATAATAAACTTTAAAACAGTATATGATACAATATGATTAATCTAAACATGTAATAAATTCAATCATGATTTTAAAATTACATTTTTTCTACCCGACGTGCAACGTCGTTGTAGAGTTATATCATAGACGTGCGCTGTTTTATGTGTAATTTGAATTACTGTAATACCAAAATTGTTCATACAATTCGTGGATTTATATAAAAAAAATAAGGAAAAAGTTGTTGTTTCTGTAAGGAAAGAGATTGGTTTTCTTATTTATCATTACATGTATAATGTTCTTTTAATTCTCATATACGCATCGATAAAATTTGATCTGGGTAAAAGATATATTGCCAAAATTGATGCAATGGATAAAATGTTGGTTATAAGTATTTCTATTTTTGCTTAAATGTTTTCCAAAATTAAGTTTTAATATAATCATACAATAAAAGGTCTTTTTCAAGCAATGAACAGCTTTTTCTGAAAGCTGAATTGTAAAACAAAACAAATGTTGATAAAATGGATTTATTGACACACTGATAAAATATCGTGTCAAAATGAGAAAACTCTTGTTATCAAAAATTCACTGTTTTCACAAACCTTTCCCATAAGAGTTTTTCATTAGTGTCCAGATTTTAAAGTTATCGCACATTTGGCTGGTTTTAACAAGCATAGACAAATTATGTGTAAACATATTTTGTTAACACAACGTCAGGCACCAACATAAAGTTGGATAACGTTGGTTAAAGTGACGTTACGTCGACTTGCGGAATAGCGTGCTATTGACGTTATATAAACCTGGGCAGTCAGGAGACACTGTTGAGTATAAAGAGTCTAAGCCCCACCCATCAGGTAGAGACAAGGTTTGAGGTGGGGAAGGATATGAACGGAAACCCGGAGTTGGTCGTAGAAACAGACATCCCGGAACCCCTGTCTCCTGTAGCGGACATGACGGAGAGTGATGTCGCTACGTCAATCGGCTCCATGACAGACGGACGGCCGCTCATATACTTCATTAGGTTAATTACGCGACGGTTCTTGTTAACCGGTGTGAAAGGTGCCCTTACTCCAGATAGGAAAGTTCGAGTCAGTATAAAGAGTTTGGCACTCAGTAATATTGGAAGTGCAATGTGTTTGTGTCCAAATATTCTACTGGAATCTCTGTTTTATACAGAAGTAGAAGGTGTGTATATTTTCTTTTAAACCTTTACAAACTCATCCTGGTTTTCATGTACCTAGAAAAAAGAGTTTGGGAAAACAATGAGGCAAAAGAAGAAATTTTGCCTCATAGTTGCCCATACCATTTTGCACACTAACCAGAAGTAGAAGGTGTGTATATTTTATTGATTTCAAGAAAAAAAATATTGTAAAGTCCTACAGCTTAAACTTCTCTCAAAGTTCAAAATTTTGACATTTTCTGTTTGAAAGCAGCTGCAGATGGCAAAGTGGCTGTAATTGCAAATTTGACGATAGCAGTTTAAAGATGCATGAAATGGCGTTTTAACCTGTACCCATGCAGAGCTACAGATAAGAGGGGGGTGACAGCATTTCAAATCACAAACTTTGTTGTTCATCAAACTCTATGTTGTGGGTACTCATTTGAATCATTGTTATGATACAATTCTAACGAATACCTACAACATACAGTATGAAATAGAAAAATTAGAATGTCGTCATCCCCTCTTATCTTTTACTCTGATTTTGTATACTGCATTATGTTTCAGCATTTGGTAGTCCCCCTTCTATCCATGATGTGTTGTTATACAGTAGTCATACTGATCCTCAGTTACGAGGTGCCGTCGCTCTCTTGGTTGGTAACTTCATAACACAGGTCCTTCCTGCTGGAAATGGCGACTTTAACAAATGGCTTCTTGCTCATGCAAAATTTAATCAAAGTGAGTTTATATTTATTGTTCGGATTTTTCTTAATTTGATTTAAGATATTTTCTGTAATCCATGCTATATTGATAAGAAAAAATTTATCGCCAAATTTAGAACCATTTGGATTCATCTACACCAATGTTTGTACAAGATTATAGGGTTAATTCACGTTTTTGAGGTCGTTAACATTCTCAGAGGCCCAAAAAATGTGTTATCGCCTGAGACCGGAGGTCGAAGGCGATAACCCATTTTGTGGGCCTCTGAGAATGTTAACGACCTCAAAAACGTGAATTGACGCTATTATTGCATAAAATATGAATAATTTGCAAAGAAATGTAATAAAATAAGATGAATAACTAAAAAACTTTGTGAAAATTTAGCCACATTTACACCGACAGATACCAGAGTTTTCCGGCATTCGACTCGACATATATCGAGTAACTACGATATCCACTAGACGGGTCGTTAGATTTTCATCGTGTAGCTATGTAGTCAAGTTTCATCGCATTTTTACTGACGTAATCTTCATTTGGGTTGGCGAAATCGTAACAATATTCGACTTAGTTTTCTTTTGGAAACATACTCTGGATATTCTAACGTTCACTTCAGTGCGAGTAATAAATTAAAAGGTCGGAATTTCCGAGGTAGTTCTCTGGACCGTTTCAGACATTCGTTCATTTCAATAAAAACAAAGTTGTAAAGGAAAAATTGCAGTAACTAAAAGAAGAACAAGAAACACATAGGCTTACCACCACATTTGACCTAGACCACAACCACTCAATTTTAATTTCTATCCTTCCATGTCCACGAAATCCACTTTTAGTTTAAAATCTGTCAGCTACCCGTTTGTTTACTTTTGGATTCCAAGAATTAAACCTACGTCACTACATTACGCCATCACAGGGTTCTCCCCAGGAATTTTTGAAGCTGTAGTGCTACCAAGTCGCGAAACTTAGACGCTTTGCGCATTTCCAAGAATACTTCCACTTTTGCTACACAATGCTCTTGGGCATTGTTCCTTCAAATTCAGGCTCATAGTTACTAAGAAGATAAAGAATAATTCTGAAATCTATATTCTTAACATTTACTTAACTGACATTTGTCTAGATTTAATATTGCCATCTGAAAAAGAATTAGTTGTACAATTTATGATTAATCAGGTAATACAGCTAAATACCTGTTAGACCCCATTAATTCAATCATTCAATTCAATAATGACAATGGCAACACATGCTCACTGATATGCATGTCTCTTCAGTTAAGTTTATTTTAAAGTTAAATGGAAAAAAAAATAGTCTGAAGACTAATATTTCTACATCAACAAGAATCTGACTTTATAGAATTGTGAAATTAATTAACACAATGTATATCAAACAAAAACGATATTTCAGCCAAAGTACAAAGTTTTTAAAAGACAGTTCCAAATCTTGAGGACTTGCATACAATTAAGATGATTTAATGGAGTTGTGCAGTCAACTATCATCAGTGTTACCAAACACTTAGAGTGAACACAAGTTTAAATTATTCAGAAATGTATCAAACAATGGGATGAGAAAACCATGGTCATCAGCAATCCAGTTTCTGATTGGTTTTGAAAGTATTATAAAGTTAAGAAAATCTATTTAGCAAATCCTTCCCATTTTCTAACACAGTCAAATAGATCTATGAACAAGTTTAAGTCAACCAAATTAGATTTAGTGTTACAAAATTCAAAGTATTAAAACGTCATAAGATGGGAAGCAGGGAGGGAAAAGGGAAAAATATTGATTATCAAAATGTCCATATTTTCATATTGTTCAAAGTAATTTCTAATACAGACACCCAAACTTGAGCTTTAGCAGACCACAATGAAAGACATGTGCAGTGGCGAACCCCCTCTATAGCCTGATTATTTCATTTTCATTAAAAATTTAGTGAAAATTGTCAGGACCTCAAATTGTGTAATACTAGTAGGAACTGGAACACCCTAATTGTATTTTGACCCCCCCGCCTTCACAGAAATCCCGGATCCGCCGCAGACGTGCATGCAAATAAGTCAATAAAAAAGCATGCAATTTAGATGACAAAATTATCATTCTATCAATCGTCGCTGTAGAAAAAGCACAGGACAGGCTAGTCCTATTTATAAGCCCTGACATATTTTTTTAACTTTGTCATGAATGACAGTAAGGACAGGCTTCGTCAATCAGGCAAAGAAAATGCTGATTACCAGAAATTTCTCCCCTCAAGTTTTCTGTTTGTTTTCTTTACAATGGGCTGCGTACGTTCTGATTTTAAAATTCATCTTTGTGAAATGGTTAGAAAAATCACTCGCTAGTGACTATCAGGCCCGTAGAAACCAATTTAATATTGGGGAGGGGGCTCAAATCCCAGTGTCTAAATATAAGGGGGGGCTAAATAGGATTTTCCCAAATTTTTAAGTATAAAATAAGGAAAATCGGCATTTTTTTGCCAACTGTTAGGGGCTTAGCCAACCTAGCCACCCCTACGGACCTGAATTTGATAGAGAATGTAAACTATCTATAAGCCCTGACAAAGATTTTAGAGATAGTGTTCCATCTCTCTGATTGGACCAGTCCAATATTTAGTAGTCTAAATTGAAATAAAGTTTTAAAAAAAACTTTGCCAACATAATGCAAGTGTAAAATATAATGTATTTACCTTGTCAGTATATTTTCCTTTTACATGTATTTATTTCAATGATAAATATACGAAGATTGGTGTGTGTGTTCACTGAAGTTCATTCAGGAAAGAGTTTTTCTTTGTGTAATCAATTAGGAGAAAATCTGACCTACAACAACTGTGTGACGTGGAGTGACGTGGAGTGACGTCACACTATGTCTGGAATGTAGGACAAAATCCCCTTTGTTTCAATCACTCAATTTTGGGTTGTATTTAAAATGTCTTATCTACTGGGGATTCATGATAAAGTTACATTGTTTTAAATCCCGAGAGGATTGTTAATGATAAGGAGACTTAACCACTTGTGTTATAAGTTTGTGTTTATTTTCGGAGATGAAGAAGGCAAAAGTAAAAGTGTGAATTTCTTAGTCAATGGATAAAAGCACTTTGAGGTAAACAATGCTCATTTCTTTGTTTGATTTACGATTTAATTAAACCTTGGACTTGGATTCTACGGACAAAGACAGTGAAGTGGGATTTGTGAATAAATTAACATAATGAAGGAGAATTCCTATAGACTTGAACTGTAAAACTAAAAGGGATAATTCCTGTGGCTGCATTTCAGTGTTGGATTCGTCTAGAAAGTTTTGAGACTTTGAAATTACCCGATAATTGATATTTTGTTCTAACCAATGTTGATCTAGATTCTAATAATTAATCAGAATTTAGAGATCTAGATCTACATCTGTCCATTTTAGACTTCCCATTTTCGATTTATGCATGTTTTTTCGTCAAACCAAAATTTGTCAGTCTTCACATACATGTAGGCCTATATTAATTTTGTGTAGTCATGAAATATTAAGGTCTGCCGACGCAATCACGCGTGATCCAACTTGATAGACGAAACTAATGAATGTCCAAAATTATGTCAGACGTTCCAGAGGTCGCAAACAAATTGTTCTAGACTAATATTTAAATGGTCATAGATCTAATTATCAACGAAATTATAAATTATCATACATTGATTTACAAAAACATCTAGATCATAAATCTGCGGGTGGAAAAATACAATGTTTTGTTCAGCAAATTTCAACTTTAAACGAGCGTCTACAGGGGTAAAAACTCGTATCTATAAGATCTGCGGAGTAAGGGTTATCATTACACCCGGGAACCAATATTACCACTGATACATTGGTTCCCTGCACCACCTGGTTTACGCATGACTGCTTTCAGTAATAAACCTTATCAGTAAGTGGCACAAGTTACTGCAATTAACGAGTAGATAAGAAGATAATGACCACTTTTCGAAAGGGTAAGATTAAGGTGTATCGGGATTACAATTAAGCTGTATCGGCGGTTCAAAGCTGTATCGGCAGAAAGGCAAATCTCGTGAAGCCGTATCGGTCCCGATACGGCTTATGGCTCTGGGGAGAACGCTGCATCAGATATGGTTACACTGGGAGACCTAGTTTACTATTTATTGGGATGTAAACTGGAAATGGGGTCTTACAAGAATTTACATGGCGTAAAAGAGAAATGACAAAATTTCGGCTTTATTTTCAATTTTCTGAAGCACTCACAACAAATCCCCGATCGAGGATATTTGAGTGCAAAACCGGTCCGATATCGCACGTGAATCTGCCGATTAATGCACGATTTCTCTGGATATCCGCCCGGTTTCTGCTGGTTATACAATGCCAATAACAGACTGAAAACACACATTTAGGCAATAATGGAAATTAATTACGGGTTCAGTGATCAGCTATGGAATTTCCATTGTTAATCATGGGATTTTCTGTTAACTTACATTACACAACCAATCCATTTTTAGGGCTACATGTAAGAGCACAGATAAGTTGGAATGAAGACATTTTGTTATTTCAATTCCAAACTATGTTGTGGGTACTCAAGAAACAATTCCAAAGAGTACCCACAACATAGGGTTTGATGAAAATCAAAAGAAATATCACATTTTGAAAAAAGTCCTGTCTTAAGCTCTTCATCTTATGTTCATTGCCCTGTATCGAAAGATTTGGGGCTTATTGTTTTACTTGTATTTGTTTGTCTGTCTGTCTGTCCGAAAACTTAACATTGGCCATTTCCGGGGCATTATTGTCTCACAAGCACATCTTGTTCATATTCAGCCAATCTGAGTCTGGTGAAGCTGATGGAGATCATACTGTGTGTGAGTGAGGACACATCATCTGTGGCAGCCAGAATGGGCATATCAGCACTGGGGACATGTATAACAGCACTGTTACACAGTGTACATGGGGACATCGCTCTTACTACATTGCTTAAACTGCTACAAGTAAAAAACAACCCATACTGGCTTGTAAAGGTAAGTAGCCAATAACTGGTCAAACTTTTTAGCTAGCAGGAACTTTATGTCCAGGGGCCTAATGTTACAGCCCAAGTGTGGGCGTCTGTGTCAGTTACATGGAAAAGCACATATACCTGATTTATACCTTAGGCATGATTATTGATAGTCCCTTGATATTTCATACATGCATAATTCGGAATTTCCCGCTAATACCTCTCATTTTGGACCATGACCTTTGACCTAGAATCCTTGACTTTGGAGATACTTTTGACCTACTTTTCAAAACTTTCACCTGGTCTTTATCTTGTGCTCTGTCACAGATATATCCTTAATATTTCACACATGGATACCTCTTGTCAAGACCTTTCATTTGTGACTATGACTTTGTGACCTTAACCTTTGAATATGACAATTTTTGTGATAAGCAGCTGTATAGACGAGCTATAGTATTTGTAAAGAACTCTTGTTGAAATTACGGGGGAAATAATTATTAAATGGTGGTAACCAGAAAAGTTTATGTATGCAAACAGATAAAGGCAAAAAGCATTTAAAATTCATTAATAACAATCTTATTTCTAAATAAATAAATTATTGTTAAATATAGGGGCATGCTGTTTCACTGTTGACCCTTGTCAGGGGTTTCATATAGAGGTTGGTGTGGATTTTATCCTTCTATTTGAGTATCATTTCTGTACTTATTTTGAAATTAATGTATGCAGTGAACAGAAAAAACACAGAAATTTCCCAAACTATTTTGCCACAAGCCAGCAAGTAAGCTAGCAAAACCCCTGTTATGTCTTTCTGCTTGAAGAGAATGGCTAACAATCAGTTTGAATGTCAATTAGTATATTCTGTTTTATTTGAATGTTTCAGGTAGAGTTGTTAGAGCTAATACAGAAGTTAGACTTCAGAGTTGTTTGTCATTTGGAGCAGTTGTGTACTCCCTCTGTGAAGAAACACAACTTTCTTGGTGTAAGTACCATCAACAGGATTTACCCATTCTGAAATAATCCAAATAAGAGAATGATTAAGATTACATAAAAGAAAAAGAGGATGGCAAAATTTTAAACTGGCCCAGGTTAAAAGATTTTGCAGTCAACAAGAATGAACTTTTTACATTTTTTTTGGTCTTTCTTAGTAGAAACATGAAAATTAAAGACTTTGTTTTCACAAGCAATTCATTTTCAACAATGTTTTCCAATGCCTTGATCTTATGGGGCATCAACAAGTGTCATTATGTGGGAATGAGAATAGTGTGCATAATGAATTCAAATGTCTTTGTTCTCTTCCATATTGAATTGCAATTTCATAAATTCAATCATATCCATAAGGCTGTCTGCAACAACCTTCTAACCATTATTGTCTACTAACCAGTTTTAAAAGCTGTAAAAAAAATTCACTGTACATTGGAATTTTCGTGCGACATTATAATTAACATTTGTTACATATCCAAATCTATTTGGGTGATGTCCTAAATATTCGGTGATGGAACGTTCCACTGCTGAATGTTTAGGACATCACCCTAATAATTCCTATGTTTTGTGCATCTGTTTAGAAAGTTGATTGCCTTAAATCCTTTCTTTATATTACCCATTACAGAGTATGAACCTACAAGAACGCATTCTAGAGGACATTGTGATTGTTTATCTAGATGATGATGATAGTCGAGTCAGAACAGCTGCTTCAAATACACTAGTCAGGTAGGCTCATTAATTGTTAACCCTTTCCCAATCAAGACCTGGTTTAGACATCCCTATTTGAAAAGGTTTTGTAAAATTAACCCTTAATAAATCTTTGATTTCTTATTAAAGCTTGAAATTGTTAAAAAAAAATATTTGATGAATTCTGTATAGGATAATTTAACTTTTTTCCCAAATTGCAACTTGTTAGATGTTGCTGTAAGAGAAAGTTTTGGAACTTATTGCCAGAAAAGAAGAAAATGTGATACTAAAATACAATGTTCCATCAATCTTTTTCATGCTATTGATTGCAATTATTCTGATGTAATAAATATTTTGTCTGCAACATTGATTATTAAAATTAATCTAGAATTTTGTCATCAAGGAAGGAGTTGAGAAGTTGGTAGTGTTAACCCATTACCACACAGTGACGCCTTTTGATACACTACAACAAAAGGCTTTGGAAAACCTTGTGGAAAGAAAAAGAAATTGCTTGTGATACAATTTTATCTGTCAAGGAAGGTCAAGAAATGTAAAATTTCATGTACTTGAAATTGTCATCTGCAACATCTTTTAATTTGGATCAATCTAAAATTTTGCCGTCTGGTAATTTGTTAACTGTCCTTTCTATGATTTGCAGGCTTGTGGAGCACCTATTTTACAGTGTAGACTATCCACATCAAGATCCAGTCATCGCCATCACTAAAAACCTGACTGATGGTTTCCTCAATCCCATCATGCATGACTGGTGCCAGGCCCCGCCCCCTCCTGTGCAGGGATTGGTCAAACCGTATCATGTGACACCTAGACTGGTCATCAAGTCTAATGTGGAAAGTGCCCTGTCCAGAATTGTGATGTTGTTATTGAATAAACTTAACCTTGCTCAAACCAAACATTCAATTGTAAGTAAATCATGTAGATTTTTTTTGATTTCATAAACATGAATGCATAAATAGAATTTTAGATTAGAAAAGAAACAATATTTGTAAGACAAATTAAGATTTAATTAAGAGTTGAAATTGCATTTGTTGGACTAGCCGCAATCCTTAAGAATTTAATTTATTGGATTCTTCCATTTGATGGTAAGAGAAATCATTAGGAAATAAAAACATCACCAGAGCTCCAGATAAGAGGGGGTGATGGCTTTTCAAAATGCAATATTTCACTTATTATTCATCAACCCTATGTTGTAGGTACTCATTGGAGTATTCACATCAGGACAATTCAAATGAGTACACACAACAAAGGGTTTGGAACTGAAATAACAAAATTAGAATGTCTTCACCCCCTCTTACCATATATGTTGCTCTGACATCACAAATGTCATGGAATCTATTTGTCCTTTGATAATTGCTTTACTGTATATATGTTTACAGTCTGGTTGTTGTCAAGCGATGCATCTGTTATCGGAGGAGTATTTAACAAGCTGTCATTCACAAGCATGGGGGTGTGGTCCCCCAGCCCCTCTGTTACCAAAGGAGTCGACAGCAAGATATAGACGACCTCCCACTAGGTCACTCAGTGGGTCAAGGTAATACATGTACTCATTCTGTCGGTTAATGTTGTAAATGTTGCAACTCCAAGTTGAATAAGCTGTACCAGGGATATGGAAATTTTGAAATATGAATCTCTCCCCCCCCTTCATTTTGAGCCATCATTATCAGCATTTTCTTCTTTTGCCACAATGTTTTCCCAAGTTGGTTTCACAGGGGACATCAAAACCAGGTCTAAATATTTCATTGGTATATTGAAAGTGTTAGATGAAATATTGTTTTTATGCCCCCATATCGAAAGATCGGGGGCATATTGTTTTACTGGTGTCTGTCAGTCTGTCTGACTGTCTGTCTGTCCATCCGTCTGTCTGTCCGAAAACTTAACATTGGCCTTTTCTCCAAAAGTGTGTAATTTGGCCTTTCTCAAGGTCGCCTGTTAACCCTTATCTACCCTTTATACGAAAACTTATCATTTTAGAAAAATGGCCATTTCGGGGGCATTGGTGTTTCACAAACACATCTTGTTTATATGAGATATTATACAATTTCCAGCACATTCAGTTTAGAGGAGCTGACGTCAGGATCTGGGGGTGGTCCTTTACCTACAATATTGTCATTGTTGACATCGTCACCTGTCACCCTGGATCTCACAACACACCAGTACGCACTACACCTCGCAGGAAACCTTATTGCGGGTAAGTTAATTACTTTTGTTATAACCCTGCAAACAAATGTTGGGGTGTATATAGGAATCACTTTGTCTTTCTGTTTGTCTGTCCATCCACATTTCTTGTGAGAGCAAGTCTTCACAAATGGCTGGATGGATTTTGATGAAAATTTACTTGAATAATGAACATGACATAAACATTGGCATGAAGCAGTCTGTTTTCTCTCCAAGGTCAACCAATGAAGAGTTTGTTAATATTGTCAGTGATCATTTAGTAAATGACTTACTCGTTTAAAAAAAGTAAAAAAGATTTCATTTTTATCCACAACCAGATTTAAAAAAATCTCAGGAACATTGAAAAAATGTCAAAACGTCTCTTAATTGAGTTTAATCCAAACATATAAAGCAATCATCATGTATGTCTATATTTTCAATTCAGGGAGTGCCTATAACTGTTTGAGGACCCAGGAGTTAGACAGTAGTAAAACAGAGAACCAGACAGAGGAAAATACATGGCCAGCCCTATCTAACAGAGTGCTGGTTCCCCTCATAGACCATCTCCTTATTCATGTAGCAAGGTAAAATTGCTCTGCACCCTTTACTTAACGGCAATACTTTAGTTTGCAACTGTTTAAAAGCTGTATTGAATGACAAAATTAATGTAAATAAAAGATGCAGATTTGTGTATTATAGCACCGAATATATAGGAGTGAAAAGAAAAAAGTGATTATAAGTATTTTCTTCTTTTCCTTCAATCTTTTCCCATTGATAGTGTCACTGTAAGGACTGTCAAAACTATGATTTGTATGGGAGTGTTAAATTAATAACGTGTGTTGAAGTTCAAGAGAATTACTGTATATAGTATTTTAAGGCAGTGTTCTCCCCAGCCTAATAAGCTGTATCAGCCCCACTACAGCTTCATGCAAATCTGTGTAATGCCCCTACAGCTTTTAAAGTACACAGCTTAATTATACCCCCGCAAACGAAGTTTGGAGGGGGTATACTGGAATCAACCTGTCGGTCCAGTGGTTGGATGGTTGGAAGGTTGGATGGTTGGATGGTTGGTTGGATGGTTGGTCTGTCTCCAAAACTTTGTCCGGACAACTCCTCCTACACTTGTAGACCGATTTTGTTCATACTTGGCACAAGTGTTTATTGTGACCTGTAGATGTGCAAGACGCAAATTTCACGGAAATCGGACTGATAGTTTTTGAGTTATGGCCCCTGATTTGACCAAAAAATACTTGTCCGGATAACTCCTCCTACACTTGTGGACCGATTTAGTTCATACTTGGCACAAGTGTTTATTGTAACCTGTAGATGTGCAAGACGCAAATTTCACGGAAATCGGACCGATACTTTTTGAGTTATGGCCCCTGATTTGACCCAAAAATGCTTGTCCGGCCAACTCCTCCTACAGTTATTGTCCGATTTGCTTCATACTTGGCACAGGTGTGCATTAGGACCTGTAGATGTGCAAGACGCAATTTTCACGAAAATCGGACCGATAATTTTAGAGTTATGGCCCCTGATTTGACCAAAAAATGCTTGTCCGGATAACTCCTCCTACACTTTTGGACCGATTTAGTTCATAATTGGCACAAGTGTTTATTGTGACCTGTAGATGTGCAGGACGCAAATTTCACGGAAATCGGACCGATACTTTTTGAGTTATGGCCCCTGATTTGACCCAAAAATGCTTGTCCGGCCAACTCCTACAGTTACTGTCCGATTTGCTTCCTACTTGGCACAGGTGTGCATTAGGACCTGTAGATGTGCAAGATGCTAATTTCACGAAAATCGGACTGATAATTTCTGAGTTATGGCCCCTGATTTGACCAAAAAATACTTGTCCGGATAACTCCTCCTACACTTGTGGACCGATTTAGTTCATACTTGGCACAAGTGTTCATTGTGACCTGTAGATGTGCAAGACGCAAATTTCACAGAAATCAGACCAACACTTTATGAGTTATGGCCCCTGATTTGACCCAAAAATGCTTGTCCGGCCAACTCCTCCTACAGTTATTGTCCGATTTGCTTCATACTTGGCACAGGTGTGCATTAGGACCTGTAGATGTGCAAGACGCAATTTTCACGAAAATCGGACCGATAATTTCTGAGTTATGGCCCCTGATTTGACCCAAAAATGCTTGTCCGGATAACTCCTCCTACACTTGTGGACCTATTTAGTTCATACTTGGCACAAGTGTTCATTGTGACCTGTAGATGTGCAAGACACAAATTTCACGGAAATTGGACCAATACTTTTTGAGTTATGGCCCCTGATTTGACCCAAAAATGCTTGTCCAGCCAACTCCTCCTACAGTTACTGTCCGATTTGCTTCATACTTGGCACAGGTGTGCATTGCAACCTGCAGATGTGCAAGACACAAATTTCACAAAAATCGGACCGATAATTTGAGTTATGGCCCCTGATTTGACCCAAAAATGCTTGTCCGGATAACTCCTCCAACACTTGTGGACCGATTTAGTTTATACTTTGCACAAGTGTTCATTGTGACCTGTAGATGCGCAAGACGCAAATTTCATGGAAATTGGACCGATACTTTTTGAGTTATGGCCCCTGATTTGACCCAAAAATGCTTGTCCGGCCAACTCCTCCTACAGTTACTGTCCGATTTGCTTCATACTTGGCACAGGTGTGCATTAGGACCTGTAGATGTGCAAGACACAAATTTCACGGAAATCAAACTGATACTTTATGAGTTATGGCCCCTGATTTGACCCAGAAATGCTTGTCCGGCCAACTCCTCCTACAGTTACTATCCGATTTGCTTCATACTTGGCACAGATCTGCATAAGGACCTGTAGATGTGCAAGACGCACATTTCACGAAAATCTGACCTTTACTTTTTCAGTTATGGCCCTTGATTTTACCAAAAAATGCTTGTCCGGACAAGTCCTCCTTTAGTTACTATCTGATTTACTTCATACTTGGCACAGGTGTGCATTAACTTCTGTACATGTGCAAGATGCACATTTCACGAAAATCGGACGGACACTTTCTGAGTTATGGCCCCTGATTTGACAAAAATGCTTGTCCGGACAATTCCTCCTACAGTTAATGAACAATTTGCTTCATATTTGGCACAGGTATGCATTAGGACCTGTATATATGCAAGATGCAAAATTTATGGAAATCAGACCGATACTTTCTGAGTTATGGCCCCTGATTGGACCAAATTTCAATAAAATAGGATTGACAATTTCTGAGTATGGCTCCTAAATCAACAAAAACTCTTGTCTGAACAAAGGTGGTGGCGGGGGTATTTTTATCACCTTCTGTGATAGATTTCTAGTTTCTTTAACAAGGTCACCTGATAGAGGCATTTTTGGGGTATTCAATGTAAAAAACTGGTTTAATCCCATTTGGTCTACTCCCAATTCGTCTACTCCCAATTCGTCTACTATTTTTGACAAAAGTCCCATTTCGTCTACTTTTCTATACTTTGTATATAAATATGATATTTTATTATTTATATCAAATTGTTTGCATTTTTATTGTATTTGTGATTATATTGACTTCATTTCTTATCTTAAAACAAAAATAATGTTGTTTATTGATGATTTCACATGAAAGTAGACGAGTTGGGACAGTAGATGAATTGGGACTCATTGCACTTAAATAACAGTAGACGAAATGGGAGTAGACCAATTGGGATGTTACCAAAAAACTGATAGATAAATAAGATAATGCATTTTAATGATTTTCAAAGTATTAATTGTGTATGAAAACATTATGGGAAAAGAAGAAATTGCTAAAAATTTCTTCATCTTCCGCAATGTTTTCTGGAGCAATATTCTTGAAAGGTGTTGGAAAAGCATCACTGTGTGTTAAAGGGTTCATAGACATTTTTTATGCCCCTGTATCGAGAGATCGGGGGCATATTTTTTTACTTGTGTCTGTCTGTCTGTCCAAAAACTTAACATTTGCCTTTTTTCCAAAGGTATTTGACATACAATGCTCAAATTTGGTGTGCAACTTCCTTTCACTGATATCTATCTATTCCATGCAATTTTACTTTCCTCAAGGCCATCTTTAACCCTTATCAACCCTTTACACGAAAACTTAACATTTTAGAAAAATGGCCATTTCGGGGGCATTGGTGTTTCACAAACATCTTGTTTTTACATTCTTTAGGGTGTTAAATGCGTTTGCCCATGTGATAGATGAGCAGCAGCCCGGTCCCCCACAGATGAAGTCTGCCCTACCCTCCCTACCCACAGCCCCCAGTCTAAGCCCCATCAAGCGGAAGGCAAAAGGAGAGAAGGAGGTGCCAGCCAGTCCAGCCACGCCCACGCAGGATAACAAAACTACACAAAAACCGGCACAAAAAGGTACTGGCTCAATATATCCTTAATACACAGATTTGGGTATCACAAAAACAATGGGCAAAATTAAGTCTGTTATGACATGCACCCTTTTGACTTATGAAATTTTCAGTTGATGTTTTGCTTGCGATATAACACATCAGGAACTACTTATGCTTTTGGGGTTGAAAATACTGTATTCTGTGCTAAGTACTGTAAGTCTGACTTTATGTCCTGTTTTTGGCATTTCAATTGTGATAAATATGTTGCTTTCATGGTCAGTTATCAGTTAATATCACAAGTAATAATCAAAATTCTAGTAAATATGTGTTGGTTATTTACTGCAGCAATTAATGCCGAAATTAAAGGTGTTGCTTTTCAAAAGAATTGCCGTTTTGGGGGTATTTGTGTTTCTTTAACATTGAATTCTTGACACCAAAACTATCAACTGTTTCCTGTTAATTTCAGAGAAAGAGTCAGAAAAGGAGAAAAGCAAGAAAGAGGGACTTGGAACTTTCTACACCTACCCACATTATGTTAAATTCTATGAGGTGTTAAAGGGAGCATACTCAAGTTACAAGGTGAGAATTCAAATGGACTTTTTGTCTTCATAGTTCCTTCAATGATACCAAGTTTAACCCATTAACAGACAGCAAAATTTTAGACCAAATTCAAAGAGGATGCAGACGACATTTCCAATAAGATAAAATTTTGAAATGGGACGACTTTTAAGGTAGAAATCATTGTGAGAAATGGACAACTTGAAAACTATTTTTTCATTTTCCACCACGTTTTCCAAAGCCTTTATTTTTGGGGGCCTCTAAAGGCGTCATCATTGAGGAATAGGTTTAAGAAAAGTCTGGATAAACCCATCTTTGAAGTCAACATTTCTGAAGCAGATATGGTTGTGTAAAATAAAGAGTGAAATGTTTCGACCATAACAGGATAACACTGCTGTGTATATTGAATTGTGATCATATTTTCATTTAGCCCATCATCTATGTGGCAGATATGTTTTATATTTAACTAATGAATATTGCTTTATTTATGTTATCTAGATATCGCTGGAGTTATCGAGTGCAGACAAGTTTTGTTCTATGTTAAGGACAACCCTGGCTGTGTTCTCACAGATCCTGGAAGTTGCAAGTCTACAGGATACGGGGAAATATGCGGAGGAATTCCTCAACTATCTTAGAACAACGGTCACTCTGAAACCTGCCGATACAGTACTCTGTGTACAACAGGTCAGTCTTTAACTCTTTCTCAAACAACAAAATCTAAGTTTGCTCCAATTTGAAGGCTGCTTAACACTTGTTCTTGTTTGGGAAAGGAATAATATCTTAAAACAAGAAATTTTGAATCAAACTGAATATTTTTAGTGTTAAAAAGCAACCTATTTGCTAAGTCCCTATCTTTTTTAACTCAGAAAATTATTTGAAAAACATCCCTATTCTTTAAATTTTCTGAATTTATTTTTTTTTTCTGTTTGCACCATGATTAAGAGATTCTTTCAAGGTCAAATACCATGTTTTCAAAACTATCAAGGAGGCATTCATATTACTCTAGTACATAATATTGTAAAAAAAATCTATATTGACAGCTGCTAAAATCACTATTTGGGACCAATCTGTGCAGCCAGTGGGAGGACAACCAGTTAAACAGTTTGACGAATCGCAAGTCCGGAAAGTTGACACGACTGTCTGGTAACAAAGATGGGTTATATCAGA
The DNA here is from genome assembly GCA_963680895.1 of Fragum sueziense. Classification (NCBI taxonomy): domain Eukaryota; kingdom Metazoa; phylum Mollusca; class Bivalvia; order Cardiida; family Cardiidae; genus Fragum; species Fragum sueziense. Next base: position 26,770,654 of record OY804601.1, read on the forward strand.
GCACGTTCACACTGCCATACTCACAGTTCACACAGACACTAGCTGCATCTACCATCAAGGCTGTCAGTCCGGATCACGAAGATACTACAGGGTGAGTCCTACAGTCCTTTACCCTTTCCCAAACAAGACCTGGTGTTGACGTCCCTAATAGAAAATAGCTTAGGAAAATATTGAAGCACAAGAAGGAAATGCTAATGATCAGCATTTCCTCCTTGTGCCTCAATATTTTCTATGTTATAACATACATTGTACATTATTATCTACACGAATCATACATCAGTAAAGTTGACGCGACTGTCTGGTAACAAAGATGGGTTATATCAGAGCACGTTCACACTGCCATACTCACAGTTCACACAGACTCTAGCTGCATCTACCATCAAGGCTGTCAGTCCGGATCATGAAGATACCACAGGGTGAGGTCTATAGTCCTTTTAAATCCTTTCCCAATGGAGACCTGGTGTTGAAGTCCCTAATAGAAAAAGGCTTGGGAAAATATTGAAGCACAAGAAGGAAATGCTGATAATCAGCATTTCCTCCTTGTGCCTCAATATTTTTGATGATTTTAACATACATTGTACATTATTATCTTCACAAATCGTAAGTCAGGAAAGTTGACACGACTGTCTGGTAACAAAGATGGGTTATATCAGAGCACGTTCACACTGCCATACTCACAGTTCACACAGACACTAGCTGCATCTACCATCAAGGCTGTCAGTCCGGATCATGAAGATACTACAGGGTGAGTGGTTCAGGCCTTTAAAATCCTTTCCCAAACAAGACCAGTCGCGCTTTCTTTAGAGTGAGATTTTTAAAGAGATCTTGAGATCTCTTAGGATATTTTAAGGTAAAGTGTTCTTTAGAACAAGATTTTTAATCTGCTCAATGGTTTTGGGGGCGCCATTACCCTATACTTCTCATCGATGATGTCCTTTGTATTACGTATGGAGCATTCAGAACATCTTGGTCAGAAGCTCGGTCTCAGAAACGCTTTATCAAAAATATCTCAAGAAATCTTCGAAAATCCCGCCCTAAAAAATGTGCCTCAGGTTTTGACATTCCTAATTGAAAAGACTTGGGAAAAATATTGAAGCACAAGAAGGAAATGCTGATAATCAGCATTTCCTCCTTGTGCCTCAATATTTTCAATGTTATAACATACATTGTACAATATTATCTACACGAATCATACATCAGGAAAGTTGACACGACTGTCTGGTAACAAAGATGGGTTATATCAGAGCACGTTCACACTGCCATACTCACAGTTCACACAGACACTAGCTGCGTCTACCATCAAGGCTGTCAGTCCGGATCATGAAGATACCACAGGGTGAGTCCTACAGTCCTTAACCCTTTCCCAATGGAGACCTGGTATTGACAACCCTAATAGAAAATAGCTTAGGAAAATATTGAAGCACAAGAAGGAAATGCTAATGATCAGCATTTCCTCCTTGTGCCTCAATATTTTCTATGTTATAACATACATTGTACATTATTATCTACACGAATCATACATCAGGAAAGTTGACACGACTGTCTGGTAACAAAGATGGGTTATATCAGAGCACATTCACACTGCCATACTCACAGTTCACACAGACTCTAGCTGCATCTACCATCAAGGCTGTCAGTCCGGATCATGAAGATACTACAGGGTGAGTACTACAGTCCTTAACCCTTTCCCAAACAAGACCAGGTTTTGACTTCCCTAATGGTAATGGCTTGCGAAAATGTTGAAACAAAAGAATGAAATGCTGATGTTCATTTTGTGGTTTTGTTCATTTTGTGGTTTTCAGCAACTTTCAATAAGACAACCATAAAATTTCGACATCAAGGAAAGGGTTAACACTGTGCTAACAAATAGAAAACTTAGCTGGTTAGCATTTTTTTATACCCCGTATCGAAAGATCTGAGGGGGGGATATTGTTTTACTTGTGTCTGTGTGTCCATCTGTCTGCCAATCCATTTGTCTGTCTGTCCGAAAACTTAGCATTGGCATTCAAAGCTCAAAATTGGTATGTAACCTTTTTTTTTTCAGCGATCCAGGATTTCTGTGAGGGGGTTCGAATCTACAAAATAGGGGGGTTTGTTTTCCTAGTATTACACAATTTTGAATAAATTTGTGCATGAAAATGAAATTAATTGGCTACAGAGGGGGGTTGGTTTGTATACCCCCCCCCCCCCCCCCCCCCCCGAACCCCCTCTGGATCTGTAACTGCTTTTTTATACGCCGCCGGAGGCGGACGTATATTGGCGTCATCTTCTCCGTCTGTCCGTCCGTCCGTCCATCCGTCCGTCCGTCCGGTCCATCCGTCCATCCGTACGTACGTCCACTTTTCTTGTCAACGCAACTCCTCCTAAGTTTCTGGCTGGATCTTCTTGAAACTTGGTCAATGTTATCACCTCAATTGGTAGATGTGCATGAAGGAAGGATTTTATGGTTCGTCGATTTTTGCCTGAGTTACGCCCCTTAAAAACTTAGTCTCTGGGGCTTATTGAAATTGCAGGCTTGTCAACGCAACTCCTCCTAAGTTTCTGGCTGGATCTTCTTGAAACTTGGTCAATGTTATCACCTCAATTGGTAGATGTGCATGAAGGAAGGATTTTATGGTTCGTCGATTTTTGCCTGAGTTACGCCCCTTAAAAACTTAGTCTCTGGGGCTTATTGAAATTGCAGGCTTGTCAACACAACTCCTCCTAAGTTTCTGACTGGATCTTAATGAAACTTGGTCAATGTTATCACCTCAATTGGTAGATGTGCATGAAGGAAGGATTTTATGGTTCGTTGATTTTTGCCTGAGTTATGCCCCTTAAAAACTTAGTCTCTGGGGCTTATTGAAATTGCAGGCTTGTCAACACAACTCCTCCTAAGTTTCTGGCTGGATCTTAATGAAACTTGGTGGATGTTATCACCTCAAATGGTAGATGTGCATGAAGGAAGGATTTCATGGTTCATTGATTTTTGCCAGAATTATGCCCCCTTCAATCTTAGTCTCTGGGGCTTAATGATATTTCAGCCTCGTGAATGCAATTCCTTCAGGTTTATTTCACTGGATATTTATAAAAACCTTTTTGTGAACACAATTTTTTAAAGGTTTTTCAGTGAATATTTATAAATCCTTGTCAAAGTCATTTTTTTGTCTCAAGTTTTATAAGTGGCGGCGTATATTGTGACGATGGCACTCTTGTTCAATGATATCTATCTGTTCAATGCAATATGAACTTTCTCAAGGTCATTCTTTGACCCTTGTCAATCTTTAACATGAAAACTTAATATTTTAGGAAAATAACCATTTCAGGGGCATTCATGTTTCACAACCACATCTTGTTTCTCTCACAATGTTTCACAAAACCAGGAGTTGATGGCTTGACTATTCAAAGAATGGGGGAGTTCTATTCCAGCCATGTTAGTATTGACCTTTTTGCAATTTTAGGCCATTTTACAGAAAAAAGGGGTCTAATTAATAAACGAGTGTGACTACTGCACTCCTGTTTAACAGAAATATAGTATACAAATACCACAATATCTAAGGGATTTCATATGTTCAGGTTTAATTAATGTGTGCCTTATTAGTCCCCTACCGGTGTTCACACCGGAGGGGACTATAGGTTTGGCCGTCCGTCGTCCTCCGTCCGTCTGTCCGTCCGTCCGCTCAAATCTGGATCCCCGCGATAATTAATAACTAAGCAAGCGTTTTGATGAAAGATGGTATATGACTAGAAGGCAATGTGTAGATTATGCACATCATTTTATTTTTTGTTTTTCGACTTAAATTGAGGTTGCTATGGTTACAGAAATAGTGAAAATATGGCCAAAAATGGGATCCTGCGATAAGATAATAACTAAGCAAGCTAGTTTGATGAGACTTGGTATATGACTATATGGCAATGTGTAGATTATGTACATCATTTTATTTTTGTTTTTAGACTAAAATTGTTGTTGCTATGGTTACGGAAATAGTGAAAATATGGCAAAAAATATTGGATCCTGCGATAAGTTAATAAGTAAGCAAGCTAATTTGATGAGACTTGGTATATGACTAGATGGCAATGTGTAGATTATGCCCATCATTTTATCTTTGTTCTTTGACGAAAAGTGCGGTTGCTATGGTAACGGAAATAGTGAAAATATGGCAAAAAATGGATCCTGCAATAACTTAATAACTAAGCAAGCTAACTTGATGAAACCTGTTTTAAAATGTAAAAAAAATTATAAGCCATGTTAGTCAGGGTGTAGATGCAGCAGTATTAATCACCTCCAGTTGGGCATAACATTTCATATGTTTGACAATTATTTTGATGACTTGTTCATCTTAATCTATTATTGATTACCATATTGAGTCAATGTGAAGCCGGTAGGGGACTTTATGTGTTGCATACAACACCAGATACTTGTTTTACTGTTGTATTAGTTTCTAGCTGTATTCACTTTAAGCCATCTTGTTTATACAACAGAGTGCTAACTTGGCTGAAGAAATGTGTAGAAAGAAAGGTACCTGCTATCCTCAAACCTAGCAGTAAAGCTGACAAGGTATGTCATCATTATGGGTCTTGTCATCTGAAGAACCCTTGAAATTTGTATACTGTAAATCTTTTCCAAATCGATAGAATTTTAGGGTGGTCCAAATAGAAAGGTGTTGCAGACGAGATGATATATGTTACTATTTAAAATGTAAAATTTGTGATTTATATAGCTTAGAAAACATTGAGGCAAAAGAAGAAAATGTTAGCTGCTAGCATTTTCTTCTTTTGCCTCAATGTTTTACCAAGCCTTTTCTGTTAGCGATGTCAAAATCGGGTCTTGTTTGGAAAAGGCATAAAAGCTGACCATCTGGCCTGTATCAGTCATATAGACCTTCATAATATAAAAAGTCATTAGATGTATAGTGTATTTTTTTCCAATGACTACTTTAGCATGTAATATATAAAAGGGGTTGTACAATCTAAACAGAAAGAAAGTCTCTTTCTTCTATTATCACTCATGGTTCTCAAATAAATACACTGCACAACTTCTGTTTTTAGCTCACCATTGTATTTTAACTTCTGGTATTGACCTACAAATAATACAAATTTCTGCCTATTTTTATTTGATCTATAGACTGCAATAGCGTCATACATCCGTCTGTTTGAGCCGCTGGTGATCAAGGCGTTGAAGCAGTACACGGTGACGAGCTCCTTATGTTTACAACAACAAGTGTTAGATCTGTTATCTCAGCTGGTACAGTTACGGGTCAACTACTGTCTGTTGGACTCTGATCAGGTCTTTATCGGATTTGTCATCAAACAGTTTGAATACATCGAGGAAGGTCAAATAAGGTCAGTTGTTACTATATATAGTCTGGTACAGTTAAGGGTGCAATACGGGGACCGCTAAAAAAAATGTGTATTCAGAGTAACAGATAAGAATGGGTGAAGACATTTGTCAACGCTATGTTGTGTATTTGTTGAACAATGAATAACATTTTGAAAAACCATCACTCCCTCTTATCTGTATCTCTGCGTATTGTCTATATAACTGACTAAAATGCTAAAATTCAACTTATTGTAGACAATACAATTATCTGAGAAGAAGCTATGAAAATTTGACTATCTTGTAAAATTTTTGTTCAGATGACATTTTAGACTCCACCTGAGGCCTAAGTGTGATAGGTGTGCAATGATGTTGGCATCAAATATTTCACGACAATGTTTCAAGCTCTCAAACATTCTACAACATTTTTAATTGTTGGATATAATCCTTTTATTGTACACTGTGTATTTTGTTTTCAATATTTGGTTTGATGTATTTCAGGAATTCAGAGATCCTAGTACCGAATATATTTAATTTTCTTGTGATGTTGTCATATGAGAAGTTCCACAGTAAGCCAGTTATAACAATGCCCAAAATTATACAGCTTTGTGATGGAATAATGGCCAGTGGTCTACATCCAACCACACATGGTAACTTAAACCATTCCTAAATGACAAAAATTTTAGTTTTCGAGACGACAATTTGAAGCGAATGAAATTCATATGATTAGTTCTTTTATGGTAGAAAACATTGTGTGAAATTCGTTAATTGCTTGTAGGGTTTTCCAAAGCCTTTATCTTGAGGAGCATCTAAAATTGTCAATATTTGGCAATGGGTAAAAGTATTCTCTCATAATGATGTTTTTTGACGCCCAACAAGATAAAGGTTTGGAAAACATTGCAGAATATTAAGAAATTGCTTGTTGCCTTCATTTATCACAATGTTTTCTCCAAAGAAGACTAATATATAAGAAAGACTAACAGATGTAAAATTTCATTCACTTGAAATTTTCCATTTGCAACAATTTTGCATTTGCATCAGTCTAAAATTTTTCTGTCTGGTAATTGGTTAAACTTGTGTCTGATTTTCCTGTTTTATTTTGTCAGCAATGTTTGAAAAAGCTGTAAGTACGACATTTTCTAACAAAGCCAAGGAGTTTTAAGAACTAGAATTTAAAGAATCTCATTAAGAGATTTTGTGGGGATTACTTAACCCAAATTTAGAACGCCCACTTAACTGCACATGCTATCATTAGAAAATTTCAATAATTGTCTCAATTGTTATATGTCAATGATTGCATAACTATATATGATCATTTTACACACTATTATTGATGAGCTTGATGAAAGTTTGTATGTCAGTATAACATCAGTTTTATTTGAAAAACAACATAACTACAGAATAAGCTGTAGTTGTATCATCTTTGGCTGATTGAAAGGGTTTAGAACCTTTTTGTCGAGCCCGCTTGCGGTGAGCTCGACATAGTTGTCACAATGGCGGTTCGGTGTATGTGCGTTAGTGCGTGCGTTAGTGCGTGCGTGCGTGTGTTTGTATAGCTATCAATTAGAGGACGCAGACTTGAACGCACACCTACAATTAGAGGACTGCGGTACAATTGGAGGACTTGCACACGGGTCCTCAAAATGTTTTCATTGTATTCAACTGATTTTGATATACTATTATAGAAAATTGAAAAATAATCGAGTCCTCATTTAAACGTGAAAAAGTAGTCTGGACGCACAAAACATGCACACTTTGCTCTTGTCACGTGACTTGAGAGTGTGCTTGTTAGGTCCTCGTAATGACGGACATAAAAGGTATTGTGCAAAATATGCAAATTAGGGTCCTCATAAATTAGTTATCCAGAACTAAAACTCCTAAGAGTTTTGAAATTTTGCATAAAGTAATGCTCGCAAGAGTTCTAGCTTCTTTATCGACACGTTTTCGTTTGTTTGGTGTTTTAAGCCATTTTTTACAAAACTATTTTTCAGTTATATCACGTCGATAGATCACTTATTCGTGTTTCCTGTCTACTAGCACTAGGCTAGGCTCTGAATATAGCATTGATAGTAATTGACTAGTTTTCTAAACTATACCGTGACATATCATAACCATTCATTGGTGTGTCTTATTCTTGTTTCACTTTTAAGAAAGGTCAGGTTTAAAGAAGCCTTCTCTTGTCCCTAGACATTAACCGTTTTTTTGTATACAGATCAAACTAAGGACCCAGACTAGAATGCACACCCACGATTAGAGGACTGTGGTACAATTGGAGGACTTGCACATGGGTCCTGAAATGTTTTCTTTGTATTCAACTGATTTTGATATGCTAAATCGAAAATTAAACCATTTGACGGAAATTTAATATAAAGGAGCTATTGCAAGCATCGTGGGAAAAAAGCCATTGCTTGCCAGTTATAGCTTCTTTATCGGCATGCTTTTGTTTAATTACAACAAATATTCCGCGGAAACCATACACAACATTCTTTCCAAGTGTACCCATCCATGCGGTCATGGTATCTTCACCGGCACTACGTTCTTTCCAAGATACTCACTGTTTTTATCGCTTACAAAGTCCATTTAAGACGAATGAACCGGGTCACAGTGACTTTCAGCAGGCGTCAAAAAGAAAGTTGGCCGAGCCAGGATTCGAACCAGTTCCAAACTGGGACCGCTTGCATGGAAATTGCTACCCACTGAGCTATTGAGACTGTATAAGTACTGAAACTCAGATAAGCAACATCTGAATTGATGCAAAATCGCGAATAAACCGAACCGAAAAATCATAACTAAAAACTGCCTAAACATCACAATGTCGTCTAAAAGAGCAGATGACCGTATTAAGCCTATGTAAACACTGTGAAAAAGGAAACCATTGCTGTAGCAGATTTATTGGTGTGTCATATTCTTGTTTCACTTTTAAGAAAGAAAGGTTTAAAAGAAATCTGTCTTTTGCCCCCAGATATTAACCGTGTTTGTATAGGGATCAAACTGAGGTCCCAGACTTGAACGCACACCAACGATTAGAGGACTGCGGAACAATTAGAGGACTTGCACGCGTTGAGGTCATACTTGATAAAGTAGATTCCTAATAATTTTTGGTAGGTTTTCTTTTCAATACTTGAGAGAAAAGAGCAAAACAGTCAGTGTTATTGCAAAACCTCGTAACTCCAGCTTAATTGTATAGCTGGAGTAACGAGGTTTTGCTATAACATAAATGCAATTAGAGTACTTGCACACGTTGAGATTATACTTGATAAAGTGGATTCCTAATAATTATACCCCCCACAACAAAGTTATGGGGGGGTATACTGGATTCAGGTTGTCCGTCCGTCCGTCTGTCCGTCTGTCCGTCTGTCCGTCCGTCCGTCCGTGGACATAATTTTGTGTCCTCTTCTCCTCCCACAGTTTTTGACCGATTTTGCTGAAATTTTAGCAGGTTGTTTCCTATCATATGAAGTTGTGCACCTGCAATTTTCATCTTGATCCAGGCAGTAGTTTCAGAGTTATGCCACTTTGAACTTTAGCACTTTTTCAGTGACAACGTGTTAGTGGGGGGTATTTGTCCGCTTTGCGACAGTTCTAGTTTTTGGTGGGTTTTCTTTTCAATCCTTGAGAGAAAAGAGGAAAACAGTCGGTGTAATTGCAAAACCTCGTAACTCCAGCTTAATTATATAGCTGGAGTAACGAGGTTTTGCTATAACATAAATGCAATGCCTTTTCCCTTTGGGGTTATTAAGCAAACATTCTTCAGGGACGTCAAAACCGGTCTTGTTAGAGAAAGTGTTATTTTAGCATGAGAATTATTAATAATACAAACGAAATCGCGGATATTAAATCAGTTAATTTAGGGTAAAAACAATAAAATAAGATAAAAGTCCCCAAATCCGCTACCAACTGAGCTATTGAGACTGCATAAGTACTGAAACTCAGATAAGCAACCTCTGAATCGATGCGAAATCGCGAATAAACCGAGCCAAAAGCGGAAAATCATAACTCAAAACTGCCTAAACATAAAAATGTCATCAAAAAGAGCAGGAGACCGTAATTAGCCTATGTAAACACTGTGAAAAAAGAAACCATTGCTGTAGCAGTTTCATTGGTGTGTCATATTCTTGTTTCACTTTTAAGAAAAGTAAGGTTTTAAAAAATCCGTCTCTTGCCCCCAGATATTAACCGTGTTTGTATAGGGATCAAACAGAGGACCCAGGCTTGAACGCACACCATCGATTAGAGGACTGTGGTACAATTAGAGGACTTGCACACGTTGAGATTGTCCTAACGTGACGCCACTGTATTCTTAATAGGGTGGATTCCTAATACATTTGTAATTATATAATTTTTGGCGAGTTTTCTTTTCAATCCCTGAGAGAAAAGAGGAAAACAGTCGGTGTTATTGCTAAACCTCGTAACTCCAGCTTATTTATAGGCCTATAGCTGGAGTCACGAGGTTTTGCTATTACATCAACGCAATGCATTTTCCCTTTGGGGTTTTTAAGCAAACATTCTTCAGGGACGTCAAAACCTGTCTTGTTTGTGAAAGTGATATTTTAGCATGAGAATTATTAATAATACAAACGAAATCGTAGATATTGAATCAGTTAATTTAGGGTAAAAACAATAAAATAAGATAAAAGTCCCCAAATCCGTGCGAGTTTATATGGCGTATCTTTTTTTTCGTTAGACACAATTAATCAAATATAAATTTATAACCTATAGCAAATAGTGGCAGGCTACTCAGTCGTAAAATATATTGATTGTATCAAAGTTGAAGGTTTAACCCATTACCAAACGACAGTATTAGACTGGTCTAACCTCTAAGATGTTGCAGACGACAACTCTTTTTGAATGTCATTTTGCATTTATTGATAATTTGCGGTAGAAAATAATGTGGGAAATGAAGAAATTGTTTGTCATAAGCAATTTCTTCATTTTCCACAATGTTTTCAAAAGTTTTTATCATGTAGGGTTTCAAAGACGTCATTGTGTTGAAATGGGTAAGGGTGCTTCAAGAATAATTTTGAAGACTTTGATCACGATTTTGTTCCCAAACAAATATTGAGCAATATTTCTTATACAGTTGAGAACATCGTGAAATTGACAACCTGAATGTTTTGTGAATGTTAAATTTATACATTTTCTCGTATGTTGATTTTTAATTTATTTTTCGAGACGACCACAACCGAAATACCCGGTTATTTTACCCATATCGCGATTACAAACAACATGGCGTCGAAAATGTGTTTTTTTCACTTTGACAAGTCGTTTTCGCCTCGAAAGGACAATAAAAAGCATAAATTATGACAAATCAATTTGTCAGATTGGCATGGCAGATGACGATGCCCGATGTAACATCCCACTGGATTCGTAAGAGATGTGTCAAACCTTTGCTTCGACAGTCAAAAAGGTGAATTTTACGTTCTACAACCATTTCCCAAACAAGACGGGTACCGAAACAAGACCGGGTTTGATCCTTGATAGAAGATGATAAATTTAAAAGCACTGGGACATAACACTGACGTAGGAAGGGGGACAGGACCCGCAATAATATAGAAGTGGGCCAACATATCCTATAGCCTTCCCAATAATACACACTGGCGTAGGGAGAGGGGGGGGCGTCCCCAAATAATTTAGAAGGGGGGCTTACATATCCCTTGACCCCAATAATTCACCCATAGTTTCCTTTAAGAAAGGTGCAGGTATAAAATGCTGTCTGAAAGTGCCCAGATAGCAGGAAATGGCTTTTTAGAATTCAAAATTTTCTGGGGGCAAGACCCCAGACCCCCTAGCAACGCTACCGTCGGTCGGGTTCCATTCACTTAAACATTTGCCCCCCCCCTCCCCCAATATCATAAACCTTTCTATGCATATGTACACTGGTAGCATTGCCCCACCACCAACATAATTATTATCTTTTTTTGGCCTGGATATTTTCTGCACATTGATATAATCAGGCTACAGAGGTTGGTTCGTTCGAACCCTCCCGGATCCGCTACTGCATGAGGAATTACTTGTTATGTACATTGATTCTTGGTAGAAGACATCGTGAGTAATGAAAAATGCCGCAGTTTGCTTCATTTTCCATATTGATTTCTTAACCCTTATTCTCATGGGGGCGGCAAGTTGTACTGTGAAACCGGTCGCATATCCGTAAAACCGGACCCAATGCCGATTTTCCATCGGTAAAACTGGCCCCCAAAAGAGGCCCCAAAATATCAATGATTTATGTAATCGGTGATGATATTAAAAGAAAAAGAACATCTATAAATAATCGATATCATATTGTTCTTTGTTTGTTCAATTATTTTGATTTGTTGTTGTTCAATATTTAGAGTGCCCGACCACGAATAAGTATCCCATTAACAAACAGCAAAAATTTAGATGTGTCCATATTCAAAGTAGTCCTATTTATAAGGCCTCACACATTTTTTGAAAAAATCTTTTCTGTGTATGTCGGGACTTATCAAATTTGCCATTTTTTCTATAGCACCTTTCTATTGCGGTCTATTATTGCACATGTTTAACCCTTTCCCAAACAAGACCTGGTTTTGACGTCCCTGATAGAAAAGGCTTGGGAAAACATTGAAACAAAAGAAGAAACTGCTGGTAACCAGCAGTTTCTCCTTTTGTCTCAATATTTTCTGTGCTATAATATTTTACACAAATCTTATCTTTAATAACATCTATTTTGTCATTTGTGGCAGTTTTTGAAGTGGATCACCCTAGAATTTTGTCGTTTGGGAAAGGGTTAACGGAGGGAAATTTCATCAGACATGCCTGACGGTCCGATGGTCTTTGCTATTCCTGGGATAAGTTCATTGTCAGAGAATAAACTTAACCCATTACCAAACAACAAAATTTTAGCCTAGTTAAAACTCATAGGTGTTGCAGACGACAATTTTCATTGAACAAAATTTAAAATTGTTAAATGTTTGGTCTTTCTTTGTCGAAAACATTATGGGAAATGAAGAAATTGAATGTCACAACCAATTTCTTCATTTTCCACAAATGTTTTCCAAAGCCTTTATTTTGTGGGGCGTCCACAAGCATCAATGCGTGGGAAAGGGTTAAATATGGTGAACATTATTTTCAGACAGAAACTTGCATTGGTGTTATTCGAAAGAAAGAAACTTGGAGACTACGAATGCTTGAAACAGAGCTCAAGAGACGTGTCTATTTCTCCTTTGGAATGTCAAATTCAAATGTGAAGATCTGAAATATTCAGGTAGGTTTCTTGTGATTTCCTTGCATTTGATTTGTAATTTTTTTTGCTGTGCGTGAGAAATGATAGATGCATGACCTTATTAGATGTGTGTAAGTGGGTTTGCACGTCTTAAGTATTGGTCAGGCAATATCTCATTCTAACCCTTTACCAGGGTGTCCAAAAACCTCCAAATATTTTTTTTTACCCCCAAAATGAATTTTGTACCCCCAGTTTTTGCAAGCAGGCTTCTTTGTCTCTACTAGAGGGGGTACTTGTAAGCATGCTGTAAAAGTATGGTTTGTTCCCCCAGATTTGAGAGTCGGAGGAAACCCTGTTTACTGCACATACTGATGCCTTTTGACTCCCTAACGAGAAAAGGCTTAGAAAAACATTGTGAAAAATGAAGAAATTGCTTGTCATGTACAGGCAATTTCTTCATTTTCCATTATGTTTTCTAATCCAAAATAGAAACTTTTCTAAAACTTCATCAATTTGAAATTGTCATCTACAAAATAATTCAAATAAAATTTTCTGTCCAAAATGTTAGTGAAAATGGGACAGGTTAAGGCAATTTACCTCTAATGAGATTCATGCGATGTCAGAATAATTTCTAAAGCAATGTCATGAACATTTGACGGTAGAACATTCCTTCAAAGAATGTTTACCTAATTTGCCAAAATATGTTCGGATACATAAGAAATGTTTATGAAGTGGCACGAAAAATTCTGAAATCCTATGAATTTCATTAGAGGTGGACTATGTTAACCCATTATCACACAATGATGCTTTTAGATTCCTCTCAAGAAAAATGGCTGAGAAAACAGATTGTAAATGAAGAAATTGCTTGTGACTTGTTGTGCAATTTCTTCATTTCCCACAATGTTTTCACCCTGAAAGACCAAAATTTATAAAATTTCACAGATTTGAAATGTGTCATCTGCATCATCTTTGAATTTGGACACATCTAAATTTTGTACTTTGGTAATGGGTTCGTAAATACAATTTTCATTACATACTTGCTAACACAGAAAATATTAGGGTAAAAAGAATAAAATTTATGCTGATTAAGCCTTCAATCTTTTCTTGATGGCAGAAGCTTTCAAATTGGACCACCCTTAACTCATACAGACTTGTGTAACTTTATTCAGAATTGCTGTCTTTATCTCTCAAAAATTTGCATGGATATTATACCTTAATGTAGAATACCGGTAATGTGGCCATTTTGAGATAACTAAAACATCAGATGTTTTCGAGTGGCGTCGTTGCATATCTGAACTTATTCGGGCGCGGTCGTAAACATTGGGTGGTGGAAAGTTCCACCGCTGAATGTTTTCGACTGCGCCCGAATAATTCCGACGTCACGCAAAACTCATTACGAGTATACTACATTCAGAAAATGAAATTAGCAATTGAATTATGCCCAATTCATGATTTGATATTGCTGTAAATACATATTTACAAAATAGCCAAATAATTGTATTATTTTGCTTTCAGACTAAAGACCAGTGTTGCAGAACATTTTTAAAGTTCACCGTACTTGGCCTGGCAAGATGGATGGCAGATAATGAAATGAATATATTTCATCCACAAGCTCTTATGGGGAGAAACGACTTTGAAAAGCAGGGAAAGCAAACGCATACCCCAAACGAGACACCATGCAATTGAGCATGTTTCTGCAAACAAGTTTTGTGCCAGGGATGAATACATGCATTTAGAACATGTAGACCATTGTTCCCTTTACAGACAGATCATTACCTTACAAGTGTTTAATGAGTGCACAAATAAGTGTAGATGCCTCAGAAACAAGGGCGGATCTAGAGGGAGTGGGGGTTGGAATCCAGACGTCCCTGGCATTGGCCTAAAATAGAATTTTGACTACGATGTTAGTTTAACTTTGCATATTAACACTTTTAAAGCCATCATTTAGGCTTTGATCCCAACACTCCCAAACCCCCCCCCCCCCCCCCGAATTAACCTGGATCTGTTCTTGAGAAAGACATTTGGAAATCTTTTTAGAGAAAAGAAGTAAATGCTGATGACAAACATTTTCTTCCTTCCTGTCAATGGTTTTTCTTGCAGTTTTATAAGTTGTGTTTTTACTAGTTAAAGGGGCACATGCTAGGTTCTTCAGGGATAAGAGCAACATGGGGACAGTAAGAGTTTGCATTCTTGTGTGGTGGATTGCATTATCTAGGACCAAAAGGAAAGAAATTTTAGCACTGGAACCAAGTTTTTCCATTATCTATCAAGGTCCAGTTTCCCTCAAATCTTACTATGATGATAAAGTGCTGGTAGGGTATTTAAATACAGACTTGATTTAGAAGATCTGAATGAACTGTATTTGAAATTTCCTTGGACAGAAATAATGTAGGTTTGCAGGTTGACAATTTCATATTATATTATCGGAATATATTTGTAACATGTTCCCCTGTCCGACAACCTACCATGAGTTCATTTTAACATCTAGACATCTCTTTTCAAATTTATACTCAGCAATGATAAGATAAAATAGGGTAATAGGATTTTAAATTTACTTCAAATCCAAACCCTTTGTTGTGGGTACACAGTCACATTGAATCTTTTTGAGAAGAGGATTCAAATGAGAACCCACTACATAAAATTTGGCGATTTATGATATATATTTTGCAACAGGAAAAGCTATTACCCTCTCTCATCGATAGATTTGTACACTGGCCGAACTTTTGCCTTTTAGAAAAGTTTAAGGTAGTCCACTCCTTATGAGATTTGCACGACATTGGAATTATTCGGGTGACATCAAAAATATTCAGTAGTGGAACTTTACACAACCAAATGTTTACGACTATGCTCGAATAGGTTCGATACCTAACAATACGAAAACGTGTGATGTTTTATAAATCTCAAAATAGCCATATTATAATGAGCATTCTACCTCATCAGCCTAGATAAGAGAAAGACATGGACCTTTATTAGGCTGCAAATACATACAGACTTATGAAGATCTATGTTATTCTCAATTGAAATTCATATAATTTTGCAAAAATCATATAACAACAGAGTACAATGTGAAATACATGGGAAAGCATTGAAGCAAAAGAACAAAATGCTGATGATCAGCAGCTTCTCCTTTTGTCTTTATATCACCTGTGTTATATGTACACAAATCTACATCCATTATGTCATCTCAAGCAGCTTTTAAATTGCATCATCCTAAAATTTTGTTGTTTGGGAAAAGTTCAACGAAATATCTTAAGGTAGTCCACCCCTTATGACTATGAGTTTCATGCTATGTCAGAATTTTTTGTGTGATGTGATTAACATTTGTTACGTAGCCGGCCGTTACAACTCGTGTGAAGTCGCATGAATCTTATCTGGGTCAAACTACCTTAATAAACAATTTATCAAAACACTTCAAAATCAGATGTATCTCGCACTTCCGATATAAAAATCGAGGCAATGTAATGTTCCTTATGGCTTGCACACATAACGAGTGTACACAAATCCAATCTTTTTCTGCATCCATTTGTGACCTTAAGCAGCTTTTGAATTGCACCATCATAAACTTTTGTTGTTTGGGAAAGGGTTTAACTCAAAGAAAATCTTAAGGTAGTCCACCCCCTAATGATATTCATGCGACATCGGAATTTTTGTGCGATGTGATAAACATTTATGTAGCCAACCTACACTGCTCCGGGGTTGTTGCATGAATCTCATCAGGGGTGGACTACCTTAATAAACAAATTTTCAAAATACTGCAAAATCAGATGTGTCTCACAGTTCGGATATTTCGAGGTAATGTCATTATTACTGTGATGTTCCTTTTGGCTTGCACACATAAAGAGTGTACACAAATCCAATCTTTTTCTACATTCATTTTGTGACCTCAAGCAGCTTTTGAATTGCACCATCTTAAAATTTTGTTGTTTGGGAAAGGGTTTGGTTCAAAGAAAAATCTTAAGGTTGTACACCCCTAATTAGATTCATGCGACATCGAAATTTTTGTGCGATGTGATAAACATTTGTTATCTTGCCAACCTTTACCACTGGGTGTGGTTTCATGAATCTCATCAGGAGTGGACTACCTTAATACACAATTTTTCAAAACACTGCAAAATCACATGTGTCTCACACTTCTGATATTTTGAGGTATTATGATGCCCCTTGTGGCATGCATACATCCAGAGTGTCAACTGTATATGCATAAATTGAATTGTTAATATACTGTACATGGACATATTGATAATTAAAACTACATTAAATGAATATTCGGTGACCAGTTCTCTTATCCAGACCTGCTTCTATGCAAAGTAATATGATACATTCCCAAAAGAAGTGGCCATAGCCCAGTTGGCAGCACAACAGACTCTCACTTACGAAGTTCCGGGAGTCCTGGGTATGATCCCTGGCCGAAGCAAACATTATTCTGGTAAAATTGTCTCGCACCAATAGTTTGATAATCGTTAGTCTATTTGGGTGAGCAGCTTTAGGCTCGGTAAGGATGTGGTAGTACTGGTTTGAGAAAAAATGGAAACCCATGATTAGATGCACCAGCGACCGCGATATGACAGTACTTCGCTGTTGAAAGAAGTGTTTAACCCCAATCAATTTCCAAAGCAAATCTGCTGTATCAAGGCCTAATGTCACTCATGGCATCAGTGTTCTATTATAGCTAGATTTATAAAAAAAATATTGAGAGAAAAGATAATGCTGATAACCAGTATTTTTCTCATTTTCCCTCAATATTTTCCATATAGCCCTTTCACAAATGACAGAGTGCGTCAAACTCAATTATGAGGTCCAGTGCTTTAAGTCGATTATGACGTCCCAGCTCTCCAGCCAGGGTTAAGGTAGTCCATCCCTAATGAGATTCGTGCGACATAGGAATTATTCCAGCGAAGTCGAAAACATTCAGCAGTGGAACTTTCCTCCGCCGAATATTTACGACCGCGCCTGAATAGGTTCGTCTACGCCTGAATAGGTTCGTCTACGTTACGATGCTGCTCGAAAAAATCTGATGTTTTAAGAATCTAAAAATGGCTACATTACAGGTATTCTACCTTAATATCCTATTTTGTCTACCACTAATTGGTCGATAACTGTAAAACCGTATGTGTTTGAGTAGCTGTAGCTAAGAAAGGATGTTGTAATTGTTCTTGTGAGAGAAACAACCAAAATCTATAGGTAGATGATCCACATGCAAGAATATGACAAAGAAATCTTTTAAGAGAGGAGTTGCACTACACTGATTTACACAACCGACACTATTCAGACTGTTCCAATTTTAGTGCACCCTTAGGAGATTCGCATGACTTCGGAATTATTCGGGCGAAGTCGAAAACATTCGGCGGTCAAACTTACACTGCTAAATGTTTATGATTATGACTGCGCCTCAATAGGTTGGTCTAATTAACGACTCCGAATATTTACGACCGCGCCTGAATAGGTTCGTCTACGTTACGATGCTGCTCGAAAAAATCTGATGTTTTAAGAATCTCTAAATGGCTACATAATGGGTATTCTACCTTAATATCCTGTTATGTCTGCCACTAATTGGTGGATAACTGTTATACCTATGTGGTTGAGTAGCTGTACGCTAGAGTAGGATATTGTGATAGTACTTGTGAGAGAAACAACCAAAATCTATAGGTAGATGCTCCACCCACTATGATATAACCCAGAAATCCTCTGAGAGACTGTTCCAATCTTAAAACAGCTGCAGATGACAAAAGGGATATATGAATAAAGAATCATATATAGAAAATATTGTAAGAAAGGTGAAAATGCTGATCATTAGCATCTTCTTTTGTACAATGTTTGCCCAAATTTTATGTCTTAATCGGGCTGTAGGAATCTTGAATGTTTTCGAATTTTGCACGATAATTTTATGTGAACCTATTTAAATAATGCCAATTCACCAATTTCCGTAGCGTACAATTTTATGATAACTTTTTAAATGTGGTGAATGACGTTGCCTTTCTTAAAAAAAAGAACGCGTATCCACAGCTTGATTTTAGCTGTAGTTACCAGGTTTTCGAAGAAAAGCAACAATATTTTAGCCGGTTCAGTAAGCGGGTTTAATTGGACCCTACCGTTCAAACGTAAAAATTAAAGGGCTATCCAAGTAAATTTTGTGACGCGTCATTTGAAAATGTTGGTTTCCACAACAGTTGTCCCTTACAGCGCATTTAGAGAAAGAACAAGCATGTCGCTGCTTTTCAACAAAAAAACTTGTAACTGCAGCTTATAACAAGCTGCAATTACGAGGTTTTTTATGCTCCCCGAAGGGAGAGCATATAGTCGCCGCTTTGTCTGTCCGTCCGTCCGTCCGAAGTGATTTCTCCATAACCCTTGGGCCAAATCAATTGAAACTTACCATGTGAACTCTCTATGACATAATGCCGATGTCTCTTTCCTGGTTTTTGGATTTGAGGCCTCGTCATGGGAAAAGGGGACTTAAGGTAAAATATAGTTTTTCTCTAATTTCTCCTAGTCGAATGGTCAGAATTTGATGAAATTTCATATTTGAGTAGTAAATCAGATGCCATTGACAATAAACTATGTGAAATTTGGTTATAAAAATTATGTCATGCAAAAAGGGGGCTTAACATTTGCTAGCTTTATGTTAGCTCTGCATGACATACATTTATTGTGACAATGCCTTATTCGGGGAGCATTGTCCGTCTCTGACGGCTCTTGTGTTGAAAAGCGATGATGCTGGCGACTAGCAGTCTCCTATCAACCCCATTACACAGAAAGTCACTTGCCTCCATAAACTATAATTCCCCGTGTGGTTTGCAACACCTTCGAATTTTGACCGGTCAAAACTTTTGTCGTCTGTGAAAGGGATAATTGGATGTTGCGGTTCAGACGTAAAATCAAACGACTATCTAAGTAAAGTTTATGACCTACCATTCTAAAAGGATGGCTATGTATCGCATGGAAAAAGGACATTTCGTAGGCCTAACTGTGTGAAATTGAAAAAGTTATTCCACTTGTCCAAAACGAAAGAACTGCGCGTGAATAGGGTACAAAATATTAAAAGGACATAACATTTCAATTTCATATTTTAAAGGTATGTTTTGATGCAAGGATTTGTTATTCTGATGCGTAGAAATGCTATCAGGGTTTTTTTTAAGTTGTTATTTGTAAGAGAAAAATACGCCTTTAAAGTTGAGACAGAAATGAAAAAAAATCCATGTAAATCTGAACTGTTGTCAACAACAATTTGTTTGATTTTAGCACAAAAACATATATTTCACGTAAACGGTTCGGTATTTTGGCTTGAAATTTTCAGAATTTTCATAAGAAAATATGTTCTTTCAGATAAAAATTAAAGTAAAATTTATGTAAAAAAATATTAAATGTCACTTTAAGGGGAAATCCATGTATACAGATCAAACCGAGGACCCAGACTTGAATGCACTCCAACGATTAGAGGACAGTTGTACAATTGGAGGACTTGCACACTTGCAAAACTGATTTTGATATGCTAAGTCGAAAATTATACCATTCGACCGAAATTCAAAATAAAGGAGCTATTGCAAGCATCGTGGGAAAAAAGTCATTGCTGGCGAGTTATAGCTTCTTTATCGACATGCATCGGTAATGAGAAGTATGTATTAACCCATTACCAGACGGCAAGATTTTAGACTTGTCAAAATTGAAAGATGTTGCAGAAGACAATTTCAAGTTAATTAAATTTTACATATCTCTGTCTAAAAGGGTAGAAAACATTGTGGAAAATGAAGAAATTGCTTGTCATGATGTTTACCAAAGCCATAATCTTGTAGGGAGTCAAAAAGAGTCATTGTGTGGGAATGGGTTAAGCGTATAAAACCGGGTACATGCTTTCCTTTAATTAACATCAAATAATCCGCGTAAACCATACACAGCATTCTTTCCAGGTGTACCCATCCATGCGATCATGGTATTTCTTCACCGGCACAACGTTCTTTCCAAGATATTCACTGTTTTATCACTTAAAAAAATCCATTTAAGACGAATGAACCAGGTCAAAGTGACTTTCAGCAAGCGTCAATAAGAAAGTTGGCCGAGCCGGGATTCGAACCACTCCCAAACTGGGACCGCTTGCATGTACATTGCTACCCACCGAGCTATTGAGACTGCATAAGTACTGAAACTCAGATAAGCAACCTCTGAATCGATGCAAAATCGCGAATAAACCGAACCGAAAGCGGAAAAAATCATAACTAAAAACTGCCTAAACATCATAATGTCATCTAAAAGAGCAAAAGACCGTAATTAGCCTATGTAAACACTGTGAAAAAAGAAATCATTGCTGTAGCAGTTTCATATTGGTGTGTCATATTCTTGTTTCACTTTTAAGAAAATTAAGGTTTTAAAAAATCCGTCTCTTGCCCCCAGATATTAACCGTGTTTGTATAGGGCTCAAACTGAGGACCCAGGCTTGAACGCACACCGACGATTAGAGGACTGCGGTACAATTAGAGGACTTGCACACGGGTCCTCAAAATGTTTTCTCTGTCGAAAATTGAACCATTTGACCGAAATTCCAAATTAATAAGATACGAGGGTTGTCCCAGTAATTCGTGGACTTTGTTCATAGTATTTATATTTGAAGTCCGATCGTCATATTAATATGCAAATGCCTTCCCACATTTACTCTAAGTAAGATAAATGTATTTTGGTGAATTTCAATTTACATCTTTTGAATTGTGCATCATCGATTATACCAATATATGCGTACCCGGCGCAAGCCAAATGGACACACTGGATTTAGCATTTGCGTGTTCAATAAAACAATATTTTTTCTACTGTATGAGTGTTAAGCGCCTAAGCGTGATATCTGTATGAAGGGACATCATTTTGACATCATCACGGCAAATTTCAAGCGCCACATATTGTTTATTGTAAAACTACACGTATTTTAATATTTGCCGTTGAAATCACAACCAAGTTAAAATGGCGACGTCAGAGAAAGGCCAAGCGAGCAGAATGGCAGTCCAGCTCGATTTGCATAGCGGCATAACATGAAATGATGCTTACAAGATACTGCAATGTACAGAAGGACAAAGAAGTGTTTCCAGGAGACTTGGTAAAGCTTATGATCAGCACAGGGAGTCGTACACCCGTCACATACACAGAACCTCGTCCATTGCAATATGCTTTCTTACTTAGTTAGTCACATCTTAGGGGAAAATGATTTCAGGACCGGAAAAAGTTTATGTATGCGATTAAATGGTTCACTCTTTCATTAGAAATTGGAAAGTGTAGCGATATGTTTTAAAAGTGGGTAAAATGACGCCGTTTGTGTATCGTATATAAGGGAAAATACTTCGAAAGAAAGTATCATTATGTACAAAACAATAGGGATTGAAATAGATGACGTCGTCAGCGTGCGCCGGGTCTGCGTACCTTATTGATTTGTAGTTTGCAAAAAGAGCATATACTTAGGCATATTTTTGTGACATTTTGCATGTATACTCAGGATATGTGTCTTTTATATACCTGAAAAGTGGAAGCTTGTGCAATGATTGTTTTTCATACAGTAAGCCCAGTCCACGATTTACCGGGACAACCCTCGTAGTTTCGTAGTGCCTACATGTTTGTTTTTTTTTGTATCGTTTTGTTTTGTTTTAACTTGAAAATTAAAGTGGCCGTTGTTTTAACTTGAAAATTAAAGTGGCCGTTTAAAGAAGTTTGAGTGAGTGTATACCTAAAAATATTACTCACATGAAACAGTCTAATATTCACGCATGCTATTCAACTATGGAGAATATCATACAATCCTGTATAACAATTCAATGAGTTATTATATTTAAAACGAAGTCAAATTCACTCTTATTCTATGGTCCCAATTTTCATTTATGTCTATTGGTCTGCTTTTTTCTTTTTTATGTATGTTCCGTAAAATTACACTCCGCTTTTAGTGTGAACGAAAGAATTGTGCAAGTCCTCATCACAACTTTCAAGTTAGGTCCTCATAATTATGGCCATAAAAGGTATTGTGTAAAATATGCAAATTAGGGTCCTCATATTGAAGGTCCTCATAAATTAGGCTAAAGGTGACAAGTCCTCACTACGTTTTCTCTGATTTACCCTGAGTGTTAAGGGGAAACAATATTAATTTTGTGCTATCCACGCAATCAAAAAGAAACTGACATAAAATTGCGTTTATACGCAAACGTTTAACATGGGTCCTCAGGATAACGCGGGAAGTCAAGGTCCTTATATTGTATGCTGTACAAGTATGTGTGCATTAGTGCGTGCGTCCGTCCGGATGGAGCTTGTCCGGGCCATAACTTCACCATGGATGGAGGGATTCAGAAATAACTTGGCACAAATGTCAAGCTCAGTAAGGCGGAGTGTCGCGTGCAAGAACCAGATTCCAAGCTCAAAGGTCAAGGTCAAACTTGGAGGTCAAATGTCAAAAATGAGAAGATTTTTGCTTGTCCGGGCCATAACTTCACCATGGATGGAGGGATTCAGAAATAACTTGGCACAAATGTCAAGCTCAGTAAGGCAGAGTGTCGCGTGCAAGAACCAGATTCCAAGCTCAAAGGTCAAGGTCAAACTTGGAGGTCAAATGTCAAAAATGAGATGATTTTTGCTTGTCCGGGCCATAACTTCACCATGGATGGAGGGATTCAGAAATAACTTGGCACAAATGTCAAGCTCAGTAAGGCAGAGTGTCGCGTGCAAGAACCAGATTCCAAGCTCAAAGGTCAAGGTCAAACTTGGAGGTCAAATGTCAAAAATGAGATGATTTTTGCTTGTCCGGGCCATAACTTCACCATGGATGGAGGGATTCAGAAATAACTTGGCACAAATGTCAAGCTCAGTAAGGCGGAGTGTCGCGTGCAAAAACCAGATTCCAAGCTCAAAGGTCAAGGTCAAACTTGGAGGTCAAATGTCAAAAATGAGAAGATTTTTGCTTGTCCGGGCCATAACTTCACCATGGATGGAGGGATTCAGAAATAACTTGGCACAAATGTCAAGCTCAGTAAGGCAGAGTGTCGCGTGCAAGAACCAGATTCCAAGCTCAAAGGTCAAGGTCAAACTTGGAGGTCAAATGTCAAAAATGAGATGATTTTTGCTTGTCCGGGCCATAACTTCACCATGGATGGAGGGATTCAGAAATAACTTGGCACAAATGTCAAGCTCAGTAAGGCAGAGTGTCGCGTGCAAGAACCAGATTCCAAGCTCAAAGGTCAAGGTCAAACTTGGAGGTCAAATGTCAAAAATGAGATGATTTTTGCTTGTCCGGGCCATAACTTCACCATGGATGGAGGGATTCAGAAATAACTTGGCACAAATGTCAAGCTCAGTAAGGCGGAGTGTCGCGTGCAAAAACCAGATTCCAAGCTCAAAGGTCAAGGTCAAACTTTGAGGTCAAATGTCAAAAATGAGATGATTTTTGCTTGTCCGGGCCATAACTTCACCATGGATGGAGGGATTCAGAAATAACTTGGCACAAATGTCAAGCTCAGTAAGATGGAGTGTCGCGTGCAAGAACCAGATTCCAAGATGAAAGGTCAAGGTCAAACTTTGAGGTCAAATGTAAAAAATGAGTTGATTTTTGCTTGTCCGGGCCATTCCTTAACTTGGCACAAATGTCAAGCTCAGTAAGGTGGAGTGTCGCGTGCAAGAACCAGATTCCAAGCTCAAAGGTCAAGGTCAAACCAAACGCCATTGTAATGACAGCTGTAGACATAGGTATGGTCTTCTTTCTTCAAAATGAGCGGGCTCGACATGTTGCCCTTCGGCATCTAGTTATGTTGTGGGTTCTCATTGGCTTTGTCCCTCGAGACGATTCAAATGAGTATCTACAACACAGGGTTTGGATTAGAAATAAAGTAATTAGAATGCCTTTTTGCTTTGATATGAATCAATCCGTTAAACATAGAAACTACCCACCTATTTCAGCCATCCCAGCATTACAGCCTATAGTGTATGATCTGTTTCTACTGCGAGGGGCCAACAAGTCAGACATCAGTAAGGATTTAGAGACACAGAGGGAGGTTATCGTGTCCATGTTGTTACGACTGATCCAGTATTACGAGGCCGTGGACATGTTTGTTGTGATATTACAGCAGTGTCATAGAGAGAGTGAGGAGAGATGGAAACGACTCTCTAGACAAGTTACAGATACAATACTGCCTGCACTCACTAAACTACAGGTAATAATGATCTACCAAACATGTTTATGTTTATGATGAGTGTTATACAGAAAGTGAGGAGAGGTATAGTAGTCCTTGCCATTAACACATCTTTGTGGATACTGCAGAAGTCAGAACAAGTCATGTTTTTGTTTTGTTGTTTAAACAAAGTGAAACTCGATGAAACTCTGGCATTGCATCAAATCGAAATTAAAAACATTCACTGTATTTTAGAAATTCAAGATGTAAAGCACATCCTAGAATGAAATATTTTTTATGCCCTGTATCAAAGATTTGGTGCATATTTTACTAGTGTCCATCTGTCTGTCTGTCTAAAAACATTGGCATTGATTGTGTTTTGGGGGCATTTGTGTTTCACAAACACATCTTGTTTCATATTTCCCTCTATTTATGTCCTGTATGTTTGATTCCATAATTACCTGTATGCTATACAGGTAAAGTTAGACAGTCAAGTAGCCCTAGATGTGGTACACAGATTGTTTGAGTCAGTGGCTCCCATAGTGTTTAGGCCAGTAGACATTCTGCTGAAGACCATCCTCATGAGACCAGCGGATATTGTAAGTTTTGTAGTAAATGTTTTATTGAGTAAACTCGAAATATTGTATTTTAAGATTTGCCACTTAAATAAGATAGATAATGCTTTATTGGCCACATTTAGAATAGTTCTGTTCATATGTGTAGATAAAAAATCGAAGTCAGAGTTGAATAAAGTATCTATTTGTGATATATGTAAACATTTAAAAATGTTTTCCGTAGATTATTTCTCTATTTCATTACAAAAGTTTTAATCTAGGTTTTGACCTCCAAGTTATTAGGCTTCTTACACTACTCTTACTTCTTTGAAATAAATCTATACATATACCATAAAGTTGTTACATAAGCCTTATCATAAACACATTTGTGCTTGATATTTTACCCTTTCCCAGACAAGACCTGGCTTTGACATCTCTCATGGTAAAATATTTGGAAAACTTTGTGGAAAATGAAGAAATTGCTTTTGACAAACAATTTCTTCATTTTCCATAATGTTTTCTAACCCAAATTGTCGACTTTAACACCTTTTGAATTTGGAACAATCCAAACTTTTGCCGTCTGGTAATTGGTTAACATAATATCCTTGACACAGGGTTCAGCTGTTGGTCTACAAAGATGGTCCTGTCTAGTGCTGGCCATTCTACGGGTATTGATGGCACAGTCTAAGGAGGAAGTTGTCCTGTCTCGTATCAACGAACTGGAGATCTTTCCAAAATGGCATCATTTTACGGTTTTCCAATTTGGAAGTGGCAGAAAATGAAAATTGGATCATGATGACAATTAGATTTGTGTATGATTTAGCACACAAAATATTGAGGCAAAAGGAGAAAATGCTGATTATCAGCATTTTCTTCTTTTGCCTCAATGTTTTCCAAGGCAAATTCTATAAAGGACATCAAAACCAGCTCCTGTTTGGGAAAGGTTTAAACGTTTAACCCCCCGTCACTTGCAGAGTTCAGCTGTTGGTTTACAAAGATGGTCATGTCTGGTGTTGGCCATTCTACGAGTATTGATGGCACAGTCTAAGGAGGAAGTTGTTCTCTCATGTATCTACAAACTCGGACTCAAACTTCAGCTGATCAAACTTATTTGTGCATGATATTTAACATGATATCCGTGACACTTACAGGGATCAGCTGTTGGTCTACAAAGATGGTCCTGTCTGGTGTTGGCTATTCTACGAGTGTTGATGGCGCAGTCTAAGGAGGAAGTTGTATTGTCTCGTATCAACGAACTAGGGCTCAAACTGCAGCTGGTCAAAACCCAGGATCCTGAACTGACAGAGAGGGAGAGGGATGTGGTGAACAGTCTTACTCCAGAGGAGGTCATGGCAAGGTATTCCCAATCTAATTCTTAAATTACTCTGCAATTCATCTGATTGGCTGAGACATACATCCTGTCCAATCAGATAGCTTGTAGTGTATCTTATAATTGGAAAATCAATTTAGAATTGTTGTTGAATACAACCCAAAATATTGGAACAACCAATATCAGCCTTGTTGTGTTGAATTAACTCTTTCCAAAATAACACAATTTCAGATTATTCCAAATGAATGCTGTTTTTGAAGACATGTACAAATTATAGCATGGAAATCTAGGAATGTTGATCATTTTGAAAAGAGTTAAGATAAGCAAGCATTCTATTATAAAAACCAGGCTGTACACTTTTGCAGGCTAATCTTGTTCTGTTTTGCCTGCCAAAGCCAGGCATTGTTTTGTAAATCTTTTGCAATGTTTTTGTAACGTTTTCATACAATAATGGTATCAACAATATTTCCAAACACTATAAATGAGGTTACATTTTCTCCTTATACATTCGAAAAATAATTTTCAATGAACCTATTTCTATGTCTGACCAGGTTCTTCTTACAAACCATTGGAAAGATCAGCTGTACCCTGACAACATTAAGCAGGGATGTGGAGGGACAATCTTACCACTTTTTGTGTCAACAACTGTCACACCTACTCATGTATATCACACACATGTTCCAGTCAGGTGAGTCATATAGCCATACAAAATATTCCAGATAGTAAATGGTGTTTATTTGGAATGTGAACTTTTTTTGCCCTCATATAGAAAGATCGGGGATATATTGTTTTACTGTTGTCTGTCTGCCTGTCTCTCCGAAACTAAACACTTAGTTTTTCAAAAAACATCTTGCTTTACTAATGTAGCTAAAAAAACATTTAAGGAAGGAGTTTGGAGCATTAAAAAAAGCCATTTAATACCTTTATGGTATAAACTTATTGCTTTTGTAATTGATGTAGTAGAAAAGAAAACCTGGTTTAAACGTTTGTAACAAGAAATACTTTGAAAAACATTTATTTGATCAATAGAATATGACTTTTAAATGCCAGAAACCATTCTTATCTTTAGCTCTGGCATAACTTTATAATTTCTACAGAGCAACAGATGAGAGGGTGTGACATTTAGCGTGACATTTATGTGTGACACTCTAAACTATCTACTTCAAATAAAAACCCTATGTTGTGGGTACTCATTTGAATTGTCTCTCTGAGACGATTCTAATGAGTGCCCACAACATACAGTTGGATAAACATTTGGTGAAATATTTCGTTTTGATATGTGAGAGAGCAGCTGGAGGCTTGGTTTGGATATTGTGGTACTGGTGAGAGATATATCAGGAACCCACAGTTAGGTGCTCCAGCCACAGTTTTGTGACCATAGCAGTTGAAAACGTCGTAAAACCCCAATAAAACAAACAAATTTTGTTTTGGAAAAGCTGTCACAAACTTATTATCTCTAGTTCTGTATTTCTATATTTTAGGATCATTTAGAAGGGTAGCTACAGCCTCAATACAAGCCATTAATCAACAAAAACTGGCCTGTTTTTATGACATAAGAGAAATCAACTCGTATATGTTAGAGATAGGAGTCTGTCAACCTACCCTGACATTACAGTGGTGTAATGTACTTATATTGCTCAACTTTAGTGATCAGTCTTTCTGGAGTGGCGTCATGAAAACACCCAAAAAATACATCATGGCATCTTCTAGGTTAGTATTTTACATTTTCTTTAAATGAGGAAATATTAGGGTCATCCAATTTGAAAGCTGCTTCAGGCAACAAAACAGAGGGTGGTAAGAAAAGGTTTGTATATCATGTAGCAACCAAAATATTGAGGCAAAAGGAGAAAATGCTGGTTATCAGCATTTTCATGCTCCCCGAAAAAATTTCGGGGGAGCATAATTATAGTCACCACGCTGCCCGTCCGTCAATCCGTCCACAGCCAGATCTCAGCTACCCTTGGACCAAATGCAATGAAACTTCACATGTGAACTCCCTGGGATAATACTTAGGGACCATTTTCTCTGTTACTTAATTTGAGGCTGCGTCATGGAAAAAGGGGCCTTAGTATAAAAATTAGTTTTTCTCTAATTTCTCTTCATCTAATGGGCAGAATTTAATAAAATTTTGTACTGATGTAATAAATAGGATGTTCTAGACCACATTTTATAAATAATGTGTGTACAAAAAAGCTGTCATTGGAAAAGGGGGCTTAATGTATGATAGTTTTTATTTTGTGACAAACACTTATTCGGGGAGCATAACCCGTCTATGACGGCTCTTGTCTTCTTTTGTCTCAATGTTTTCACAAGCTATTTTTACAAGGGAAATCAAAACCGGGGGTCATGAAAACACCCAAAAAGTGCATAGTGGCATCCTCTAGGTAACTCTCTTTCAAATTAGAGCAGTAAAAATTTTGTCATTTGGGTTTTGCTCTCCTTATATATGTAGATCTATGGTTGGAGATGGCCAGAAATTATATAAACATAGCTTAGCATTACTAATTACGTACATGTTTGTATGATTTTAATATTTCAAAAAGTTCAACAACAGTCTTGTGCGTACAAAATATAATATTATTCATTATTCTTATATACATTTTGTTAAATAAATTTGTGTCTAAATTCTATATATTGCATCATTGCATAGCATTCTGATATCAAAGTCTTCTGATTCAACTGTTTAGTAAATTAGGCAATTATCCTATACTGTATCAGAGCAACAGATAAGTTGGGATGAAGACATTCTAATTTTTAGCTCACCTGAGCACAAAGTGCTCGAGGTGAGCTATTGTGGTTTCTCACCGTCCGTCGTCCGTCTGTCCGTCTGTCTGTCTGTCTGTCTGTCTGTCTGTCCGTCCGTCCGTCCATCCGTCCGTCCGTCCGTCCGTCAACAATTTCTTCAAACATCTTCTCCAAAACCAACAGGCCAATTCTGACCAAACTTAGCAGGAATGTTCCTTGAGTGACCCTTCTTAAAACTTGTTCGCGGATTTTTGATTCGTCAAAAAATAGTGGGCGTGGCAGGGCGTGGCTTATCGGAGAAATCCTAAGAAAATTCTTTAAAAATCAACCATTGGGCCGATTTGAACCAAACTTGGCAGAATTGTTCCTTGAGTGACCCTTCTCAAAATTTGTTGGCAGATTTTTGATTCGTCAAAAAACGTGGCCGTGGCAGGGAGAAAGGGGCTTATCAGACTTAGAGAAATCATAAGAAAATTCTTTAAAAATCAACCATTGGGCCAATTTGAACCAAACGTAGCAGAATTGTTCCTTGAGTGACCCTTCTCAAAATCTGTTCGTAGATTTTTGATTCGTCAAAAAATGTGGCCGTGGCAGGGAGAAAGGGGCTTATCAGACTTAGAGAAATCCTAAGAAAATTCTTTAAAAATCAACCATTGGGCCAATTTGAACCAGACTTTGTAGGGATGTGCCTTAAGCCAATCTTTTTAAAATTTGTTCACAAATATTTTCATTTGTAAAAAATTGTGGCCGTGGCAGGGAGAAAGGGGCTTATCAGACTTAAAGAAATCGTAAGAAAATTCTTTAAGAATTAACCATTGGGCCAATTACAAGCAGACTTTGCAGGAATGTTCTTTGAGTCTCTCTTCTCAAAATTGATTCACAAATTTTTACATTTGTCAAAAAATGAGGGCGTGGCAGGGAGGAAGGGGCTTTTCGGCCTCAGAGAAATCTTAAGAAAATTCTTTAAAAATCAACCAATGGGCCAATTTGAACCAAACTTTGCAGAATTGTTCCTTGAGTGACCCTTTTCAACATTTGTTCATAAATTTAAAGTTTCGTCAAAAAATGTGGGTGTGGCAGGGCAGGGCTTATCTAACCAAGAGAAATTGTTAAAAGATTCTTCAAAAATCTTCTTCTCCTTAACCATTGGGCCAATTAGAACCAAATTTGGCAGGAATGTCCCTTAGGTGACCCTTCTTAAGATTTGTTAGCGGATTTTTTATTCTTCCAAAATTGTGGGCGTGGCAGGTCAGCACTTATTGGACTTGGAGAAATCATAAGAAAATTCTTTAAAAGTCAATCATTGGCCCAATTTGAACCAAACTTGGCAGAAATGTTCCTTTGGTGACTCTTTAAAAAAAATGTGAATTTTTGTTTCGTCTGAAAAAGTGGGTGTGGCAAGGTGTGACTTATCGGACTTAGAAAAATTCTAAGAAAATTCTTTAAAAATCAACCATTGGCCCAATTTGAACCACACTTAATTGGCAGAAATGTTCTTTGGATGACTCTTTTCAAAATTTGTTCTCATTTTTTTTATCCGTCAGAAAAAGTGGGCGTAGCTTATCAGACTTACAGTGTTTGCAAATTTTGTTTTGGACAAAAAAAGTGGCCGTGGCAGGGCGTGGCTTATCAGACTTAGAGAAATCATAAGAAAATTCTTTAAAAATCAAGCATTGGGTCAATTTAAAACAAATTTGGCAACAATGTTCCTTGAGTGACCCTTTTCAAAATTTGTTTGCAAATTTTTGATTCGTCAAAAAAGTGGGTGTGTCTTTAAACTTCTTTCAGGTGAGCGATATAGGGCCATTCTGGCCCTCTTGTGTAATTTCAATTCCAACTCCTATGTTGTGGGTACTCATTTGAATCGTCTCAATGAGACGATTCCTATGAGTACTCACAAAATAGGATTTGATCAATATAAAATGAAATATTGCATTTCGAAAAAAAATCACTCCCTCTTATCTGTCTGTTGCTTAGGCCCTGGTTTCTCAAAAAAACTTAAGTACATTCTCATGCTCAAATCTGAGCATGGTGCTCAAATCGCATGAAATCCATGTGAACTTTAATCAAATACCCTTCAATGTTGGAGAGTATTCCTTTGCAGTTTAGCATGTTTTCATGAGTATGCACTTAAGTTTTTTCGAGAAACCGGGGCCTGGTGTATGTAGGCACATAATATAGGGATAAAGTATTGATTTATGGTATATTCGCAGTAGTGAGAGTAAAGACACAGATACAGAAGATGGAAGTACTGAGAGAGAACAACAATGTACAAACCAGGAGATACTGCGGCGCGGTGGACTTGTACTCTTCTGTGATTACGCTGTATGTTCTACTTTATTGTTCCATATTTTGCTGCTGCTGCAGTTATGAGGTTTTTGTTGAAAAGAGGTGATTTAGGATCTTTCACAAAACAATTTAAGGGCTCATGCTTGTTTTTATGCCCAAGGTAATGTGGCCAAATATAGAATTTAAATAAAAAATCTCCTATTAATATCTTTATTTTTGGATCACTCTTGATTAATTATAGAAGCATTAACCAAATTGGCAATTGTTTTGAAATAAACAACATACTGGAAAATCAAAAACGTATAGAAGTTAAGAAGACATTTGAAGAGTTGTCACTGCAAATCGACATATCTACTTACTTTAGTCATGTTTATCAGTTCATTGACATTAGTAACTTTTTCCCAATTAGAAAAGTGAATGTTCTTTAGTTATGGTCTTTTTATGCCCCCATATTGAAAGAATAGGGCGTATTGTTTTAATCTTGCCCTTCCGTCTGTCTGTCTGTCTGGCTGGCTTAAAACTTAGCACTGGCCATTTCAGGGGCATTCTTGTTTCACAAACACATTTATTTCAAGGTAGAAAAAGACAGTGAGTGTTGTGTTAAATTGGTAAAATTTTGTCCTATTTTTATAGTGTGAGAACCTGAATGACTCAGAGCACATGACATGGGTGATCATTAACCATGTGAGAGATCTGATAGAGTTGTGTGAGGAATCACCAGTACAGGACTTTATCAGGTAATAAACATCTATAATTATACCCCCGCAAACGAAGTTTGGAGGGGGTATACTGGAATCAACCTGTCGGTCCAGTGGTTGGATGGTTGGTTGGATGGTTGGATGGTTAGTTGGTCTGTCTCCAAAACTTTGTGCGGACAACTCCTCCTACACTTGTGGACCAATTTAGTTCATACTTGGCACAAGTGTTCATTGTGACCTGTAGATGTGCAAGACGCAAATTTCACGGAAATCGGACCGATACTTTTTGAGTTATGGCCCCTGATTTGATCCAAAAATGCTTGTCCGGATAACTCCTACACTTGTGGACCGATTTAGTTCTTACTTGGCACAAGTGTTCATTGTGACCTACAGTTACTGTCCGATTTGCTTCATACTTGGCACAAGTGTTCATTGTGACCTGTAGATGTGCAAGACGCTAGTTTCACAGAAATCGGACCGATACTTTTTGAGTTATGGCCCCTGATTTGACCCAAAAATGCTTGTCCGGCAAACTCCTCCTACAGTTACTGTCCTATTTGCTTCATACTTGGCACAGGTGTGCATTAGGACCTGTAGATGTGCAAGACGCAAATTTCACGAAAATCGGACTGATACTGTTTGAGTTATGGCCCCTGATTTGACCAAAAATACTTTCTGAGTTATGGCCCCTGATTGGACCAAATTTCAATAAAATCGGATTGACAATTTCTGAGTATGGCTCCTAAATCAACAAAAACGCTTGTCCGAACAAAGGTGGTGGCGGGGGTATTTTTATCACCTTCAGTGATAGATTTCTAGTTATTAGCTCACCTGAGCACGAAGTGCTCAAGGTGAGCTATTGTGGTCACTTTTTGTCCGTCGTCCGTCTGTCCGTCCGTCTGTCTGTCCGTTCACAATTTCGTGTTTACACTCTAGCATCTACAAATATTAGCCAATCTTGACCAAACTTGGTCAAAACATGTATGGCTATGAGATCTTGGATGAGTTCGATTTTGGGTCAGATCGAACTAGAAATGCAGGAGTTATCTGCCCTTGAATGCGAAAAATACTTAGTTTTGACATTGTTTACACTCTAGCATCTACAATTATTGATCAATCAAGACAAATCTTAGACATAACATTGCAGACCATAAGATCTCGGATGAGTTCGATTTTCAGTCTGATCTGACCAGAAAGACGAGAGTTATGTGCCCTTGAATTTGACAAAATTGCCATTTTCGGCTGTTTTTGACCTTGTTTACACTCTAGAATCTACAATTATTAATCAATCAATCTGAAACTTGGACACAATATTGAGGATTATAAGATCTGGGATGAGTTTGATTTTCAGTCTTATCTGATCAGAGAGTTAAGAGTTATGAGCCCTTGAATTTGACAAAATTGCTGTTTTTGACTGTTTTCGACCTTATTTACACTCTAGAATCTACAATTTTTGACCAATCAAGACAAATCTTGGACACAAGGTTGGAGACCATAAGATCTCAGTTGAGTTTGATTTTCAGTCTGATCTGACCAGAAACATGAGAGTTATGTGCCCTTGAATTTGATAAAATTTGATAAAATTGCAGATTTCGGCTGTTTTTGACATTGTTTACACTCTATAATCTACTATTATTTATCATTTAAGACAAAACTTGAACACAATCATTGAGACCATAAGATCTTGGATAAGTTTGATTTTCAGTCCTATCTGATAAAAAAGTGGAGAGTTATGTGCCCTTGAATTTGATCAAATTGCCGTTTTCGGCTGCTTTAGACCTTGTTTACACTCTAGAATCTACAATTATTGACCAATCAAGACAAATCTTGGACACAATGTTGGATATCATAAGATCTCGGATGAGTTTGATTTTCAGCCTGATCTGACCAGAAAGTCGAGAGTTATGTGCCCTTGAATTTGACAAAATTGCTGTTTTCGGCTGTTTTCGAATTTGTTTATACTCCGGAATCTACAATTATTTATCAAACAAGACAAATCTTAGACACAATGTTGGGCACGATGAAATCTTGGATGAGTTCGATTTTCACAATGTTATTGACCATAAGTTCGTTTTCAGTCTTAAAGTCATAAATCTTTTTTTGAATTGAAGAAAAGTGTTGCTTATATCATTTTGGTTCAGGTGAGCGATATAGGACCATCATGGTCCTCTTGTATAATGTATTGTGCAATTTTGAGTAAAAATCTCAAATTTTGTAATAAATATAAAACAAAGGGTTTTTAGTGACCATGTTTAGATTGGGCATTAAAGAGGTGGCTATAGTTGAAAGAGCCATTTAAGCCCAATTAATCAATTGAGTATCAAATAGCGTCAATGAGAGAGAATGGGGATAAACTGATGTTGTTTTACAATATCCAATCAATATCAGATCTTATGACATGGTTTAAACGAGGCTTTTCTCATTATCGTATCATGCCTGTCTTACTTTCAGTGCTATCCATCTTAACTCGGCCGCCAGCAGTCTGTTTATTCAGGCCATCCATGCTAGATGGGATGACGTTACCCCACCCTCTGTTGTGAAGAAGGCTTTAAAATGCCTATATGCCATTCACTTCTCACAGAGTGGCGCCTTGTTAAATTTGTTGATAGACAAATAAAGATATCTCATGTCAGATGTTTTATATGGCTCTCATTATTGTAACATGCCTGTCTTTTAAAATAAGGAATGATTTCACTCAGTTAACCATGACGTAATATTGGACAAACAATAGTACCGTAATTATTCTAATAAACGCCCATATTCTAATAAACGCCCACCCCCCAAATTTCAGCAAAAAATCTGTATATTTCAAGCACAATTTAACCCTTTCCCAAACGGCCTAATTTTAGGGTGATCCACTTCAAAAACAGCCAAAAATGCAGAAATGGATGTTATTAAAGATATAATTTGTGTAAAATATGGCGCAGAAAGTATTGAAACAAAAGGAGAAACTGCTGGTTATCAGCAGTTTCTTCTTTTGTTTCAATGTTTTCCCAAGCCTTTTCTACCCAAGCCTTTTCTATTAGAGACGTCAAAATCAGGTCTTGTTTGGGAAAGGGTTAAGTAGAACAGGGTGATTCTAATAAACGCCCATCCCCCGATTCTTGATTAAGATCATATAACTCATTAACAGAGATTACGTCAAAAAGCAATTAAAGAGAGGATTTCCTGTCACCCAATCTGTTTACAATGAAGGAATTTTATCCAAAAATTGTATTTTACAGTTTGTAGCTCACCTGAGCACGAAGTGCTCAAGGTGAGCTATTGTGGTCGCTTTTTGTCCGTTGGAGTCCGTCTGTCTGTCTGTCCGTCTGTTCACATTTTGTTGTTACCACTCTAGCACCCACAAATATTGACCAATCTTAACCAAACTTGGCCAAAATATGTATTACCATAAGTTCTCGGATGAGTTCGATTTTGAGTCAGATTGGACCAGGAACTGTGGAGTTATGTGCCCTTGAACGTCAAAAAATGGCTAGTTTTGACTTTGTTACC
Organism: Fragum sueziense; assembly: GCA_963680895.1. NCBI lineage: Eukaryota > Metazoa > Mollusca > Bivalvia > Cardiida > Cardiidae > Fragum > Fragum sueziense. The sequence goes on from OY804601.1 coordinate 26,806,363, forward strand.
ACTCTAGCATCTACAAATATTGACCAATCTTAACCAAACTTGGCCAAAATATGTATGACTGTAAGTTCTCGGATGAGTTTGATTTTGAGTCAGATCCGACCAGGAAGTCTGGAGTTATGTGCCCTTGAACGTCAAAAATGGCTAGTTTTGACTTTGTTACCACTCTAGCATCTACAAATATTGATCAATCTTAACCAAACTTTGCAACAATGTTGGTAACTATAAGTTCTCAGATGAGTTTGATTTTGAGTCAGATCGGACTAGGAAGTCTGGAGTTATGTGCCCTTGAACGCCAAAAATGGCTAGTTTTCACTTTGTTACCACTCTAGCATCTACAAATATTGACCGATCAAGACAAAACTTTGCCACAATGTTGGTGACTTCGATTTTCAGTGTGATTGAAGTAGGAAGTCTGGAGTTATGTGCCCTTGAATTTGACAAAATTGCTGTTTTTGACTTTGTTTACACTGTAGCATCTACATTTATTGACTAATCAAGACAAAACTTGGCCACAATGTTGGGGGCCATAAGATCCTAGATGAGTGAAACTTCCAGCTTGATTTGACTAGAAAAACCATAGTTATTGGACCTTGAATTTCACAAAATTACAGTTTTCGACTCTATTTTCACTCTAACAATATATTGACCAATCAAAAAAAATTGGACATAATGTTGATGAGAATTCTTTTATCAGAACAGAGTTATGTGCCCTTGACTGTGTTGTTTTCTTCCACTTTGTTTTTACTGTAACGGCCACAAACATTGATCATTCAAGATTATGAAAGCAGTTTTCAGCTGGATCATAATCTCCTGTCTTAAATTATGTGCTCTTGACAACATTGTGACTTTCATTCAATCTAGGTTCAGGTGAGCGATTAAGGACCATCATGGTCCTCTTGTTGTTACAAAACTTAGCGAAGTTTTAATATATTTGGTTAACTTTGAGTCCTTGAATTGGCATTTGATTCGCATGTTTTGACTAACAAAATTAGAATAACTAATAAACGCCCACCCCCAACTTTCCTATTGAGCACTTTGCTAATAAACGCTCGGGTGTTTATTAGAATAATTACGGTATTTCATAGATGTTGTTTTAAAATCTCGCTACTGCGGATTGATTCAAGCCTTAGTTACGAGATCTTATAACAACACTGACAGTTTATGAATACATAACAGTAAACGCAGTCTATTTTTAGCACAAATTTATTGCCATTTCAGTGCTATCCACCGTAACTCAGCGGCCAGCAGTCTGTTTATACAAGCCATCCATGCAAGATGGGATGACATTACCCCACCCTCTGTTGTTAACAATATCCCATGTTATATGTGTGATAGTTATATACAGGACTCTCATATATGTATATGTAATATGCCTGTCTATTTGCAGTGCTATCCACCGTAACTCGGCTGCCAGCAGTCTGTTTATTCAGGCCATCCATGCAAGATGGGATGACATTACCCCACCCTCTGTTGTGAAGAAGGCTCTGAAATGTCTGGACGCCATTCACTTCTCACAGAGTGGGGCCTTGTTAACTTTGCTGATAGACAAATAACAAAATCTCATGTCAGATGTTTTATATATGACTTTCCTTATTATTGTAACATGCCTTTCTTAATAGGGAATGATTTCTCTCTGTTAATGTAACATTGGACTAACAGTAGTATTTCGTAGATGTTGTTACAAAATCTTGTAACTATGGCTTGATTCAAGCCGTAGTTACGAGATTTTGAAACAACAGTGACAGTTTATCAATACATAACAGTAAATCCAGTCTATCTTTAGCACAAAATTTATTGCCATTTCAGTGCTATCCACCGTAACTCGGCTGCCAGCAGTCTGTTTATCCAGGCCATCCATGCAAGGTTGGATGACATTACCCCACCCTCTGTTGTAACAATATCCCATGTTATATGCATTATAGTTTTATACAGGACTCTCATATATGTATATGCAATATGCCTGTCTGTTTGCAGTGCTATCCACCGTAACTCTGCAGCCAGCAGTCTGTTTATCCAGGCCATCCATGCAAGGTTGGATGACATTACCCCGCCCTCTGTTGTTAACAATATCCCATGTTATATGTATGATAATTTTATACAGGACTCTCATATATGTATATGTAATATGCCTGTCTATTTGCAGTGCTATCCACCGTAACTCAGCGGCCAGCAGTCTGTTTATTCAGGCCATCCATGCAAGATGGAACGACGTTACCCCACCCTCTGTTGTGAAGAAGGCTCTGAAATGTCTGGATGCCATTCACTTCTCACAGAGTGGCGCCTTGTTAACCTTGCTGATAGACAAATAACAAAATCTCATGTCAGATGTTTTATATATTGCTTTCCTCATTGTTGTATAATGCCTGTCTTAATAGGGAATGATTTCTCTCAGTTAATGTAACATTGGACTAACAATAGTATTTCGTAGATGTTGTTACAAAATCTTGTAACTACGGCTTGATTCAAGCCATAGTTACAAGATTTTGAAACAACACCGACAGTTTATCAATGCATAACAGTAAATCCAGTCTCCAGTCTATTTTTAGCCTAAAATTCATTGCCATTTCAGTGCTATCCATCGTAACTCGGCAGCCAGCAGTCTGTTTATCCAAGCCATCCATGCAAGATGGGACGACATTACCCCACCCTCTGTTGTAACAATATCCCATGTTATATGTATGATAGTTTTATACAGGACTCTAATATATGTACAGAGTGTCCCAAAAAAAAACGGAACCCTAATTCAAAGTCAAATATTTTAAAGGGTAAACAAAGAATCTAATCTTTGAATTTGCAGTGCTGAAGATACATTATTTTTGCATTTGTGTTCCAAATTTCACTGAAAAATATGCATTGGTTCAAAAGTTATAAGCAAATTAATAATGACACTAAAACGCCGATCTGACATGATATTGATTTTTGCGTCTTGTTTGTTCGTGAAAGCGCACTAACGGTCAGCTGTTGAATTCTGTACAATTGTACATGTTGTACCGATTTTCTCAAAAATTAATGTGTACACGTGCTGTACGTGCACATTGAGTCCATTGGGTGGTTGTTTGAATTAATTTCAAATTATTATGTGATTCATTTGACATGGCGCAGTTTTAACTTTTATTTTCATAAATTGAAAGCTTGAGATGTTTACTAAAATTAGTCATAATTTTCTTGTATACTATACATTTCTGTGGACTGTGATTTAATTCATTTTGGTGAATTTGGTGTTATTTGTCTTATATGAACTTGTTTTGCACGAAGGGCAGTGTCAGGTCAAATGCAACCCGTAATACTTTTCATTTGAGCACTGACCGGCATGTTGTCAGAAATAAAATAAGTGCCTATAATTGTTATTCATGAGTCTGTGATGCACTTGGATATTTTGTTTGTATTCATTTTAGTTACATCGCAGCTCTTTTTTTATCAGTTTAGTTATTATATTTATTAGCAAAAAATCACTTTTGTGAATACAATGTTTCAAAATCACTTTTGTATTGTATTGAATATATTAACCAATTGTGAAGCGTTAATTAATTCAATGAGTATAGGCGCGAGCTGAAAAACGAAAAAATCGATATCGTGTTAAAATGGTTTTCAGGGTGCATTCATTTGAATGCATATATTTTCAAAAGTAATCATTATTTTTTAACCAAATTTTAATTGATTATAGAAAACTGTCGTTGCTATGGCATATGTAAATTTGGTTGAGAAATATTACTTGATACATGAGGAATGCACTTTCAAAAATGGGTTCCGTTTTTTTTGGGACACTCTGTATATGTAATATGCCTGTCTATTTGCAGTGCTATCCATCGTAACTCGGCAGCCAGCAGTCTGTTTATCCAAGCCATCCATGCAAGATGGTTCGACGTTACCCCACCCTCTGTTGTAACAATATCCCATGTTATATGTATGATAGTTTTATACAGGACTCTAATATATGTATATGTAATATGCCTGTCTATTTGCAGTGCTATCCACCGTAACTCTGCGGCCAGCAGTCTGTTTATCCAGGCCATCCATGCAAGATGGTTCGACGTTACCCCACCCTCTGTTGTAACAATATCCCATGTTATATGTATGATAGTTTTATACAGGACTCTAATATATGTATATGTAATATGCCTGTCTATTTGCAGTGCTATCCACCGTAACTCGGCAGCCAGCAGTCTGTTTATACAAGCCATCCATGCAAGATGGGATGACATTACCCCACCCTCTGTTGTAACAATATCCCATGTTATATGTATGATAGTTTTATACAGGACTCTCATATATGTATATGTAATATGCCTGTCTATTTGCAGTGCTATCCACCGTAATTCTGCAGCCAGCAGTCTGTTTATCCAGGGCCATCCATGCAAGATGGGACGACGTTACCCCACCCTCTGTTGTAACAATATCCCATGTTATATGTATGATAGTTTTATACAGGACTCTAATATATGTATATGTAATATGCCTGTCTATTTGCAGTGCTATCCACCGTAATTCTGCAGCCAGCAGTCTGTTTATCCAGGGCCATCCATACAAGATGGGACGACATTACCCCACCCTCTGTTGTAACAATATCCCATGTTATATGTATGATAGTTTTATACAGCAATATCCCATGTTATATGTATGATAGTTTTATACAGGACTCTAATATATGTATATGTAATATGCCTGTCTATTTGCAGTGCTATCCACCGTAACTCTGCGGCCAGCAGTCTGTTTATCCAGGCCATCCATGCAAGATGGGACGACGTTACCCCACCCTCTGTTGTTAACAATATCCCATGTTATATGTATGATAGTTTTATACAGGACTCTAATATATGTATATGTAATATGCCTGTCTATTTGCAGTGCTATCCACCGTAACTCAGCTGCCAGCAGTCTGTTTATTCAGGCCATCCATGCAAGATGGGACGACGTTACCCCACCCTCTGTTGTTAAGAAGGCTCTGAAATGTCTGGATGCCATTCACTTCTCACAGAGTGGGGCCTTGTTAACCTTGCTGATAGACAAGTTTTTAAACACCCATCATCTTGCTGTAGCTCGTAGCTGTGATAATATAGCATGTAGACGAGTAGAGATGCTCCTAGCTGAAGCTCCACAGGTCAGTTGTAGCATTTTAAGTTTATCCCTTTCCAAATGGACAAGGCTTTAGACCAGTCTTCAAAGCTGCTGCAAACAAAGAAATATAACTTGGTGTTTTTATACCCCAGCAAACAAAGTTTGGGGGGGGGGGTATATTGGAATCACTGTGTTTGTCAATACGTCCACATTTCTGGTCAGCGCAACTTCTCTCAAAGAGCTTTATCGATTTTTGAAGAAAATTCACAGGAACATCAACATGACATGGACAATGGCTTAACCCTTTCCCAAACGGCAAAATTTTAGGGTGAACCTCTTCAAAAGCTGCCACAAATGACAAAATGGAAGTTACTAAAGATAGAATTTGTATAAAATATGGCATAGAAAATATTGAGACAAAAGGAGAAACTGCTGGTTATCAGCAGTTTCTTCTTTTGTTTCAATGTTTTCCAGAGCCTTTTCTAGTAGGGACGTCAAAACCAGGTCTTGTTTGGGAAAGGGTTAAAGAAATTTTCTCTTTCTCCAAGGTCAACAATAAGGATGGGGATTATTAGTCTGCTCTGTGACTGTTCTTGTGACAATTTGTGTATGATGAAGTATAGAAAATACTGAAACAAAAGGAGAAAATGCTGATCATTAGCAGGTGGTAATAGTCTGCTCAGCAACTGTTCTGATTGAAACTTGACAAGTTTAAAATTGTGCTGTCTGGTAATGGGTTAAGATGTACATGCGGTAAAGAAATGCTTTACATGCTTTAAGAATGCTGCTTACTGTTTTATATTTGTAATTCAGGAAAAGATGAAGCAGTTACCAGTAGATGATCTGGATAAATTGTTGAACTTTATAACTGTGAATAAACTAACAAAAAAGTAAGTATAATTGTCCTTGTTAACTGAATAATATGTTCAAGTAAAACTCAATTATGTGAGCATTTTTGGACTCATAGATTATAGATTTATCTCTGACAGTGTGGTTTTGCCACATCATGCAATAGGCAATGCCATAGGTAACAAGAGATTACAAGTTTAGGTCATTATCCTGAATTACCTAAGGGTAGATATTGGACATTCTGTGTATCGCTCAAGATAGCAAGAGACCACTGTATGATGTAGTTCTTTCAGGAACAATGACCAGCATTTTTGTCCCCATATCGAAAGATCGGGAGCATATTGTTTTTCTCATGTCTGCCCATTTGTCAGTCTGTCTGTCCAAAAACTTAACATTGGTCATTTCAGAGGCATTCTTGTTTTACAAACACATCTTGTTTGCCTTATGTCAAAGCAGTTCAGATGACTGATTTAGGACCATCAGGTTTTTTTGTTAAATCTGTCTTACAAAATCTTATATTGCTGTATTTCAGACATGCACGACTACTGTCTCTGTTAAACAAGTTTCGAGACTCGATCACGGATGATAAATCTGGACCTGTACCGGCTGAGGGAGGTCATCCATTAAAACTTCTCTCACTCAACTCTGGGGAAATTACCATGGATAAGGTAGATTTTCCAGTCTTATCCTTATTAGATTTCGTATCTTATAGATAAAAAGCAAAGAAAATAATGAGATAAAGGGAGAAAATGCTTTTGCTGTTTATTAATATAAGATTTGTTTAAAATATGACGCAGAATCTATTAAAGAAAAATGAGAAAATGCTGGTTATCAACATTTTCTATTTTTTCCTCATTAAGGCATATTCCCAAACTTGTACTATTAGGGATGTCAAAACCAGGTGTTGTGTGTGAAAAGGTGAAGGTCCAATACCAACCTATTTCAGTCACCATTTACTCCAAACAAAAATATAACAACCTTGTTAACCTTGGGCAGGATTTCCAAAAAAAATATGTTGTTTACTATATGAAGAGTTTTTATCTGCACATGAAATCTTTTTTATGCTCCCCGAAAAAATTTCGGGGGAGCATATAGTCGCCATGCTGTCCGTTTGTCCGTCCGTCTGTCCGTCCTTCCGTCCGTCCACAGCTATATCTCAGCAACTCTTTGACTAAATTCAATGAAACTTCACATGTGAACTCCCTGGGTCAATACCTAGAGTTCTTTTTCTCCGTTTGTAAATTTAAGGCTGCGTCTTTGAAAAAGGGGCCTTAGTGTAAAAATTAGTTTTTCTCTTATTTCTCTTCATCTAATGGGCAGAATTTAATGAAATTTTGTGCTCATGTAATAAATAGGATGTTCTAGACCATATTCTATAAATAATTTGTGTACAAAAAAGCTGTCATGGGAAAAGGGGGCTTAATGTATGAGTTTTTAATTTTTGACAAACACTTATTCGGGGAGCATAATCCATCTATGACGGCTCTTTTTTATCCATTTTCAGGAGTTTTACATGAGTTTGGTGAGAGAGCAGTGCTTCACACTAACCCCCAATATCCGGGAATGTGCAAACTTACTACAGTATCTAGATTACTCTGATATGCTCGATGTCATGATGGCAAAGGTAACAATTATATGACTTTATTATGAGTAAATGGCCACTTATGATTTAATAATTGTCTTTTTAACTTTTAAACTAAAGGGCTTGGGACGCTCCACAGGTCTAAATTTCTTGTTATATCCAATACAAGTTTTGAGTAAGTTCCATCTAAGTTCTTCAAAACATGTGGTTCCTGAAACAAAAACAAAGTAAAAGACAGCAATGTGGTCAAGGCAAAAAGGAAGTAAAAGATTTCCCAATATTTTAGGGTTGTTATAGTGATAATTAACCCCCGATATCCGGGAATGTGCAAACTTACTACAGATTACTCTGATATGCTTGATGTCATTATAGCAAAGGTATGAATCATATGACTTTAATATACTGAACTTAATCCCTTCTCGAAAGGCAAAATAATGGACCGAGGTACATCGTCCGCGGAAAACTCTTGTTAGAGCTGCTGTCGATCACAAAATGGATATTGATAGTGACATAATCTGCTTTGGATATAGCACACAAAATATTGAGGCACAAGGAGACAATGCCGATCTTCAGCATTAATTTTATTTTTTTGCCTCAGTGTTTTCTTAAAGTCTTTCTTTTAGGGATGTCAAAACCACATCTTGTTTTGGAAAGGTTAAAAACAAATAAGTGATGTGGATTATGGTCATAATGTGCTTCATGCAGACTGAGCTTGGTCAATACTGCTTGCTTCATCTTGAATAGTCATTTAATCTTGGCTGGAGTACCTTACCATGGATTCCTGTTGTTTCTCTCACCAGTACTTGGGTACACAACATCTTTATCAAGCCTCCAGCTGCTTGCCCACATAGGTCTATAATTATTCAAGCATTGGTGGAAGATGACAAAGGATGTTAGCCTCAGCCTCGCCCAATCAGATGAATTTTAACATAATTTAGGAATAGAAAATTCTATTTAGAAATGTTGATGAATACAGCCCCCTCTGTCTACTTTTATGTTGATATGGGAAGAAAGAATGATTAGGAGTAGAGCATTTTTCCCCCCAAAGAAGGCTAATGCTGAAACGTTGGAAAAGATTTACAATACAATACAGTATAATATTTTATTGGCGCTAACTCAGTTACAATAAATGGCTTGGGCCTGTTGAAGTACAACAGAATAATTACATATACATGTGCATCTAAAATATCCATAATCTGAATCATGTATACTATTGTGAATGAAATCTTATAAACATCCATCAGATGACCACCAATCAATACAAATTGCACTAAACATTGTATTTAGCTAGACATGTAAGGCAAATATTAGAAAGACATATTTAACCCTTTCTCAAACATAACCTGGTTTTGACTTCTCTAATAGAAAGTTATTTGGAAATATAGAGCTATTAGCAAATGTATGTAATCAGCATTTTTAGCTCGACTTTTCGAAGAAAATGAGAGCTTATACTGTCACCCGGGCGTCGGCGTTGGCGTTGGCGTTGCAACCAAGGTTAAAGTTTTTTCAAACATCAATAACTTCCATACTATCAAAGGGATTCAACCCAAACTTGGAATACTTATTCACCATCACACCCTCTACCTTACTATCAGGGCCCATGACCCTGGGACCACTCTATTTGGAGTTATGCCCCCTTTATACTAAGCAACTTAGAAAGTCGAGCGCGCTGTCTTCGGACAGCTCTTGTCTTCTTTTGCATAAGTATTTTCTGCTCTATATTGTACAAAAGTACTATCTTTGCCAATATCAATTTTTATGCTCCCCAAAGGGAGAGCATATAGTCGCCGCTTTGTTTGTCCGTCCATCCGTCCTGTCTGTCCATCATTCCGTCCGTCCGTCCGAAGTGATTTCTCCATAACCCTTGGGCCAAATCAAATGAAACTTACCATGTGAACTCCCTATGACGTAATGCCAATGTACTTTTCCCGGTTTTTGGATTTGAGGCCTCGTCATGGAAAAAGGGGACTTAAGGTTAAATACAGTTTTTCTCTAATTTCTCCTAGTCTAATGGTCAGAATTTGATGAAATTTCATATTTGAGTAGCAAATCAGATGCCCTTGACAATAAACTATTTAAAATTTGCGTATACAAAATATGTCATGGAAAAAGGGGGCTTAACATTTGTTAGCTTTATATTAGCTCTGCATGGCATATATTTATTGTGACAATGCCTTATTCGGGGAGCATTGTCCGTCTCTGACGGCTCTTGTCTAACATGGCCTTCATATTGAATCATCCGACATTTTTGTTGTTTTGATGATGGTTAAACTGTTTAGACTTCTCAAATTACTAGTGTAATCTTATCAATTACTGTAGTTCTATTATGCTAAGCATCTCTTTTCAAAACTAGAAAAAGAGGGAAATATTTCTCCTTTTGCCTCAATGATTTCCTTCTCTATTCTTAATCCATATCTATTTGGGCATAACAGGTAGCTTTGAGGACCATCCTAATATGTTTATTGAGAAAGGGTTAAAAGAAAAAGATGTATTTGATTGTGTAGAGGGCAATTAGGGAAAAGCAAACTTCACCCATTTCAGGCGCTGAATGCTTTTCCCTAATGTCCTAAAATGAGGTGTCAACACCAATGTACATGAAATATTAAGTTGAATTAGACACTTTACTTTTTCTAATGTCGAAGCAATCTGATACAAATCTAGAAGACATCTTCAGAATCAAGATACAGTTGCTATTTAGGATTACATCTATTCGCAATACCTCATAACTGTTACAATTTAATAAGAAGTGGATTTCATCTTCAATTGCTTTGTTACAAATTGGACATATTCTCTCCACTTTGGGAATCTGAAGATGTCTTCCTTTTTCAATCATCAGTTGATGAGAGCTTATCCTCATTATACTGACCATTGATCTATCTGACAGAGTAGGTAATTTGTCAACAATACTTGGTCTAATTCCCATCTTGTAGAATCCTGAAAACAATTCAAGCTTTTAATTATTTTCTATGGATGCATTTTGCTCTTGAGTGCAAATATCTGTAATTCTTTGTTTTATGTTCTTGAAGTTTGATTTAAGTAAGGCTTTATCATTAACCAAATAACTATAGCCAAGTGAATTTAAAAGCTTTGTGACCTCATCGAACCATACATTGGTATTTTTTGTCAGATGAAAGATTTTGTTTACAAGTGTATTTTCATCAGACTTGATATGATCATAGAAACTAATGATAGATGATCTTATTTTCCTTTTCAAAGGTAATCTACCTAATTCTGCTCTACAAGCTTCGTCAGAGGATTTGCAATGCAAGATTATGTGTTGTTATAGTCAATTACTTTATCATGTATTTTTGAGATAAAATACATTCATTTCAGGAGTTTCATCTGTCTATATTGGGTGAGTGTATGTCACTGGGAGGACTGAAGACACTAGAGAGGTACAGTCGTGATATGGACATGTCCACGGAGCAGACACACAGATTAGAGTGGACACTCGACCCCCTCTTCCAGGCCTCCCAGCTTACATTAATGAGGCACATCAATAACATTATTAACATCCTCCCTGTACCGCACCAACTCGTCAACTTCGGGGACATTACACACGGCAGATTGACTAGATATGTGGAGAAGTTAGAGGACTTCTTTACGGATAGTTCTTCTGTGGAAATTTTGTTTCATTTAGTGATGTCTTTAGTGGAATATTTAGTGTCCTTATCTGTGTTTCCATGGAAACCAAAAGTGCCATTAGAATCTCAAAGTGATGTATGCAGATTTTGTGTTTTTAGTTTAGAGGTAAGATGATAAATCTAAACCCTTGACCTGCTGAATGCAATTTTGTTTCAACAATTGCCAATTCAATCAGTCTGTCTAAATTTTATGGTACTATAATGCAGTAGAAAGCAGGGAGTGATCATTTAAAGATGTTGAGAATTTTTGAAAAAGGAATAATTGTTAATTTTGAAAGCTCGAACCAGGGATATTTGCCATCAAAGATGGGTATTAACTGCGCATGAATTTACTGAATAATGCATGTTTTCTCCCGATAACTGCCCAGTTTCTTCCCGTTAATCCATACCTATAAGGGCCAGAAAACACATAATTTATGCATTAAAGCTACCGGTAGTTACCATCAATTCTTTCTTTTCTTTTTTCTATAAATAGCGTCTTTTCTAATCATAGTTTAGAATCTAGACATGCTTGCAAGTAATAATCTGTGAAAATTAGTCTCTACTTTTGTTTTGTCTAAATGATTTGATGTTTTTAATGTTCACAGTGTATCAGTTGGATGATGTGTCATAACCAACTACCCACAACAGAACAGTTACACACGAGTCTCAAGTTTGTGAGTGTAGTTCTGCAGAATCTACAACTCTCCACTCTGATTGGTCATAAAGATCATGTGACCTGGGTCTGCTCACTCACCAGGTCTGTCAGGCAGATTGTTTCTGCATGTAAGTAAAAGTTTAGTATAAAGCTTTTGACATATATTCACATAAATAGTTTAGCAGCGATAATACAGGTGCCATTTATACAGAATCCATTATCTGGAAAAAAGTGTTTTTATATTAGAATTGAAATAATCAAAGTTCTACCATGGTTGAGAGTCAAGGTGTGCAGCTTGAAAGTTTTATTGATTGGATGCAAGCATAGTTGTGAATATATGCTTGTCAAATTTATACATGTATGTAAAAATGTGTTATTACATTAATGTAATTTTCAATTTGTCTCGAGATGAATAAAATGATTTGATTCTGTGAAAAGCTGCAATCTCTGTAAGTAAAAGTTTGCTTGCCTCTTCTTAAACATTTTGGATCATAAAATTGTTGCGAAATTTATCACATAACTACAGTGTTTACACAAAATCTAATCGTCTGTCCTAGTAAAATAATACATCAGTGCATTCATGAACTTCTCATCATAACATAATTAGTTTGTGGCTTTTCTGAAATCGTACATAACTCTATTTTTGCTTTCCACTTTTCATAGAAATGATATATGATTATATGATTATTCTATAGTGTGTGTCCTCCCTGGTCAACAGTTCTGTGAACATTCAAGGACAGATGATACACCCACTGATACTCAAACTGATGGTATGTACAATTTTTTCTCTAACATTCAACCTGGTACTTTGTATAATGATGCAATTTCTATGGCCTTTTGTAATTTAAGGCAATCCATCCATCGTTAGATACCAAATGTACATGCAACTTCAGGCGTCTTTCATAGCAATGGTAATTGGCAAGCATATCCTGATTCTCATCAATTTTTATACGCCCGAAGGGTCATATTATGTTATGGCCCCGCTTGTCCGTCTGTCTGTCTGTCCGTCCGTTAGCAATTTCTTGTGTGCGCAACTCCTCCTACAGTTTTGATCAGAATTTGATCAAACTTGCCACAATATATCTCCATGGTGTCTAGTTGTGCACCTTGCTTACAGAATTCAGATAACTCTTTTCATTCTTGAATTATCTGCCCTTGAATTAAAAAAATGCCCATTTTCTTGTGTGTGCAACTCCTCCTACTTTGATCAGAATTTGATCAAACTTGCCACAATGAATCTCCATGGTGTCTAGTTGTGCACACCGCTTACCGAATTTCGATAACTGTTTTCGTTCTTGAATTATCTGCCCTTGAATTTAAGGTAAAATGCCCATTTTCTCATAAATGCCCATTTTTAGCTCGATTTGAAGAAAATGAGAGCTTATACTGTCACCTGGGCGTCGGCGTTGGCGGCGGCGTTGGCAATGCAACCAAGGTTAAAGTTTTTTCAAACATCAATAACTTCCATACTATCAAAGGGATTCAACCCAAACTTGGAATACTTATTCACCATCACACCCTCTACCTTACTATTAGGGCCCATGACCCTGGGACCACTCTATTTGGAGTTATGCCCCCTTTATACTAAGCAACTTAGAAAGTCGAGCGCGCTGTCTTCGGACAGCTCTTGTCTCCTGTGCGCTTCTTCTACAATTTCAACCAGAATTTAATCAAACTAGCCACAATGAATCTCTATGGTGTCTTGTTGTGCAAACAAAATTTTGATAACTTTTCATGTTTGAATTATATGCCCTTAAATTGAAAAAATGGCCAATTTACTGACAAGCCCCTCTTGGGCGTATATGCGCCGCTCTGCGAAGCTCTTGTTGGACAATATCTGTGGCAGTGGGAATAGACAAGGGATATCTTAGTCAATTTCCGTCACCACGGTTGAGGTCCGGATATGCACCAAGCGTTTGATATTTTATGCTAGATTGAATACGGTAATGCTCTCACATTAATACATTAATAAATGAAGATTTCACATTTGCCATAGCATTTGAACAATAAGCGATAGTGCTTTTATATTAAACATTCACATTTGTATTCCCTGTGACAAGACTGGCAACAATAGTACAAACCAAAGTCCAAGATTGTTGATCAAGATGTAGAAAAATATGACATTAAAGAAACTTTGATAAAGCTTTTTCTTTTTTGAGCAGAGAATATAGTATGAAATAAGTCTTGCTGAAAAAGAAATGAAAGGGAAGTAGACAAAGCCTATTTTTCTGTTATTTGTAAAGCTGGAACTGTTATAAAGATACTGAAAGTTTAACCCATTCCCATATATTGACGTTTCCTGACACGCAAGAAGATAATGACTATGGAAAACATTGTTGAAAATGAATAAATTGCTTGTAACAAGCAATTTCTTCATTTCCCTCAATGGCTTCTTAGAAAGACCAAAAAATGTTAATTTCATTCAATGGAAATTGTCGTCTGCAACATCTTTGAATTTGAATCAGTCTAAATTCATGTTGTTTGGTAACGGGTAAACATGTTTGCCTTATAATTACAGATTTTCATCATCTAACTTCCGCCTGTGATGCTATATCGGAACTTGTGCAATTTGTATTACATGATACCAGGTCTCCAGTAGGGAGATCAGAGATAGTGCTACCAAACAGTTTATCTAGTCTTATACATAATGTAGCTATAGGTGAGTCATGTGGGTTGGACGTCAATATTGGCTAATTACTCCTGTGCTATCTTTTGATACCAGAGGTGTGTTCTTTAGAGCAAGATTTTTTAAGATTTCTTAAGATGTTTTTGATACAACGTCTTTGAGACCGAGATTATAAGTGAGGTGTTCCGAATGTTTCATACTTCATACAAATGACGTCATCATGACGTCATTTGTATGAAGTATGGAGCATTCGGAACTCAGTGGTTTATGAATCATGGAGCATTCAGAACAACTCTGTCAATTCTCTCCCATATAGATTCTACAGAATTTACCGAGGGCTTCCGAAATAAGTATAGAGCAATGGCGGCTCGCAGTGATCGTTTAAAAATCTTGCTCAAAAGAGCCCTTTAATCTTAAAACATCTGAAGAAATCTCAAGAAATCTCACTCTAAAGAACGCGGCTCAGGTCTCCAGTAGGGAGATCAGAAACTGCCACCTAACAGTTTATCTAGTCTTATACATAATGTAGCTATAGGTAGGTTATGTGGGGTGAACATCAATATTGCACTGCTTTTCAACAAAAACCTTGTAACTGCAGCTTGTTTTAAGCTGCAGTTACAAGGTTTTTGTTGAAAAGCAACAATTGGCTAGTTACTCCTGTGCTATCTTCTGAAAAGCATCATTCTAAAAAGAACATATTTTAACGAAGAGCCTTAAATCCTGGTCACATGCGATTCCGGATCTGTTTTAGACATGCTCCGGCCTTGATGTGGAAGCAGAATGGTGTTTGTGACCAGGGCTTTTATAAGTATGAGCAGTATGGATATATAAGAATTGGAAAAATGGAAATGTGTGCACATAATAGCACATAAAGTATTTAGGGGTTAAATAATGGTTTTAAAGCCTTCTCAGTAAGGATGAGTATAGTCACTGTCAAAACAAACTTTTTTTTAAAAAAAAAATAAAACAGAAATAAAGATAGGATATATGTACAATTTAGCACAGAAAACATTGAGGCAAAAGGAGAAACTGTTGGTTATTAGCAGTTTCTTCTTTTGTCTCAATGTTTACCAAGCCTTTTCTACTGGGGACGTCAAAACCAGGTCTTGTTTGGGAAAGGTTTAATCCATTTCAGCATAATCATTAGTTGTTTGATGTTATGAGCTATTCAATTTTCAGATATTTTGAAAGGGATTTTTGATTCAGTTTGACAAGGGATAAAAAAAAAATAATTAAGGAACAGGGATAATCAGTAACATTACCCGCTTTTCTTTTTCTGTGCAGGTTTATCGCGTATGCCTGTGTTGAACAGTTATGCACGTACACCGCCTGTAGTGTGGAAGATGGGCTGGTTACCAGTCACGAGCGGGGAACCGAACACCAAGTTACCTCCCCTGCCTGTAGACTTGATGCTGGACCAGGAAGTATTGAAGGAGCTCATACATAGAGTGAACACTATAGGTTAGTACCCCCCACTCACTCTATACACCCACCTATGAAGTAGAGGAGTATTTTGGTTTCACCATGTCTGTCTGTTCATCAATCTGTCTACCTAGGCCCATGTAATTTGTAACACTATTGTTGCCCTTGACCCATTGGGTGCTCTAATGTTTTGATGTTATATAAGTCAAAGGCAAGGTTACAATTGAACTTTGATTTTCTTATAGCACTTCTTTTATCCCTTTCCCAAACGGCAAATTTTTAGGGCGATCCTTTTCAAAAACTAGCACAAATGACAAAATGGAAGTAATGAAAGATAGAATTTGTGTATAATGTGACAAAGAAAATAATGAGACAAAAGGAGAAACTGCTGGTTATCAGCAGTTTCTTCTTTTGTTTCAATGTTTTCTCAAGCATTTTCTATTAAGGACGTCAAAACCAGGTCTTATTTGGGAAAGGGTTAAGTGACATTGCGCTAATCGAAAGGTGCTTAGTGACTGTTCTGGTCAATTCAGAAAGAGAGTGTTTTTTAGGTTATTTATCCTCGGTTGCCGGTTACCCATATGACCGAGTAGTAGACTGGGCGTGCCCAGGAAGGAACTCCCTTCTTTTTGACCTGTTTCCAGCTTTTGAATGGTGGAGGAAGACCCCAAGTGAGCACCTGGGTAGAACCACCGACGTTCCGCAAGCCAGCTGGATAGCTTCCTCACATGAAAGTTCATACGTCCCTGGCGGGATTCGAACCAACAGAGGTGAGGGGCAAGTGATCCTGAGTCAGCGACTCTAACCACTCGGCCACGGACGCCCCATTCAGAAAGACATGTTGGATAATCAATTTGATACACTGGATACTGTACTTGTAATGGAAATTCTGTAAAAGTTGTGTTGCTGAAAAATGCCAAGAAGAAACATGGAGTTCAACCAACTAAATGTTCATCTATCTTCACATTTAAGGTTGGATATCTAGACAGCAGTTTGAGGAGACCTGGATGAGTCTACTGGGGTTACTGAATCCTGTATCCAGTGATGAACACATATCTAGAGAGGTTTGTACAGTACATGGTGGGATCTATCTATACATTAATCCTTTCCCAAACAAGACCTGGTTTTGACGTCTCTATTAGAAAAGGCTTGGGAAAACATTGAAACAAAAGAAGAAACTGCTGATAACCAGCAGTTTCTCCTTTTGTCTCAATATTTTCTATGCCGTATTTTACTCAAAATCTATCGTTGATAACTTCCATTTAGCCATTTGTAGCAGTTTTGAAGTGGATCACCCTAAAATTTTATTGTTTGGGAAAGGGTTAATCCTCTACCTCACAGCCATGGCTATTGTACAGTTAGTAGCGCATCAGACTCTCTCTCATTAGGTTCTGGGTTTGATCACAGTGGTCGTCGCAAATATCTTTTCGGATAATATGTGACCCGTCACGCTAAAAGGGACCTTATCCGAACTCCAAAAATAAAAATTTTGACAAACATCTCAGACTCAGCACATGTCAACCAGATACTGTACGCGAAAAATGAACACATAGTAAGATAGGGAAAACATTCCGGATTTTGAAAATTACATAAAAGTGAAAAGTGTCGGCCCTAGTCTGGCTGCGCGGACTGCGCAGACTGACTAGGGTCGATATTTTTCACACACCCGATAAGGTCCCTTTTAGCGCGACGGGTCACATATTGTCTCCCACAAATGGTTTGATAATTGTTAACCTATGTGGACGAGTAGTTTGGGGCTCGGTAAGGATGTTGTGGTAGTATTGGTATGAGAGGAATCTATGGTTAGGTGCTCCAGTCGCTGTGATTTGTGCATAGCTGTTGACAGAGGTGTTAAACCCCATTCAACTAACTTCATTGCCTAAATATTTTTTGTACTATATTGTACACAAAACCTACCAACATCTATTTTGTTGTTTCTCTCAGCATCTCTCAAATTGGAAAAGTCTCATTGTTTTGCTGTTTGGAAATTTGTTAAAGCAAGCCCTACTAACATTATTTGATGTGTTATAAACTAATTTAGCACTAGTATTATCTCAATGCCTATCCAATGTAGGCATTCCATTTTAATCATTCATTAAAGTAGATTGTTGATGCATCAATTGAATGACAGACTTCTCTTTGCTTTTCGAATTTTCAAAGATAACTTGTCAAGTTATTCACTGGTATGCAACTGTTTGTTCCTTAGGAGGATATAGAGCGTACCCACTGTATGGTGTTGACTGTGAGAGCTATAACGGGCATGTTGATGCACACAATGATCGTCCCTACCCCCGGGGATCCGGCACATGGAATGTTCGATGTACAACCCAGAGATAAACCACTGGGATTCCTACATACTAGGTTAGACTTTCCTAATTTCCTAAACAATTAGGCACTTAATGCACTTTTAGAAGAGCTTGGGAAAACTTTGAGGCAAAAGAAGAAAATTGTGTTAATCAGCATTTTGTCCATTTGCCTTAACATTTTCTGTGCTATATTTATTACAAATCTTGTCTGAATCAACATCCATTCTGTCACCTGTATAAGCTTTCAAATGGGAGCACCCTAATGCTATTTTGCTTGGGAAAGGTTAAACGCTTTTACATCCTTCCTTAATTGTAAAGTTATTTAGCCTGCTACAAATTTACTGCTGAAATAGTCAAAATGAACTTATAAAGAAATGAATGCTTAGAGAGAAGCCAAGATAATATTTAGCATGTATTTAACTCATTACTGCACAGAGACACCTTTGGACCCCCTTACAAAAAAAGCTTGGGAAAACATTGTGGAAAATGAAGAAATTGCTTGTAACAAGCAATTTCTTCATTTCCCACAATGTTTTCTATCCAGCATACCAGTAAATGTCGAATTTCATTCACTTGAAATTGTCAGCTGCAATATCTTTGATTTTGAAACAGTCCAAAATTTTGCCATCTGGTAATGGGTTAATCATGATAGTCAACAGAAAAGGAACTGAGATGTGGAATTTTGACATGCATTTGTTGTAGATGTGCCAGTGGTAAATGTAAACTTTCTCTAACCCTTTCCTAGACAAGAAAATATTAGAGTGGTCCAATTTGGAAAGTGCTTCAGAGGACAAAATAATTGATATGAAAAGTAAAAACATGCTTTTAAACATAACCAGCATTTTCTCCTTTTCTCTCAATATTTTTTTGTGCCTGAACGGTACACAAATCCAATCTAATTAACATTTGAATTGTCATCTGAGGCAGCTTTCAAGTAGATGCAGTCTAAATTTGTGTCTTGTGTGAAAGTGTTAATCCCTTCCCAAACAAGACCTGGTTTTGACGTCCTTAACAGAAAAGGCTTGAGAATACATTGAAACAAAAGGAAGAAACTGCTGATAACCAGCAGTTTCTCCTTTTGTCTCAATATTTTCTTAGCTATATTGTACAAAGACCCTTTCTTTTTCAATGTCTATTCTGTTGTCTGCAGCAACTTTCAAATTGGACCATCCTTAATTGTTGTTGTTTTGGAAAGGGTTAATTCTGTAATGTTTGTTGTTTTAGATGTGGTAAGAAGCTAACTGTGATACGAGGCATGGTGGAGAATGAGGTCCAGAGTCTGTCCTCAGCTAGGTATTACAGATTTACTCATACATTTTAACATATTTTAAAACCCATTCTCCAACAAGACCTAGTTTTGAGGTCCCCAGTCAAAAGGGTTTTGGGAAAACATTGAAGCAAAAGAAGAAAATGCTGGTAACCTTTTGCCTCAATATTTTTATACCCCCCACAACGAAGTTATGGGGGGGTATACTGGAATCAGGTTGTCTGTTCGTCCGTCCGTGGACATAATTTTGTGTCCTCTTCTCCTCTCACAGTTTTTGACCAATTTTGCTGAAATTTTATCAGGTTGTTTCCTATCATTTGAAGTTGTGCACCTGCAATTTTCATCTTGATCCAGTCATTAGTTTTAGAGTTATGCCACTTTGAAATTTTTATAGGGGGGTGGGTGGGGGGGAGTAGTCAAAATTTAAAATTTCGTTTTCATTCTCTAACTCCAGAACCATTTGACCTAGGATCATGAAACGTTACACAGTTGCTGCCCATGACCCAAGGAGGTGCCCTATTGCTTTTTGGGTCACCAAGGTCATAGGTCGAGGTCACAATTGGACTTTGTTTAAAATCTGTTTCCGTGCTCTAAGTCAAGAACCTTTTGACCTATAGCACTTTTTCAGTGACAAGGCCCTAGTGGGGGTATTCGCCCGCTTTGCGACAGTTCTAGTTCATGCTATGTCATACATAAATTCTTTCTTTATCACAACCAATTTAGTCACTGACAGCACCTTTCGAATTGGACCATGCTAAAATTTTTGCTGTTTGGGAAAGGACCGAGTCTATTGTCCAATTCAAGATCTTGGCTAAAATGTAAATTGAAATCTTAGGAACTTTGAAAAATCAGTTACCATGTTCTTGAAATCGAACTTGAAAAATAAAGATTCGTTCCTTTTGTAAGCTTTGATAAAAACATCAAAACATCATGTTTCGTGTTATATTTCAATGCAGATGTGTGAATGTTCGAGGTACAGATACATACAAGTTTGATTATAATCTAGAACGAGAAGTGGCTGTAGATACATATACACTCGGACAGGTATTAATTACTTTTTTATGCCCTACCCATGTCTGTCTGTCTTTCTGCCCGAAAACTTGACAGTGGCCTTTTCTCCAAAAGTAAGCCATTTTAGGTGTAATTGTGTTTCATAAACACATCATGATGTCAAACTGTTTTTTGGAAGCATTCTTATTTGTGGCAAGTAACAAAGTCCCACACATTCAAGCCTCGGTAGCTCAGTTAGAAACATCAGAGTCTATCAATCTATGGACCCTGGTTTCAAACTTCAGCTCAGCCAATATCCTCTCTGACATTGGACAATAGTCATTTGTCTCTCTATTGGATGTTATGTTTGCACTGGAGGAAGAAATACCAAGAACACATAATTAGGTGCACCAGCCATGGCAATATTACTGGTTTGAGGAACACGGCGTTAACCCTTTCCCAAACAAGACCTGGTTTTGACGTCCCTAATAAGAAAAGCCTTTGGAAAACATTGAAACAAAAGAAGAAACTGCTGATAACCAGCAGTTTCTCCTTTTGTCTCAATATTTTCTATGCCATATTTTACACAAATCCTATCTTAAATAACTTCCATTTTGTCTTTTTTGGCAGTTTTTGAAGTGGATCACCCTAAAATTTTGCCGTTTTGGAAAGGGTTAAACGCCAATCAAACTCACACATCTCTATACATTATATATGTAGGTATCTGTTGAATCTATCTGGTCGGTGGTCGGCGTACTGGACCCTGTACACTCCGAGTCAGACACCACAGATTCTATGGAGAGTCCCAGTCACCATGACAACACCCATGTCACCATGGCGACCAGTCCAGCTGAGCCCAACATTCCACGGGACCCATCAGTAGCGGTGGCAGGTCTGGATGTACACTCATGTTTACAGTTCCTGCTTGATCTCTACAGGCAGTGGCTGGTACCATGCAATAACGGAAAACCTCCACTCATGCTGCTCAACGAAGTCATAAAATCGGTAAATATAACCTATTCAGAAATAATGACACAAAGTTATAAAATCAGTATTTAGCCTTTCACCCTACTAACAACAAATTTTTAAGTTCCAACTTCAAAGAAGTTGCAGAGGACAATTTGAAATGAATGTACTTGTAAATTTTTGTTGTCTTTTTTGGGTAGAAAACATTGTGGGAAATGAAGAAATTCTGATGATGATGTCATTTGTACAAAGTATGGATATTCAGAGCACCTTAATTAGAATCTCGATCTCAAAAACGCTTTTTTTAAAACATCTTAAGAAATTTTAAAAAATCTTGCCCTAAAGAATGCGCCTCTGTTTGGTTGTACATTACAGGTTGTGAGTTTATCGGACCTGTTTGCTGAGAGAGAGCAATTTGAGTGGATGCTGGATGTTATGTTTGAGGTGTATAAGGCACATCCAGGTGAAGATGAAATAGCTCTACAGTATCTTAATGTGGGAGTGTGTAAGGCTGCGGCAGTTGTAGGCGTGGTATGTACTGATATGTCATTTCCAAATTTGATCCTGGTCAGTGGCGGATGCAGAGGGGGTTCGAAAACAAAGAGGAAAGACGAAAGTGCTTTGATTACTTTGTAATTATGATGTAAGAAAAAAATCTTGAAACATTTTGAGTAAATAGTTGGAACAAGAGGAATGAGCTTCATGCTATATTTCCCCTCAATGATGTGTATTTGACTGCCTCACATAATGGTAATCAAATAAGCTGTTTATAACCTTCAATGTCATACCAGAATGAATGCCTAGAAATGAATCTATTATTTTGCGTCTAAGTTTCTTGTGTGTCTGCCTTTTAAAATAGCTGCAGACAGTTCTTGTTATTTGTGTAGCATTTTAACCCTTTCCCAAACAAGACCTGCTTTTGACATCCCTAATTGAAATGGCTTGGGAAAACATTGAAACAAAAGAAGAAACTGCTGATAACAAGCAGTTTATCCTTTTGTTTCAATATTTTCTGTGCCATTTTTTACTCAAATCCTATCTTTAACAACATCGATTTTGTCTTTTTTGGCAGTTTTTGAAGTGGATTACCCTTAAATTTTATCGTTTGGAAAACAGTTAATAGATTGACAATACATCTACACTTTGTAAACGTGTACATATTTATTGATACAGTTGAAGAATCAACAAGCTCCAGTATGTATTAATTCAATGCCCCTCAGTGCCCACACCATCCTAACATACCACTATTATAGCACAATTAAGCCTTTCCCAAACAAGACCTGCTTTTTGACGTCTCTAAAAGATATAGCTTGGGAAAATATTAAGGCAGCAAGACCAGGTTCTGATTTCTATAATAGTTAATGTTTTTAGCTCACCTGAGCACGAAGTGCTCAAGGTGAGGTATTGTGATTTATCTTTCAAGTAGCCAAATATCGGGGTGATATCGCCCATGTGATAAATTTTTTGTTATCACATGGATATTTTTAGAATATGACGACATGGCGCGTAAGGATACACAGCAGGAACTATTTCCGACCCAGATATTGTGACCTTCATTTATTTAGGTCAATACACAAGTTTATGACTGGGAAATTTCGAGTTTTTAAATCTGCATCAACATTTTTCATAATTTATGCTGTTATTGGTGCACAAAATCATGTATTTAGATGCCCATTAGGCAAAAATACAAAAGCAAAATCCAATCCAAACCACTATTTCTCATCCCATGTAGCATTGAATACAAGACACCTCAGAATTTCCTACAGGATTGGGCCCTTTTTATACACATTTTAGCTTGGAAAGTTGTTGCAGAGAACAAATTTGGGTTGAAAAAATAGAGTTTGAATGTTTCTTTTATCATAGTACAGAAAGCATTGAGACAAAATGAAAAAAATGCTGGTTTTCAACATTATCTTCTGGTGCCTCAATATTTTCCCATCAGATTTGAGATTTCTTAACATTTTGATGTGTCAAAAAGGTTGCAGTTTTGTGAAAGGATTACAAACACACAGACATAGATCTGATTATGAAACTATGATATTTTTAGAGGAAAAAGCACACAACTAGATCTAGATACAGAAATAAATAAGGCAAATAAAAAGTAAACTTGGTCTTATTTGACTGTTTGAACAGCATTTTTGTTATCTTTCCTAACAACAGATTTTCATACTAGATCTAATCTCATTTTGTAGAACAAAACAAACATAGAATCTAATGCAGAAAACTGGAAGGTCATAAAAATTTAGGTCAAATATGAAGTGCCAGTAATTAACATTCAAAAGTTTCTTCTTTTCTCTCCATGTTTTCCTAACTTAAACCTTATCCCAATAGTCTTAGGCATATAAAACCAGGTCTTGAATCTTGTTTGTGACAGATTTGAACCATTCAGACAGCTAAATTTTGGCTTCAAATTTCATGACTATTTAGTATACAAGGTGTTTAATATAAATAAATGAGGGAAATGCTCAAATTCCCTGCATTTAAATGAAGAACTACTTATTCACTGCATTTGGCCTGTTCA
The DNA here is from genome assembly GCA_963680895.1 of Fragum sueziense. NCBI lineage: Eukaryota > Metazoa > Mollusca > Bivalvia > Cardiida > Cardiidae > Fragum > Fragum sueziense. The sequence continues at coordinate 26,830,228 of OY804601.1, forward strand.
AAGTCCACATGACTTTTAATATTAAATAGAATCTTCACTTTGGATTTATAAGGTGTTGCCATTATAGTGGTTTTAATATGCTTTGTTTACAATATTGGGGTAAAAATGAAATACTCACTGAAAATAATTGTTATAAATCCCCATGTTCTTATCAAAAATACAAATCACTTAGGCCTATCAGACCTATTTCAATCATTTGACTACTTGAAATCAATTCAACACTAATATAAGACATGCAATGACTTGCAGGAGAATGTGCCAGCAATGCTGAGTCTGGAGGTTTTTCCTTTCTATAGATGGAATTGAGATCTCTACTTTTTCATACAAATTCTGTCTTTTCGTGAAGTTGTCTCTCTGGCTGTATTCAGAGCCCCAGATTTAGATAAATCATGTTAGGGTTTAATAGATCTAGTCTCCAGACAGTCTGTTTTGTCTTGAAGCTGCATGCTTGTGTCATCAAATTCTGAAATTAAAAGAAAATGATTTTTTTTAATAAATTTGCATGAATTTGTAATTTAAAAAACTAGATCTAATCTAAAATTATTTAAGTGTTCCCAAAGTGAAAATTTACTAAATATCAATCAAACAAAGGTACAAATCAGGAAAGTCTAAATGTTTTCAATTTTGTGGTAGAAAAAAAAAGATCTCAGGCTCTCCCACCCTGATTTCTGTGTCATTCTTTCTCTGTCATTTGCTAATTATTCTTCTCTCTCATGCTATCTTTCTATCTCTCTCTCTCTAGTTATCTATCTCTCTGCAACAATTGGAATTAAAAGAGTTGAATTAAAAAATGATCAAATTGTTTATTCCAAGGTAAAAAATTAAGGAAGTCTTTGAATTGACTCTCTGTCTGTCTGACTGCTTGCCTTTCTGTCTGCATGTCTGTCTCTCTGCCTCTCTCTTTCTCTCTCCCTTACCTTCTATCTAATTTGATTTTTTTTATCAAAATAAGAAATCGTTATTTAAGTGTTGAAGAAACTACACCTACCTGCTACATTTACATATTCCTTTATTTCGGGACACATTGTTGTAACAGGAATCATTCCCAACTGCAACTGTCAAATAATTTGCGGCCATGACATATTCGTTCTTCCGTCACTCCACCGCTGAAATCACTGCCACTTTTTCACTTTGTTATGTTCCAAGACAATCTATTTGCGGCATAAATCGCATATTTTCTACGTATAAGATCTAAAATCGTCACTGTAAGTTCTTTTTAGTCCCATTTCAATCCAAATCATGACGATGGAAAACTGATCCCTGCATCGTTTTATCGTGTTCAAGATGTTGACTCAGATTTGAGTCGACGGTTAATCTGTATCGTTTATCTCTGTGCTAATCACGGAATTTCGTTGGAAAAGTAGTAAATAATCATTTTCAATTGATGTTTTCGCTCGAACTCTCGGTTTAAGGACGGGCTTGTACTAAATATAACGAACTTGTTTCTTCCGCGCAATGAAAAAAGAACGTTCTTTGGTCTGACGTCATCAACTGACATTGACCCAGATTCCAAAAATAAATGAAGAAAAACCCCACATTTTGGACAAAAAAGGGGTACAAAAGGGGGAAAATGTTGAAAGATAAACATAATACGTCATGGGTGTGTGAAAATATAAAAAATATCTAACTCGGTTGTGAAAATCGATAATTGTCTCGCCCTAGGCTCGACAATTATCGATTTTCCCAACCTCCTTAGATATTTTTTATATTATCACACACCCATGACGTATTATATATCTATCAATGTCCGGCGTCCGTCTGTCCGTCTGTCCGTCACGGCGTCAACAATTTCTTTAAACGACATCTCCTCCTAAACTACTGGGTCAAAATCAACCAAACTTGGCAGAAATGTTCCTCGGGTGGTCCCTTATAAAAATTGCTAAAAGAATTGAAATCCATGAAAAACTCTGGTTGCCGTGGCATCGGAAAATGGGAAATTTCACAAAAGCTCAACAATTTCTTTAAACGACATCTCCTCCTATACTACTGGGTCAAAATCAACCAAACTTGGCAGAAATGTTCCTTGGGTGGTCTTTTACAAAAATTGCTAAAAGAATTGAAATCCATGAAAAACTCTGGTTGCCGTGGCATCTGAAAATGGGAAATTTCACAAAAGCTCAACAATTTCTTTAAACGACATCTCCTCCTAAACTACTGGGTCAAAATCAACCAAACTTGGCAGAAATTTTCCTTGGGTGGTCTTTTATAAAAATTGCTAAAAGAATTGAAATCCATGAAAAACTCTGGTTGCCGTGGCATCTGAAAATGGGAAATTTCACAAAAGCTCAACAATTTCTTTAAACGACATCTCCTCCTAAACTACTGGGTCAAAATCAACCAAACTTGGCAGAAATGTTCCTTGGGTAGTCCTTTATAAAAATTGCTAAAATAATTGAAATCCATGAAAAACTCTGGTTGCCGTGGCATCGGAAAATGGGAAATTTCACAAAAGCTCAACAATTTCTTTAAACGACATCTCCTCCTAAACTACTGGGTCAAAATCAACCAAACTTGGCAGAAATGTTCCTTGGGTGGTCCTTTATAAAATTGCTAAAAGAATTGAAATCCATGAAAAACTCTGGTTGCCATGGCATCGGAAAATGGGGAATTTCACAAAAATTCAACTATTTCTTTAAACGACATCTCCTCCTAAACTACTGGGTCAAAATCAACCAAACTTGGCAGAAATGTTCCTCGGGTGGTCCCTTATGAAAATTGCTAAAAGAATTGAAATCCATGAAAAACTCTGGTTGCCGTGGCATCGGAAAATGGGAAATTTCACAAAAGCTCAACAATTTCTTTAAACGACATCTCCTCCTATACTACTGGGTCAAAATCAACCAAACTTGGCAGAAATGTTCCTTGGGTGGTCTTTTACAAAAATTGCTAAAAGAATTGAAATCCATGAAAAACTCTGGTTGCCGTGGCATCTGAAAATGGGAAATTTCACAAAAGCTCAACAATTTCTTTAAACGACATCTCCTCCTAAACTACTGGGTCAAAATCAACCAAACTTGGCAGAAATTTTCCTTGGGTGGTCTTTTATAAAAATTGCTAAAAGAATTGAAATCCATGAAAAACTCTGGTTGCCGTGGCATCTGAAAATGGGAAATTTCACAAAAGCTCAACAATTTCTTTAAACGACATCTCCTCCTAAACTACTGGTTCAAAATCAACCAAACTTGGCAGAAATGTTCCTTGGGTGGTCCTTTATAAAAATTGCTAAAATAATTGAAATCCATGAAAAACTCTGGTTGCCGTGGCATCGGAAAATGGGAAATTTCACAAAAGCTCAACAATTTCTTTAAACGACATCTCCTCCTAAACTACTGGGTCAAAATCAACCAAACTTGGCAGAAATGTTCCTTGGGTGGTCCTTTATAAAATTGCTAAAAGAATTGAAATCCATGAAAAACTCTGGTTGCCATGGCATCGGAAAATGGGGAATTTCACAAAAATTCAACTATTTCTTTAAACGACATCTCCTCCTTAACTTCTGGGTAAAATTAACCAAACTTGGCAGAAATGTTCCTTGGTTGGTCCCTTATAAATATTGCTAAAAGAATTGAAATCCATGAAAAACTCTGGTTGCCGTGGCATCGGAAAATGGGAAATTTCACAAAAGCTCAACAATTTCTTTAAACGACATCTCCTCCTAAACTACTGGGTCAAAATCAACCAAACTTGGCAGAAATGTTCCTTGGGTGGTCTTTTACAAAAATTGCTAAAAGAATTGAAATCCATGAAGAACTCTGGTTGCCGTGGCATCTGAAAATGGGAAATTTCACAGAAGCTCAACAATTTCTTTAAACGACATCTCCTCCTAAACTACTGGGTCAAAATCATCCAAACTTGGCAGAAATTTTCCTTGGGTGGTCCTTTATAAAATTTGCTAAAATAATTGAAATCCACGAAAAACTCTGGTTGCCGTGGCATCTGAAAATGGGAAATTTCACAAAAGCTCAACAATTTCTTTAAACGACATCTCCTCCTAAACTACTGGGTCAAAATCAACCAAACTTGGCAGAAATGTTCCTTGGGTGGTCCTTTATAAAATTGCTAAAAGAATTGAAATCCATGAAAAACTCTGGTTGCCATGGCATCGGAAAATGGGGAATTTCACAAAAATTCAACTATTTCTTTAAACGACATCTCCTCCTTAACTTCTGGGTAAAATTAACCAAACTTGGCAGAAATGTTCCTTGGTTGGTCCCTTATAAATATTGCTAAAAGAATTGAAATCCATGAAAAACTCTGGTTGCCGTGGCATCGGAAAATGGGAAATTTCACAAAAGCTCAACAATTTCTTTAAACGACATCTCCTCCTAAACTACTGGGTCAAAATCAACCAAACTTGGCAGAAATGTTCCTTGGGTGGTCTTTTACAAAAATTGCTAAAAGAATTGAAATCCATGAAGAACTCTGGTTGCCGTGGCATCTGAAAATGGGAAATTTCACAGAAGCTCAACAATTTCTTTAAACGACATCTCCTCCTAAACTACTGGGTCAAAATCATCCAAACTTGGCAGAAATTTTCCTTGGGTGGTCCTTTATAAAATTTGCTAAAAGAATTGAAATCCATGAAAAACTCTGGTTGCCGTGGCATCTGAAAATGGGAAATTTCACTAAAGCTCAACAATTTCTTTAAATGACATCTCCTCCTAAACTACAGGGTCAAAATCAACCAAACTTGGCAGAAATGTTCCTTGGGTGGTCCTTTATAAAAATTGCTAAAATAATTGAAATCCACGAAAAACTCTGGTTGCCGTGGCATCTGAAAATGGGAAATTTCACAAAAGCTCAACAATTTCTTTAAACGACATCTCCTCCTAAACTACTGGGTCAAAATCAACCAAACTTGGCAGAAATGTTCCTTGGGTGGTCCTTTATCAAAATTGCTAAAATAATTGAAATCCATGAAGAACTCTGGTTGCCGTGGCATCTGAAAATGGGAAATGTCACAAAAGCTCAAAAATTTCTTTAAACGACATCTCCTCCTAAACTACTGGGTCAAAATCAACCAAACTTGGCAGAAATGTTCCTTGGGTGGTCTTTTATAAAAATTGCTAAAAGAATTGAAATCCATGAAAAACTCTGGTTGCCGTGGCATCTGAAAATGGGGAATTTCACAAAAATTCAACTATTTCTTTAAACGACATCTCCTCCTTAACTTCCGGGTCAAAATCAACCAAACTTGGCAGAAATGTACCTTGGGTGGTCCCTTATAAATATTGCTAAAATAATTGAAATCCATGAAAAACTCTGGTTGCCGTGGCATCGGAAAATGGGAATTTCACAAAAATTCAACTATTTCTTTAAATGACATTTCCTCCTTAACTTCTGGGTTAAAATCAACCAAACTTGGCAGAAATGTTCCTTGGGTAGTCCCTTATTAAAATTGCTAAAAAAATTGAAATCCATGAAAAACTCTGGTTGCCGTGGCATCGGAAAATGGGGAATTTCACAAAAATTCAACTATTTCTTTAAACGACATCTCCTCCTTAACTTCTGGGTAAAATTAACCAAACTTGGCAGAAATGTTCCTTGGTTGGTCCCTTATAAATATTGCTAAAAGAATTGAAATCCATGAAAAACTCTGGTTGCCGTGGCATCGGAAAATGGTAAATTTCACAAAAACTTCACTTCTTTAAACAACATCTCCTCCTTAACCTCTGGGTTAAAATCAACCAAACTTGGCAGAAATGTTCCTTGGGTAGTCCCTTATAAGAATTGGTAAAAGAATTGAAATCAATGAAAAACTCTGGTTGCCGTGGCATCGGAAAATGGAAAACTTCACAAAAACTTAACAACTTCTTTAAACGACATCTCCTCCTAAACTTCTGGGTTAAAATCAACCAAATTTGGCAGAAATGTTCCTTGGGTGGTCCCTTATGAAAATTGCTAAAAGAATTGAAATCCATGAAAAACTCTGGTTGCTGTGGCATCAGAAAATGGGAAATGTCATAAAACTCATCAATTTTTGTAAACGACATCTCCTCCTAAACTACATGGCCAAATTCTTTTCTGGGACCACAATGCGTAACATATGCAAAGTTATTTGGCATTATTAAAACATTACTCAGGTGAGCTATTTAGGGCCCTCAGGGTCCTCTTGTTGAAAACATTGAAGCAAAAGAAGAAAATGCTGATGATCAGTATTTTCTCCTTTTGCCTCAATATTTTTCGTACTATATTATTCAGGAGTTTTACCTTCAGTAACAATATTTTGTCATCTGCAACAACTTGCAAATGGATCACCTTAAAGTTTTGTCGTTTGGAAAAAGGTTAAGAACGTATTAACCCATTACCAAACGACAAACTTTTAGGGCGGTCCAATTCAAAGATCCTGCAGACAACAATTTCAAGTAAATGGAATTTTCAATCTTTAGGTCTTTTTGTATGGAAAACAGTGTGGGAAAGGGAGAAATTGCTTGTCACAAGCAATTTCTTCATTTTCCACGATGTTTCTCCATGACCATTATTTTGTGGAGAGACCATTATTTTGTGGAGAGTCAAAAGGAGTCATTGTGTGGTAATGGGTTAACGACCATGGTCATGGGCCTTTACATGACCTACCTTCCCCTATGTCAATTCCTACTAACAAAGATTGAACCAGATAACTGCATGTCCATTGTTTAGTGTATGGCTCTTTATTGTAAAGAGTGCTGCCAGAATATCCAAGCCAGCTCTGTGTGAGGCTAGAAATCCATGGATATGCTGGGGTATAAAAATGATTTGAGCCTTGCATTGAAAGAACCAGATACTGTATGTGTAGATATTTTCGCGGAGCGAAATTTTCGCGGTAGGGCTCCATTTTCGAGTTTTACAAATATTCGTGCAACTTTGAATTCGCGGAGAAACAATTTAAGAATTCTTAAATTCGCGCACAACAAAATGAATGTAAGAGCTGGGTAAATACCCTTTCTTATTGGCAGTATCGTATACACTCGGGAGTAAGAGATTAAACGGATATTACTCCACTGTAACTAATTAATTGCTTTATGCATTCTAATAAAGGGTTTGTTACATGTATTTCAAACCAAACAATGACAAACAATTCATTGTCCGATAAAGTGTTAAATGGTTATTCATAGTTTTATTGTTAAATTACTTCGATACATGTGTCTTGCCACCTTCTTTATTCAACACATTTAGTCAATAAAACATAAACATGTACGAACTGAATGAATATTCATTTAATGTTTATAATAAAATACATTTTAACTTACGCGAAAATTAAACTATTCAGGAAGTATTGGGAGTACAAATATTTGCGCAATCATGAATTCGCGGGCCGATGGTCTAGCGCAAATATAGCG